>CM046868.1:28974519-29319780 GCA_025617745.1 Heliocidaris erythrogramma
CGTCGTTGATAGCGCCAGTTCTGACGTTGTTGGGCCCACAGGAGACGTTCCCGACGATGTCGAACGGTGAGGATAGGGCCCCGAGCAGGACGCCGACAAGACAAGTTGAAGCTTCTCAGCCGACGACGAACAGTTGCTGCAGAAATTGTCTGTTGTGTGTGCCAATAGTCTGTAGAGAGCCGATTCTGTTGCTCTGCGGAAGCGATCCTGCAAGTGGTCCCGGTGAAGATGGCGACTTGACGTGCTGTTGTCAGCCTGGGACGACCACTGCGCTGACGATCGTTGGTGCTGTTAGTTGCATTGTATCGCTCCCGCAGTCTCTCTCTGCTGTCCGAACGCTGCATTGAAGTCGTTGGCAATGACTCTAGGACGTTGGCCAGCATGAAGACGTCCGATGGCTTGTTCCTTCTGGTTTCGAGTCAGACGTGGCATGGTGACAGCGCTCAGGAAACGAATGACAGGATGAAGGTTTTGGGTCCCTTTTAAACCCACTGGATAGAGGATGTGCATGTGCATCATGCTTTTCAAAAAGCTGCACTCGAGTGCACTACCATGTTCACGGAAAGGATATGAGTTTTAATCCTACACAGAAATCACATTTTTGTTATGATGATGTGTTATGGACGGTCAATGCCATATCTGTGATGTTAAAAAAGCATAAAATGTGATTTTACGTATCAAATTCCAATATCATGTGTAAAAGATATCAATTTGAAAAGTGCGACGTTTCTTTTGTAGTTCAGTATATTATTTTGAAATAAATAATGTTAGAAACTGTATTTATAGACTTTGTTTGTCCCTTTGTTCTCTGTATAGTTAACTGATGAAACTCTTCTCTTTTTAGCCGGACTCTGTGTCGGCGTCGTTGCACTCTGCTCTGAGCTAGCGGTACCAGCACTGCAGCCTTGGCTGCATGAACTCCGGGAAAGAAAACCTGCAGTAAGAGCTGTTTTGTGAGTGACGTTGAGAAAAAAAAAACTGTTTGAGTATAGTGTTTGTGGGCTCTGTTTTTCCCTGTTCGATCTGTATTTAGTTAAAACTGATTACATTCTTCTTTACAACGCTGGTAATCTGTCATGGCAGCGCCCACAGTCTGAGGCTGAGCTGTAGTACGGCTTGGCTGGTTGAACTCCCAGCGAAATGTCTAGCAGTAAATACCTTACTGAGCGCTGCTTATTTCAAGATTGAAAATTGTATACCGTACTTACCATTTTTTTTACTACAGTTAACATTTGACGATGAATTTATCCTACCGTATGTCAGAGCAGTGGCATACCCAGGATTTTTTAAAGGGGGTGGTTTTTACTCCAAAATTCTCTGACAAGCAACCAAAAAAAAAAAGTTATCAGTATTTATTATTTTATTTCCTTTTTATTTATTTATTTTTTCTCTTTTCTTTGGGGGGGGGGGGGGGTTTGTGGGGGAGTCTTTTTATTCAAAAATTATCTGACAAGCAAAAAAAAAAAGAAAAAAGTTATCAGGAATTCTAAGTGGGGTGTTTTAACTTCAAATAACACCAAACGGGAGTGTTTGAACACATAAAACACCCAAAACATCCCCCTTGGTACGCGCATGTGTCAGAGTAGATTCTATACTTGAATTATTTTAAAGCCCCCACTGCCAGTGACTGCAGTAAATGCCTCACTGGGTTTCCTATTATTCATTTTCTATTCGATGGTAAATTCATCTTATTTGAGTATATTCTACATCTATGTTGTTTCTTTAAAAAAAAAAAAATCGTCCATGAATATTATCAGTTCAGGGGCGGATCTAGCTTTTTTCCAAGGGGGGGGGGGGGGGGGGTGTGACCAAACGACGAAGCATCGTCCACAAGCCGCGAAGCGGCGATGTCCGCGAGCCGCGCAGCTGCTGCGAGCCGAGTTTTTTTGCTATTTTGAACCCCCGTAAGTGATGTTTTCCTGGCATCTACTAACGCAATGGAGACCATGAAAAGTATAAAAAATGCTATAGGAACATACTGTGTGGGTCTGGACATATTACGATGGCGTTTTTCTATGCACATTAAATTTGTACTTGGCAGCCCCTAACCCCCCCCCCCCCCCCCCCCCGTAGATCCGCCACTGCAGTTTGAGGGGCAAATATGCTAGGAGCGTTATTCCATTAAAGTCATGGGCGTAGACATAGCGGGCAGGGGGTGGGGATATGTGAATGCATCATTCATTTTTTTTTTCATTGTAGAAAAATAAACTCAGTGTAGATAGCATGATAAGGCCTGTAGGCAGTGTAGGGCATGACAGGGCCTGCCTTCACCATCCACCATGTCCAACGGCGGATCCAGGATTTTGTGAGGGAGGGGGCCCAATATTCTAATACTTCTATTTTTTAATACTTTTAATGTGTATTGTAGGATGTGATTGAACGGATTTATCTCTATTCCACTCTCTCTCTCTCTTTCTGTTATGTTTATATTCTCTACATCCATTTCTCTCTCTTCCTATCTGTCTACCACCACTCTCTCACTCTCTCTCTCCCTCTCTCTCTCTCCCTCTCTCTCTCCCTCCCCCGTTATGTCATAATGATATCTATAGAATTAAAATATATTTTGTACATTACATAACATTATACAATATTTTTAACTGAGTATGTGGGTATCTTTGACAGAGTAATTGTGATCATCAGCACGTATGCGTGATAATTTCATTAACCAAAAAAAATGAACTAGAATTTAATTCGTCATGAGGACGAATTAGGTGGTCTGTCGGTCAATTTGTATGATGGTTGTCATTATCAACATGATCTAATGACGGGTAAATACTGAAATGAAGAAAGAAAGTTAAGAATATCATGATGGGAAAAATGATAAGGATGCAAATGTTAATGGGGATGCGAAATGGACTCCTTGATTATGTTATCAGTGTTCACTTGGATGATATTGACGATTATGATGATAATGATCATGATATTAATGATGATAATAAATTATGATCATGACGGAAATGATACTTGCCATGATGGCAATACCAATCGTGATTATCATCAATACCATCATCATCGAATGTATTTTTGTTCATGTACCGTCATTAAGATGATGATGATAACGGTATTGTAATGATGATGACATGTATCATGAAAATAGTGATCATTATAGTATAAGATTGATTATGATTGTGATAATGACAATAATTTCGTTCAAGAGTAATTTGATGCAATAGCTATCTGGTCTATTAATTTGTCCAATTTCCATTTTCGCCAGTTATCAAATGGTCTCAACCTATGTGATTCAATATTTGGTTGTTCTATTGTCATTTGGTCCAATTATCAGTTGGTCTAACATTACTTGATATAATATTTCGTCTATTCCTATAACAATGAAGTAAAGTGTGTGTGCGTGTGCGTGATTTTCTTTTCGTGGGTGTGACCTAGGTAGTTCATAATAGGATATCAAGACAGAGCACATACACACTAACAAAATCAAATGATGACACTTCCCCTTTTAAACGTCATTTTCACCCTCAAAATTACGATTAAAGATATCACCCCTAATGCAAGAGGTTTTCTACAAGTTGAAAATGTGTGAACACGCTTTCCATGCTTGGCGCATTCATGTACAAAAGGCCTATGCAGTTTGTATAGCCTCTGAGTCGTGTTTATACGCCATCTTGTGCCACTGGAAGATTTTGATATCATATGTTACGGTTAAAAATTGACAATGATCCTGTCATCAGATTAAAAAAACCAAACCCACGTAGAAAGAGTATCTAACAGGCTAAAACCAATAAGAAGACGGGAGTGCAGAATCAAGGTTTCATCAAAAGTCGTTTCTCATAGACAATAAGTGTAAAACAGTGGAAATTGACATGTCCATATTTATCGTAAAATTAGACCATGATGCTGTGAGCTGATTGAAAAACCGTGAGACTAATTTTGTAGAGAATTGCCTCAGCTACAACATATCGAAATCTGGACGAAAAACAACCAATAATTACGAATCTACAGCCAAATTTGCATAAATGTGATGACGTCATAACACGAAAATAGAGATTTCGAGTTCTCACGCCATTTTGATGACGTCATAATCTTTATGAGGGTTAAATGATACATGAAATCATATCTATGATTCATACCCTACCTGTTCATGAAAAAAATGGGGGGTTTATGGACGAGCTACAGTGAATTTTGTATAGGCATGTTTTTGCCTATATATAAATATGGCCTATAATGAGAGATCGCGCGCGCGCTGCTGCTAACTTTGGCGGACAATAATTTTCTTATTAATGGTCGTAGAAAGATGAAAAAGGTATCAAATTGTTCAGAATTTTATATTCTATGAGGATACATAAGAAAAAACAGAGATTTTTGGCTGCGTCATGGTGGAATACGGAAAAAGTGTGGGCGCGCCAATTTTTGGAATGCTCAAAATGACCTGAAACGTATGCAGACTTGGTCCTAGGTGATTTTGAGCAAATTTAAATTTTGACGCGCGCGTAATGAGGTTTGTATGACCTTTGACGACAGGTTTTGATGACCCTTTACTTGAAGTTAATGTCCTGTAAATATGATTGATTTTTAATGATTGATATTGTAAATTTACAAAATGGCGTCTAGATGACGTCACGATGACCTGATGACCTTCAAATGTTTCGTTGATCATGTCCATGATTGACATACATGACATGAAACTCAATGATATTGACTCGGCCGATTTTGAAATTTCGTGGGAACAAACATGTGTGCTAAAAATAATTACAAAATTCTGACAAAATTAAAAGGTGATCTGTCGATGCCGACAGACCACCTAATAAATAAACTCACAAGCATGTACGTATCGGTTGTGAAAATGTTGAGAGTGCAATGTAAAAAAGTGAACCGTGGATTTCCACGGGCCCCGCTAGTAAAATATTATTACTCTATCGCATTTCAAGACTCTTCCCCAGCCCACCTGCATAGTTGTACTTGTTCAACTCTGGTTTCTCATCAGATTCTGCTGTCGTCATACACATACTGCATAATTATCTCACATATTCACACCATGACACTATTCATTATATCTTCTCAAAATAAGCACCAAACTCATCACTCAATCAGGCATACTGCCTCTTTCACGTCTCTCTCACGTCTCTCTGACTTATCTGTATTGCATGCATTCGGCATTCATGTTACACTTCTTCAGATCCGTGATGTGGCCTCTGCTCAGATATAACTTCTCTTTGCACCAGGAACTATCTGCTTTCTCCATATTTCAGATCAATATCTTGATCTAAATTGTGGTAACTATCCAGCGACCTGTGTTATCAAGCTGGAGGAATTTTGCTAATTATTGTGATATAATAATATTCATGGCGAGCCAAAACTTAAATGGATGTAGATTGAGGCTAATTTAACACGGAACAGATTTAACAACGCCCGCCGCTGAAAATCGAACAAGGTCAATGACGATTCACTTCTTCTCAACCTTGCACCACACCCGTGGTCATTCAACCTGCAAATACATTCCTATATTCAACTAGGGATTAGTCTCGCTCTTCTAAGGAAATACATTAGTTTTAAGTTAATGTATCCTAATTCTTATTTATTTTATTGAAAAATATTTGGGGAATGATAATACAGGCCATCCCCCACCTCAATTTTGTTGTATATATACCCCCCCCCCCCCCCCCCCCCCCGGTATTGACACCCATGGTTAAATGAAAACTACTACAAATATATAAAAGTGCAGCAGTGGAAAGATTAATGTAAAGGAATTTCCTTTTATTCAAGATATTATGAAGTACACATGCACATGATATTACGATGGAAAACGTTCAAATAGTAAAATATTTGCTAACACAAGTGAAAGTGTATCCGTACACTGCAAAAACTCCTTATAAAATATCAACACCAAAAGTGTTAAACTTCCTGGTTGACCGTAGCCAACACAAATCTGGTAATTTTTACTCCGTTGCCTGGTTATTTCAAAAACGAAGAAAGAGTGATCCAGATCACTTCCTTTCTCTTGTTTCATTTTTCCATTTCACTTAATTTTTGGTGTATATATATACCGAAAACAACAACCAAAAACAGTCTCGTGTAAGTGTTTAATTTAATTTCATTCCATTCCATTATCACCTCTTTCCTTTCCTTTCACTCTTCCAAAATTCCTCTAAACACCCCATAAGTGGGTGATTATTCAGGAAAGAATGTATCAAACAGGCTTTTCACAAAGGCTCCCACGTGGTGTTACCGAAAGTCTGCTATTGTGAACACCCACTCACCATGGAAACCTCCAGGGAACATCAAATGCGATTATACAAGGAAAAAAATTTAACCAGGCGTTTTCTGTGTGTATTGGACTGGAACATTTACATTTTATCTTCTCGGGTATTTCGGGAATTTTATCTCCACAGCAAATTCATTCATTCGACAAAGTAAAATATAGTTTACAAAATAAGACACGAACCACTGCTGTCTTTAGATTCACTCTTTCGGCTATACTGTCGAAAATGTCGTGTATTGTTGGCCTAAATGCAATCCTACGAATGTTAGGAAGCTTCTGTCAGATAGACTTATTTTCAGAAAATGTCTTATACGTATTCTTATTCATAAACTCTTATACAATACAATACAATAAGCATTTAGTACGCCCTTCCAGTAAGGCTCGGAGCGTTTACAAAATATTTAAATTATAGAACACATTATATTTTTTTATATGAACACAAATCAGAAAACTATTCAATCGTCCATGTGGGAAATTACCAGATGGTTTTATGGAGACAAAATGTAATGAATGTCTTATACGTATTCTTATTCATAAACTCTTATACAATACAATACAATAAGCATTTAGTACGCCCTTCCAGTAAGGCTCGGAGCGTTTACAAAATATTTAAATTATAGAACACATTATATTTTTTTATATGAACACAAATCAGAAAACTATTCAATCGTCCATGTGGGAAATTACCAGATGGTTTTATGGAGACAAAATGTAATGAATGTACCTGTTACAAAGTTTTTTAAAGGTCTTTATGGATGCTGACTGTCTAATGGTCAAGGGGAGGTTATTCGATAGCCTCGATGCAGTAACTGTGAAAGTCCTATCACCTGACAAAGTTCGGGTCATTGGGTAGCTGAGCTGAAAGTTATGATTTGAGGATCAGAGATTTCTACTAGGTGTATATACAGTTAAGCATTCAGATATGTACCCTTGGGCCTGGTTATTGATAGATTTATAAACATAAAGAACTAATTTGAAGATGATACGTTTTTGAATGGGCAGCCAGTGAAGGGAACGAAGTAAAGGTTGGGAAGAATGACTTCTGCCAACCTCAAAAACAAGACGTGCAGCCCAATTCTGCAGACGCTGTAGACGGTTTACATGAGATTTTGGTATAGAGGAAAGAAGCCCATTACAATAGTCTAGTCTGGAAAGAATAAGTGACCTTACAGCATGATGACAAGTAGTTTGATCAATAAATTTACGAATCCTAGATATGTTCCTCAAATGAAAAATCACATCATTGAGTTTTAACTTATTTGCTGTCAGCCAGTTCCTTATATCTGATATACAAGATTGTAGTGAAAACATGGCCTTATCCAGTTCCCCAGGAATTTTAGGATCAAATGCTACATACAACTGAATGTCATCAGCATAAACATGATACGAAACATTATGGTACCGGGCGATGTCGCCAACTGGGAGAATATAAACTGTGAAACCAGTGGGACCTACAACTGAGCCCTGGGGTAAACCAAACCTAGAAATGGTTGGATCTGAAAGTTCCCCATCTATGTCGACTTGTGCTGACCAGCCATCAAGATAAGACTGAAACCAATTCAACGCAGTGGGGGCATCTCGTATTTCCGAAACACTAATTTCCCATGCCCGGGGGTTCATAATTCCGAAAATGAAAAAGGGTTCGTAATTCCGAACATTTGTTGCATTATTCCGAAGGTTCGTTATTCCGAAGGTTCGTTTATCCGAAGGTTCATAATTCCGAAAATGAAATAGGGTTCATATTTCCGAAGGTTCGTATTTCCGAAAATGAAAAAGGGTTCATAATTCCGAAGGTTCGTATTTCCGAAAATGAAATGAGGTTCGTATTTCCGAAAATGAAATAAGGTTCGTATTTCCGAAAATGAAAAAGGGTTCGTATTTCCGAAAATGAAATAAGGTTCGTATTTCCGAAAATGAAATAGGGTTCGTATTTCCGAAAATGAAATAGGGTTCGTATTTCCGAAAATGAAAAAGGGTTCGTATTTCCGAAAATGAAAAAGGGTTGTAAATTCAGAGAATACGGCGTCAATCCGTATTTTGGATAGGGAGGAGGGAAAGACGGCCATGTGTAAAGATATTAATTTCGCACTCAATAATCATAACAATGATGATAACAATTATAATAAAATCCAGAGATATAGCCATTATTATCGCAATTCCTATCATAATTATCATTATTATGATTATTATTATTATTATTATTATTATTAATATTATTATTAATATTATTATCATTATATCATTGTTCCTATTATAATAACCAATATTTGTGAGCGAGCGTAGAGAGCGAGCGCCTCAGGAATACATGTTTCATTTCTCATAAAATGATATTGCTTCGGTGATTACAAATACATACTGATGTATTGAAGAAAGTGAATGATCAGATTCCGGATTAAATTTGCTGCAACGAAATTGGCTTGAAGTTATTTATATAATGTATATAAATACATATAAATAAAATGAGACACACCAAAGTTCCAAGTAGATCTTTACAAGCAGAACATGGCCACGTAATGTTTTTGAAAGAGGGAGCTGATGCCTCTTGGCAGAATATCATACTCCCCGTTTCTACAATTTGCAAGCGAGCGAAGCGAGTTAGAAAAAAATAAAACCATTAAAAAAAAATTGTAATGGAAATGCAATTTCGCCATCAAAAGACAAATATAGAACATGTAATAATGAGCCATGAATAATATTACTTAACCCTACTGCCGAATATGGAATATTTGGGCACTTCACTCGCCCTAATGAAGGGCGTTCCCTGTCCCAAACTATTCCGTTTCTAAATCTTACGCGCTAGTGAGCAAGTAAAAAAAAGGAGATATTGTCTATAGAATAATGATTTTATTACCAGATAATCCAAACAATTACAACATTTTGAGTACCTTCCCGCCCACAGTTACAACCGCTGACCTGAAGTTTGAAATAACTTTTACAAGCATAACGAATTACAAAACACTAAAAGACATTGAGAGTAAAACAATCCTCATCGTAAAAAATAGAAATAAGGAATTACACATGTAGAAGAAAACATTCTGACCTAAATTAATGGCTTTTATCAACCAGTGCCCCGCCTTATAAGGAGTTGAAGCGATTTATTTGAAACAATCGCAAGTTAAAATAAATCGCAACTGTGTACTCAACATAGGCATAGGCGTATGAGAAGGGGGGAGGGGCTGCAGCCAACCCCCCCCCCCCCCCCCGGATTTTGAAAGTGCCGATATTCCGGCAACTCACACCTCATATCCAGGGAGTGAGGTGCCCGAATATCCTCATATTTCAGTCATTATATGCCGAAATATGTTATTTTTATGATTTTTCACAACGAAAGGCACAAATTACTTTTGGTCGCTCGCTTCGCGCGCTCGTAAATTAAAAAGAAGGAAAGTTGCTATCATTTTTTTTTACAACAAAAAGGCCACAGGATCAAACCCCCAAACCTCCGCGTTTCCAGTCAAGCGCTGTAAACCGTTCGACTACGACACCTCCACACACGCACCCCCACACACATAAACACTTATTCGATTCTTCTCATCTCGTCCTCTTATTTTCGTCTCTTTTCTCTTCTCCTCTCCTCTTTTATAAACCTTCCCAGTGTTGTGTCTCCATTTCATTTTGTTATTCATTGCGGGGTGGGGGAGGTGCTTTTCGTCGAAAAGAGATCTGCTTTTTGAAGATGGCAATTAAAACCATAATATCATATCGTGACCCTAAATTTTCCCTTTAACAGTGGTGTAGCTAGAGTCTAGCCATTGTGGGAGCACTGGCACCGTTAGAGGCACAAGTCTTTTGGAATAATCTTAAAGCTAATCTAAGACGCCGCTGGTGGAATAGGGTTGGGGGGGGGGGGGGTTGCCGGAAGGGGTCCAACCGTCTTTCCTATTCCATTTTCTTTCTTTTTTTCTTATTTTTTCGCCATTCGATGAGGGAGGGGTGGGCGCGTGCCCTCCCCTCCCCCCCCCCCCCCGTTGCTACACCTCTGCTCCTGATGAATTCGCCCTTTTTTACCAGGAATTATGAACCCTATTTCATTTTTCGGAAATACGAACCCTATTTCATTTTCGGAAATACGAACCTTATTTCATTTTCGGAAATACGAACCCTATTTCATTTTCGGAAATACGAACCTTATTTCATTTTCGGAATTATGAACCTCATTTCATTTTCGGAAATACGAACCTTTTTTAATTTTCGGAAATACGAACCTTATTTCATTTTTGGAATTATGAACCTCATTTCATTTTCGGAAATACGAACCTTCGGAAATACGAACCTTCGGAATTATGAACCCTTTTTCATTTTCGGAAATACAAACCTTCGGAAATATGAACCCTATTTCATTTACGGAATTATGAACCTTCGGAATAACGAACCTTCGGAATAATGCAACAAATGTTCGGAATTACGAACCCTTTTTCATTTTCGGAATTATGAACCCCCAGGCATGGGAAATTAGTGTTTCGGAAATACGAACCTTCGGAAAAACGAGATGCCCCGGGGGGGGGGGGCGACGCCGCTGCAGCTTAGCACTTGGACTTTTAAATAGAAATGCCAATGCCCCTGCAACTAAATGCTCTTTTGCTCTTGATGTGCAGGGATGCAAACAACTAATATTTTGTTATTCCAACATCTAAATATGTTTCATAGATTTTTCAATCTTTTTCAATATTCCTGCAATGACATCATCTGTCATTCATCAATCAGCTACACGAACATTCTACAATAGACAGTGGAATGTAACTTCTTTCAGCTTTCGAACACTACATCCTCATTACCATTCTTTTCCTGGTGATGCTACATCATGTCTGACATAGCAACTACTATGTAGGCATTGTATGGTCTAATAGAACAGATGGTCATCTCTGGCAAAGCTAAATACATGTACCACTGTCTCTCTTTAGCTCACTCATGATTGACAGATGATGTCATTGCAGAGGTGAGATCTGGAGCATTTTTTTTTAGGGTGGAGCTTAGCATGTTTGAGAAAATATAAAAAATATCTAAAATTCTATGAAATTTAAACTAGATGTTTTAATAACAAATTATGAGTTCTTATTATCCCTGCACATCATCAGAAATCAACTTGCATTTGGGTTGCAGTGGACCTTTAAAACTCGGGGTAAACACCCTAAAACATAACAAATTCTGATGCCTATTTAGTTTTCAAGTTGACTCGGTTTCACTTTCATCCAAGTTTTCACGACTCTATTCGTCCACAAGCAGTGGTTTTCTGTCTGATCGTCTGTAGGACCTGTGAGCACCCCGTTGATATTCCCTCTGCAAATGTTGGAATGGTACCACCAACCCCCACCACAGGTGTTGGCACAGTGCCTTCCATAAGCCAATGCCGAACTGACGTTCGTTAAGGAAGGACCAGGGGAAGAAAATGGCATATCTCTACGTGCACGCAAAAGAAATTTCAATGGGCGTGTGTAGTAGTTACTGTATCCGTTGAAATCTGCTGAAAAACTGCAAGAAAATTAAGAGAAGGATTAGAAAACTTTTTAGCTTACATATAAGAGTGCAGCAAAACAACACAGTGTAGTGAAAATATTTAATAATAAGGGACTTTTCCAAAATGACCTCCAGAAATAACAATGATGTACATAAGAAGAAAAGACCTAAAGGGCTGATAGCAGATTACCACTAAAGAAAGTGGATCGAAGGTGGGGGTAATGAATGAGAGGAGTTATGGACAAAGCAAGATACATTTACTTGATAATCAAAACTTCTGGACCACCTGTGTGCTTCAATCCTGAATATTACTAAGGCGATATGTGGTGTGTGCCATGATGCTTCTGTTAAAAAAAAAAATGGTTCAGTTAAAGGAGAATTAACCTCAAACAATAAAGACGATAGTGTTCAAAGGTGTTATTTATTCCTACTTGTTAGACTATATGGCTTCGCGTCAAAATATACGAGATCGATACGAATCAAGATTTTCTGAGCAAAATTTATCATCTGCTAGCAATATGTATCGTCTGCTAGCAATACATGGGGGCTGCCATTTTTTTATGTGTACAAGAAGATTTTCTTAATCCAAATGCCCAATTGCCTTTTTCAAAATTAAAAACCCATTTGAGATTAAAAATATAGAATAGATATGTCAATTTATTTTTAAACTGAAGATTTCCTTATATATTTCTGTTGAAAATCGATATTCGCTTAATATAAATCTATTTTCTACATACTGTGACGCAATGGACGGAGCAAATTAATTCAAATTTTATGGATGCTTCTTCCCTGAGCATCTATAGCGGCAAACTATGCATTCACCTGCTTTCGGATAATGGGACTTGAAAAGTCAGAATGCATGCTGCATATATTATGTTCTGCTCTGTTTGGCAAACCCAAGAAAACAGATTTTTGTTAAGCAAAACCAGACAATTTAAAAGTATCATTATAAAGATTTAATTTTTATAAATCATGTAAACACCCACTTTATATTTTTCGTCACATATGGGATTTTAGGTAATGAAGAAAATCAATTTAGGTCTTGGATTCAAAATATCTTCCTGACCGGAACATTTCTCAATGGTTCATGTACAAATCCAAATCAGCAAGAAAATGGCAGCCCCCATGTAAATGAGTAGGAGACGATACCGGGTGTTGGAATATCTTTATTTATACCCTTTTCTAATATCTTATTAGAAAATGATTTAGGCCAATAAGTAGGAATATATTACACCTTTCAATATAAGTAAATTTGTACTCAGGGGTTAATTCTCCTTTAAAGGTTTTGTCACAACATGTCGCGTAGGAGCACGCAGGAAAAGCAAGATCAGTTGTGACCTGATCGTGCGTGTTAGTGCATGTGCGTGTCCGCAGCTTCGATCGGCTGTGGGCCAACTCCTGCGATTCGTTCGTCCTTTGTCATGTCACAGGCGGTCGTGCTTCTCTAGATCTGCATCTCCTCTTGGGGGTCTTGCGTTCTACTCATTAACATGCCCCTTCTTACCTGCAAGAACTCTTGAGGCGAACGTACAGTCCCGTGACAGTTACCGTGCAATCGACGCGCGATATGTCACGTGTGATGTTCGCAAGATGCCTGTGCAGGAAGAACGATGGCTGCGCATGTTACGTGCGTTCATCAAAACACGTAGCCACACGCAGAGATTGTTGGACATGTCCAACAGCCTCCTTGCGTGTCCTACGTGCTAGGAAAAAAACGTGCAGACCCGTGCGTTCGACGCTTCTTGTGGAGGTCTCAGGAAGCCTGAGGCGCCGTACACTGCCATACGGAGCCCTAACTTATCGCGCGTCAGTTGCACGGTACCTGTACGGGGGTTGTATGTTCGCCTCAAGAGTTCTTGTATGTAATGAGGATATGTTAATTATGAGGCTGCAAGACCTCTAAGAGAGATTGTAAGAATAGGCCAGGAGCCGGTTCTGAAATAGTCACCCCATTTTACAATTAGATTTGACCCCTTAAAGTTACTTAGACCATCCATGTCATTCACAAAAAGCTTGTCAGCTCGAACGAATCCGCCGGTTTGGCCCCCAGAGCCCCCCCCCCCAAAAAAAAAAAGTCGGGTCGATTTTAACCCATCTAACATATGCGCCAAATTTTGTCAGAAGGAAGGTGTATGATATTACGAAAAAACTGACAAAAATTCCCGTCAGGATGGGTTGTCAGACAGCCCTTAAAAACTGGGGCAAAATTTTTCCCTTAAGGCCCATGGACCAAATGTTTGTCAGAAGGAAGAGGTATGGGTGTACATTACACAAATATAAAAACTGACAAAGATTCACATCGGGAAGGGGGTGTAACACGACCCTGAAAAATACACCAAAGTGCCTCTAAACCAAGCTTTGCTGCCCTAAATGCTCTGGATGTAGAGAGTATTGTAACTTTCTTGGGGGCAATTTGGTGTTATGACATTGTGAAAATTGTATTGCTTTCTCAAAAGTAATCAAATGATATTGTCAGGATGATGGGAACACACCCATTGTCCATCTGCGCCTGTTTGACAGGTGTTAAATGGGTACCGGCAGGAATGACTTCCTTGAATGCTTTGAGCGCCAAAATCGGTAGCCTAGCTAGAACCATCGAGCTTTATGCTAAAACCGGGTAATATTGGAGCGCCCTGAGCATCATCCATGGTGGATATGAGCGCTATATGATTATCCAATGCTATTATTATTATTATTGTGGTTATTTAAATATAGAAGTAGCAAGGCATTTGTGTAATTAACACATGAACGGTAAATTTCAGCATGGCAGCCACATAGCTCAGATACTAAAAGAGCTTCTCTATCAGTTAGACCAAACTTTGGAAAACCGAGCACAGGTATATACTCCGAAAACGGCGTATGAATACAGAGCCCTCATCGTTCAGTGCGAGGCAGTGTGTACAAAAGGCATGGTGAAAATCTGGCAAAGTCAACTGCCAACAAACGCCCTCCTACCCCTCGGCCGCGGCTACCCCGTACGCTGAACAAGGGTTCGTTTTTGGTAAGGTCGGTCAGCTTGGTTCGGCGTACAGGCTCCGCATCACCGCTACCGAGGTGGCAAAATGGGGGATGTTAGTTGTTACATTGGACCACGTTAATTATTACAAGTTTGGACAGTTCAGTTTACATTTCTAATTGATCGCTTGTCTTTATTTGTGGAAAACCTTGTTTACATTTCTCGCTTCCGTCAACACTTCAGTTGATTGTCTCGTTAATAATAAGTACACTTTTCACGTCATTAATATCATGAACCTAATTCTTACTCTACCTTACACTACGAGTTAGTGGGTAAAGGAAAGGAGGGGATGGACAAAAAGGATTATCTCAGTTCGTTCGAGCTCATAATTGTTAGAGTTCTTAAAAGTTCTTAAAAGAAGGCCTTTTATTGGGATTCAATATGACTTAGCTCTTTCTTGCTCTGCTCCTGTCCCTTGACGTGTCGTCACTCGGAAGTTGAGGCGCCTACTGCAGACTTCTGATCCTCTCGTAAGCTGGTGCTATTACTCAAGGTTGCTTTACTTTGTGTGCAGTCTGTCGCCCGATCCGGCCTTGTTTCAACTTGTCGACTGTTCTCCTTTCAATTGGCAATCATGTCACCTCTCACCGCAGATCGTTCTTGAGTGCGATTAGAACTTCCCAGTTTCTCTGACTGTCAGCTGCGTTATGGCATTAACTCAGTCTCATTGCCTGAGGCATCGTAGTTACAAAAGATTCGATTAATTCATGTCTCAGAAATGAATGTCGAACAAGCTCAATTTCAGCATTTCAGTTGTTTTGTTGATTTTTACCCCAACTCAGCTCGAAGAAAAGAGATTCCTCCGAAAACTCTCCACTTTCCAGGGATATAACTTTATCGTAGAGGGATCTTCAAGTGTCCAGAAATTACAGAAATTAAATAAAAGGGGGAGAGGGAAAGGGGTGGCAGATGCTCGGGGTCCAGGGATGCAAGTGCAAGTGGGAAGAAGGATTGAGGAGTTTTATATCAAATTAGCAAACACCTAAGCTGCCTACCTCGCATCTCGAGCCCAGCAGATCTCTTATTATTTTTCTTTACTTTACATCCCATAATACTTATCGCTGACCGACCAGCTCTCAGTCTCCTCCTTTTGACAGACTGGGCAAAAACTTTTCCCATTGGTCAAAACTTTCCAAACAAAATCATAAAAATATATTATCAACAACACTCCAAAAGTTGTTTCGACTTTCCAATTGGTCAACTAACGGGGCAGTCCTTATTCCATTCAGCGTGGGTACACTGGGTTAACTCTTACCACTGTTCTCGAGATCCAACTGACAGCTTAGATTCTATATGTGTCAATTGGCTGTCATGATACTGACACCTGCTTTTATTCAAAATACAAACAAATACATAATTAAATTTGAGCAAAAATAGATTATTCGTCCAGGGCAGTCGACCTCTTTTCTTCCACTCTTTTCTTCCTCTCTGTCCCTAAACCCTTAAAGCTATCTAAATTCCATTAGTTTGTCGGTCTACTATCCCTAAGGACTCATATACCCTTCAAAACTGGCGATTTCTTCAAGTTCAAGTGCCTCTCGGGGTGTTCACACTCTAACTTAAGCTTCACTAGCTTAAGTGTCAATTACCTTCAAAATCCGTGAATGATTCGCCATATGAAATGACTTTCAAATGACAAACATTTGAAATAAATATATCCACAGCGTTATTTTTCAAAATTATATCATCAACAGCACGTCGACATTGCAGGATTTTCCCCATGCCTTTTGCACACACTGTCTCGCACTGAACGATGAGGGCTCTATATTCATCTTCCTCTATACGCCGTTTTCAGAGTATAAACCTGTGCTCGGTTTTCCGAAGTTGGGTTTGTCTATTGCGTCATGTATATCAGAGTATCGTCAGCGAATAATCTTTTTGAGAATTTCTGGTACTGCAGGAAACCATTACGCACAATAAGTCAATATGCAGAGTTGTCTTAGAATTATTGTTGCAGGTGGGACCACATTTACTGCTTCAATTCCTCAAAATCTTATGTATATAAGTGTTTTACTTCATGACTGTCATTGTCCCAGATTGGTGTTGAAGGTAGGCATATCACGTACATTGACGTACGTCAATATATAATTATCGAATCATCAATGACGGTGCTGATTTTGTGTGAATTTAGAGACAATAAAAATGTAAAACCAACCACAACACAGCACAGCACAAATACGAAGGGGAAACTTACTTTTTGTGTATCCAGCCCTTAAAGGTACTGTTCACAAATTCGCCATCCTCAAACTGAGCCTTTATCTCCCAGAGTGGCTCCTCCGCAGGCATGATGCGAAAAATCTTTTTTAGTCCCAGCCAGTGATCCCCGTATAGGTCTCCAAATCCATGAAAGTAGTCATGCCATGACCGATTAAAATCAAGAGAGAGATCCGTCCTCCGCTGCAAAATAACAAATTTCCGGGGGCGGGGGTGGGGGGTAAATATCTTATGCAGATATGAGATTGTTTAACAATAGGACCACTAGAAGATTTTTAATTTGGAGGTGGGGGTAGGCCAACAAACATTAAAAACGCTGTCGGGGATCTAGGGGGCATACAGCCCTACGTGCAGGAATGGGAAATTTTAAAATCTCAACTTTAGCGACCAGGGTTGAAAATGCTTTTCCAACAAGAAAATAAAATTATGAATAAGGAAAAAGCTCCTCAAATTTCCAAATTTTCGGACAACGGTTTAAAGAAGATGCTCATATGACTGAATTTCTGACAGCCCTGTTTGCAGACAATTGTGACCAGGCACCACAAGACCAACAAAACAAAAATTCGCACTGTATGCTTTGCAGTTACTGCTCAATCAATGTGTTTTTTGGTTGGCATAGTGAAATTTTAGTTTTGGGTATTTCCTGAAAGGGTATACTTTCTAAACATTTGGAGGCACCAAACTATCTGAAAGTGGTATTTTTGACAGTTTTTTTTTATTAGACTTTGTGTGTCTTCTCTGGATTTTGTTGTTTTACTTTTCTTTTTTACGACCCTGAATACTTGTCTCATTTTGATCTCCCATCAATTTTAAACGGAGTAAGTTCTTGCGTTGATACTTGCGCGCTGTGATGAACAGGATATGACTAATTAGTATACCAAGTTTTAAGACAATCTGATAATCCCTTCATAGAAATTTCCATTGAGTTCTAATCCCCCTTTTGTCACCTTAGCACAACACCTTGCAAGTCAGAGTGCTTCAATAGATTGCAAACTTTAAACCCTTATTTCTCAGAAGTAACATTATGAGGGACTGTGCATAAGGATAAGTAGGATAAACTGGAGTTTATATACTGAGGTCTTATAAAGAACTATGAATTATTGTTCCATCACTTCAGTACCATTAAAATTGCTTCCCTTATATTTCGAGAAGAATTGTGATGGGTTACTTTTATCCATCTCGTCGCATTTAGTGGATATTTAAGGGATTTTAGGTGCGACGGGGCGGAATTTTGGATGGAAAGTACAGTCACATTTATGTCATTTGATGTAAGTATACTTTTTCCTTGACCATAGCAAGTTTTTATTCATTTAATTTGAATAAACAGTAGAGATTGACACTTTTCTTACCTGAACAATTTAGTTCTACCCCATTTTCTTAGAGAAAAGAACTATTTGATATCAAAAATTTCTTTTAAAATATCCCCATTAATTTTGTACATGGTGCAAAAGTGTCCGTCCCGTCGCATTCCATCCTGTCGCGCGACACCCATTCATCAATTTTCAAATTAAAAAATTGATTGGGCCAAAATCTTAGCTTCACGGTTGAATGTCATGTGCTCTATCATACTAAAAAAATCACTATACGTAGCTAGTCTTCAATTTTAACTTCGATAGCATGTATACTTTGAACCTGTCTTAAAAAATTTCACCATTCTATCGTTCCGTCCCGTCGCGCTAATAAAAAAAATGTTGTTCACATAGAAACGAAATTACGATCAGTCTTGTGTTTGTAGTGGAATTGTTCTTCAATGTAAACTAATTATATAAGTAAAGTAACAAGCAGCAAGTAGCATTTCTTATTTTCTTGTGAGGTGAATAATTGTTATTGAACTCCGTCCTGTCGTGTTGACGGGACTTTTGGCTCAGACCCAGCACCAAGTCTGTAGGGTCATACCTCAAATGGTTCTTGAGAAATCGCGTTGACATGGCTAACACCTGCAATTTCAGAAATTGACATGTGACCTTTGACCTACGTACCAGAAAATCTAAACCGATCGTCTGCCTATAATGATACATACTAGCACCAAGTTTGAAGTTCATACCTCAAATAATTCTTGAGATATCGCGTTGAAAAGGCTAACATCTGAAATTTCAGAAATTGGCCTCTGTGACCTTGACCTTTGACCTACGTACCTGAAAATCTAAACCGATCGTCTTCCTATGGTGATACATCCTAGCACCAAGTTTGAAGTTCATACATCATGTGTTTTTTTGAGTTATCGCTAGAACGAGAAAGCGGGAAGGACGGGCGGACGGACGGACAACCCGAAATCATAATAGTGAGCTTTTTAATCCATATGAAAAACTATAGTGCATTTGCTCAGCGCACTTCGCACCGAGTCCTATAACAAACTTGCCACAGTTTGTGACACTATCCATAAAATCACACGATTGCTTTAAAACAAATTGATATTTGACATCATTGATAATAATCTTCACACTTTTTCCTATTACATAGGTCTTATAACCCGTAGATTACTTGTGATGAAACTACTGCACATTTTAGTTTAAAAAGAGAGCTTAACGTTCAAATCAGACCTTATGGTCTTATCAGACCTTATGGCAGTGAGAGCATTTTCCCCTACTTTGACCTTACATTGCCTCATTCAATCGAGTGGGAATTCCGAACAAGATGATTTATTGAACCATTTCACATACCCAATTGTGGCTAATGACATCCTCTAACTAGTGATCTAAGAATAATTCTGATTGGTGAACGGGAATTTGGTGTCTTTTGCTGTTCATTCACAAATGGCCTCTTATTTGTTGTCACATTATTCACGAACTGACTAACGTCTATTGTGCCATTCTAACTCGATTTGTATACAGTGAAAAATAATTCGTCTAACAACAATGATAGATTGTGAGATGCGTGTAGGCATATACAAGTAAGAGGGGAAAGAGAATGATATAAGAAACGAACGAAAATGTCAAGAGCTGTGATGGACTATATTGTGAAGATTTTCGTTTTGAGGTGGTAACTACAACGCCTCTCACAGTGCAAATAAACCCTCTTTTTATAAAATGCCCGATGACTCATGTGCATGACGTAGATCGCTTGGTGTCAAGGGAGGTCAGCGATTGCCCGATCGAGAAGTATATGCGGCGAATCTCATGAAAGTAGTTCATTATGGATCGTCTTCCTATGGTGATACATACTGGCACCAAGTTTGAAGTTCATACCTCAAATGGTTATCGCTAGAAGTAAGCTAACACCTGAAATTTCAGAAATTGGCCTCTGTGACCTTGACCTTTGACCTACGTACCCCAAATTCTACACAGATTGTCTTCCTATGGTGATACATACTAGCACCAAGAGTGAAGTTCATACTTCAAATGGTTCTTGAGTTATCGCGAGAACGAGGCTAACACGTGAAATTTCAGAAATTGGCATCTGTGACCTTGACGTTTGACCTAATACGTACCCCCAAATCTAATCAGGGGAGCGTTTCATCAAGTTTTTTGTCAGTGATTTTTACCGACAACTGTTATAAGCTACTGAAATCCTTGCATTTGATTGGCTGAGAGTAAATTTGTCGGTAAAAATCACTGACAAAACACTTGATGAAACGTCCCCAGATCGTCTTCCCATGGTGATACATACTAGCATCAAGTTTGCAGTTCATACCTCAAATAGTTCTTGAGTTATCGCTAGAACGAGGCTAACACCTGAACTTTCAGAAATTGGCCTCTGTGACCTTGACCTTTGACCTACATACCCAAAAATCTAATCAGATCGTCTTCCTATGGTGATACATCCTAGCACCAAGTTTGAAGTGCATACCTCATGTGGTTTTTGAGTTATCGCTAGAACGAGAAAGCGGGACGGACGGGCGGACAGACGGACAACCCGAAAACATAATAGTGAGCTTTCTAATGACTTTGTGTCAACGTGAACACCGTCCTAGATCCTCCCACCCGTTCACTGGCTTCTCCCTCGTCCACTATTCAGATCGAGAACGCGTCAAACATGTTATTAGGAAGTTTTCGAATGTGTCGACATGAACGCCGTCCTAGATCCTCCCAGCGACAATAGATTGCTTTGTGTTAACTGCATACAAAGTAAGTGAAGCATGAAGCTAACAATGGTTGAAGCGAGGTTCACGTTTTAGAGAAGACGGCAATACCATGTTTGACACGTTCTCGATCTGACTAGTCGACGAGGGAGAAGCCATTGGACGGGTGAGCCGTTCTTGCAGAAAACGCGGTATGCAGTTAACACAAAGCAGTCCATTGTAGCTGGGAGGATCTAGGACGGCGTTCACGTCCACACTTTCGAAAACTCACTATCGCCGTCCTCTCTAAAAACGTGAACCTCGCTTCACCCATTGTTAGCTTCATGCTTCACCTATTTTGTATGCAGTTAACACAAAGCAGTCCATTGTCGCTGGGAGGATCTAGGACGGCGTTCACGTCGACTCATTCGAAAACTCTCTAATACCTCCGGCACCACCTGAAGGGTGAGTGCTCAAGAGGACACAATGGCCTATAGCTTGGTGTTCTTCTTTTCTTTTTTAAATATAATTTCTTGTCATGACTAAGAAAGTTGTATACCTGAGTAGTATGAAAGTTGTATACTCTGATAACATACTGATTTAGAAGCAGAGGCACTTGAATTGGAAAAGAGGACAAGAACGAGGAAATGGGGGGAAAGGGATGAGGGAAGTTGTGAGCGCAGGGATCTTCATATTAGGACTTTCAAAGTTGGTATGTCCCGGAACTTTAAAACTTTTAATATCTTTAAGGTAAAAATAATTGATAAATTCAGTTTTTCAAGGACATGATATATCAGCAGCGTTCTCTAACGGCAGAGAAGCGATTCATCATTAGGAAGGAGGTCTTGCTTCTGTGCAGTGGTGTCGCTTATGTTCAGCCCTTGGGCACTGGTGTCAGGGGGAGGTGAACATTAGGTCACTGAAATGCAAAAAGAGCAATGCTATCAAGAGCGGGTCCGCTCGCTATTCATAGAAAACCGCTATTCATTTAACACGCATTGTTAATAGTGGTCCTTGTGAATAGTTATGAATAGTGGTCCTGATGAACGGAGGTCCTAATGAATAGCGAGGTAATTTGTCTATGGTTTGCTTGCTATTCATAAAGACCGCTATTCATTAAGTCACGCGTTATGGATAGCGGTCCTTATGAATAAGTGATCCGTATGAATAGCAGTCCTTATGACTAGCGAGGTTACCCCGTCGAGAGAGGGGAGGGTATGGGAGGGGCCGTGTCATTTTTCATTTTTTTTTTGTTCTTCTGTAGCTACGCGGCACTAATGTCCTTTGGCAAGACATTAATCTACATTTGCCACTCACCACCCAGGTGTTCCTTGAATGCTTTCAGCGCTTTATAGGGCAGCTGGGCTAAAGCCAGTGTAATATTGGAGCGCCTTGAGCACCATTGGTGTATATGAGCGCTATATAAATATCCAATATTATTACACATATAGGTTACTTTTCCGATAGAATAAAACCTTGTATTTTTCCGTTCTGTGAGATTTCTGTTGTTCAGTTTTATTGCATACAATACAGTTAGCATATTAATTTTCTTGCGTGTATTACGTTACTCTTGTCAATGTTGTAAAAGGGTGGAATATTGTCACGATATTCAACGCTTGCGCTGATATACCATTGCAATTTTTGTTCGACGCATGCGCAGAAGCACGTTCGGTGGAGTCTTGCTTTCATCAATCGCTCGCACAAAAAGATTGCGACGAAGCGCTAAATGCCATAGGTTTACACGTAAATTTTCAGTGTTGTCTGCATAGTTATCATACCTTTAGTTTTGTGTATGGCAGCGCTATTGCTATCGATATTGCAAGCGGTAAATTCGAAACATTTGTAAACAAACATGGACGTTGGAATTTGCTGTTTTGGATCATTATATTGAAGGATCATTTTTACTCTGTATATTGGATGTTGGTGAGTACGTGAACCAATTTCATCGTTTTTTATTGTTCCAACTGGCCTGCTTTGCTGTGCTAGTTAGAGGTAGCACATATTTTCCATAGACCTGCACGGTCTGAGCTCTATCTGTATCCTGACTTGAGCTGTTGGGTACCATCTTCTCCAGGCCATTGTAAAGTTGTATGTTTCCTCGAATTTGTATGTATAATAATAATAATATTAGATTTCTTTCGTGGTATATCAGATATATAGCATTCATCTAGCATAAATATTGCACTCATCTTCGATTCGTGCAATATTCATGCTAGCTGAATGCAATATATCTGATATACCACTCAAGTGCATCCAATATTATATAATAATAATAATTATTATTATTATTACGCCACTTCTCCTGCATTCTTAAACCTTAAGGGCGGAGGAGTGACCACTTTTCCAAAATGGTCGATTGACATTGTTTTTTAACTTGCTGGATTCGGCCTTTATAGTGTTGCATCCAGCATGTTAAAAGTAAGCCCGTAACTAGGATTTTTGTTGTGGGGGGGGGGTTCAACATTGGGAAAAGTGGACCTTTCTGAGGGAGCGAAGCGACCGAGTAGGGGTGTCGGGTCAGGGGGTGTGCCCCTACAAAGGTAAGGGCATGAGCGTAGTCAGAATTATTTGACAGAGGATGGGTCAAATGTGAGGCCCGAACATATACTATCACTGTGTAGGATTCTTTTAATTGGCATAATTTTATTTCATTAGTCACCAATAGTTGAAATGCCATATGCAGGAATCATTCATATTTATAAAGTTTTTAGGAAGTGCAGCGAACGGGGGGGGGGGGGCACTTTGCTGTTGTTCTTTTATAGGAAAGTAAACCAAATATCTAGGCGCCATGGCGATAGGGCAGTGACGTGCCGAAAATTGCTATAACATTGAATATTTATGGACCTCGCGCTCGTTTATAAGGTTTACGAGCGAGCGAAGCTAGCGAGGAAAAAATAATGCACCTTACTTTGCTGTTGCGCATTTCAATATAGAAAGTGGATCTAACAAGTATTCGGGTGCCATGGCGATAGGGCAGCGACGTGCCTGAATATTGCAATAGCATCGTATGGAAATATTCATGGACCTCACTGCCTCAAACTCATTTCTAAGATTTACAATCGAGCGAAACGAGCGAAGAAAAAAAATCATTTGAGTCTTCTCATGCTTATCACTGCTTATCTTCCCACGATATCTTTGTATGGTGTTTTAAAGCAATATATCTCCTTGTATTGTCAGGATTCCTGCCCAATCTAACACTTCTCAAAATAAAAATGCACTTCAATCTCGTCCTGTAGGCTGATAATTGATAGCTAAATGAAAAATAAACTATGAAAATGAATGGCCAAAGACGTATATTGACTAGGCCTTATTATTAAATTACAGGACAAAAGCAAATAAAAAGTGTTCAAATTGACTGGAAACCCGGCTGGAAACCCTATTATCTCACATTATTTTCCACTTTCCTTCCTCTCTCCCCTTTCACGTGACCCCCTTGTGCGCCCCTCCCCTATCTAAGCCATTTGGTATGGAAATGTTTTTAAAAATCACTATTCTGATGTCACTTTGGATAATTTTTTTCACCTTATGATTCTTTTTTGTTGTTGTTCAAGCAGATTTCTGCTCGCCAGCTTGGGGCGATACTACAAACGAAATTTGAATAATTCTTTGAATGACGCTTTGAAAAAAATTGATTGCAACACGACAATCATAATGTACAAAATTCGAAAATGAATGGTGAAAGACGACATTGATTAATTATAGATTTGCCAGATTAGGAAATTACGGGACAAAATAAAATGTATTAAAATAGACGGAAAGACCGAAATTTTAGCACGTACATTTTCCCTTTCCATCATCTCTCCCCTCGCTTCTTTTTTTTTCATCTTTTTTTTTAAAGCGGACCTCTGCTCGCCGAAGGGGGGGGGGGGGGTCGTTTGAACCCCTGAAAAGTGTTCAATCTGCCATTTTGAAAAAGTGGTCACTCCACGACCCTATAAATAGTAATTTAACACTGAATGACACCCACGTACCTGGACAATTACATCCTGATCCTCACAGTAGACGTAAAACTGTTCACCTCCTACTCCAGGGTTGATAGGACGCACATTGCCCAGGTTTGTGCCGTTGTAATCTTCACAGCTTTTCTTCTCCGACGGTGCTGTTATTTTGATAAAATGAAAGACCCACTAATTTCATGCAGAGTCTTGGATTAGACTTGGGTGTCATTGCACTCCAGCTATCATATTAGGTTTCTCATAACAATTAAGTCAAAGTTCCTCAGAGCTGTCCCCCCTTTTTGAAATGTTGGCCAAGGTTGAAAAACTGTCTCGGCCGGAATACAGCCATGGAAAAAATTATTACACCAACCTTGTGTAATAAGGGTACTATAAAATGCATACAAAATTATAAAAATGATTTGTATTTGTATTTCATTAAATGAATACCATATTCCAGCAATTATACCTTGCTTTTATGATATTTTATTTCCTCCTTACAACAAAAATAACCATTCTTGTTCTTTTTCCATGGCTGTATCTTACTATCCAGGGGCGTCGCTAAAACACTTTGAATGGGGGGGGGGGGGGGGTTGGTGACACCTATATTTGCCTACAAAAATTCTGCACCCTAACCCCCCCCCCCCGAATAATAAAAGAAAATCACAGATGTAGAGATCTTGATAATACAGGCCCATTTTCGCAAGGAGGCCTGGGGCTGACGCCTTTTGCCCGAATATCCACATTTCAATTTATAATTTTCTTTCCGAATATCGGAACTTTAAAAATCCTCGGTGGAGGGGGGCTGCAGCCCAATGCCGAAGGGAAACACCTTTTGCACGAATATCATTGTCTACATTTTTGCGAGCGAGCGAGCATTTTTCTTCTAACTTTTCGTAGAGAAAATGTACAGAAGTTACATACATATGTTACGTAATTGTAAATTACGTAAATGTGAATGTTCCGGCACCTCACTCCGCTGCCCGAATATGAAGTAGTGATTACCCGAATATCGGAACTTTGAAAATCCCGGTGGGGGGGGGGGGGTGCAGCCTATTGCCGAAGGGGGACGGCTTTTGCCCGAATATTAACTCTTCATTGTTTCAATTCATTTATTGGATTAATTCTTTAAAGGTACCCTGCAACCAATATGCAAGTTGATTTCTGTTGATGTGCAGGGATGCATACGACTCATATTTTGTTATTCAAACATCTAAAAATGTGTCACAGATTTTAAAATATTTTTAAAAATCATTTTCCCAAATATGCTAAGCTCCACCCCAAAAAATGCTGCGGGGTAGCGTTTCATCAAGCGTTTTGTCATTGATTTTGTATAAATCCCTGTACATCAACAGCAATAAACTTGAGCATTTGAGTTGCGTTTTGGGTTGCAGGGGCCCTTTAAAAATGTTCGATAATTTCGGCAAGCCGTTTTCAATCATATAATAATATAATCTAATCAATAATATAATAATATATAATCAATAATTGTAAGAAATGAAATTGAAAATTTGAAATTTGAAAATTGAAATTTTTGCAAAGGTTGCAAAAATGTTTCCGCTGGGAATCACATATTCCCCACTCCCTGGGGAGTATTCCAGCAATGGGCCGTGGCGCTCACATAGCTGAGCAAACGACATTAACTTTCGCATCCTACCAGGTAATTTAACACCTGGGTGGAGAGTGGCAAATGTAGATTAACGTCTTGCCAAAGGACGCTAGTGCACGCTGCGGTGGGATTCGAACCTCGGACCTCGTGGTTCACAGCACCTCAACGAACCCGGATCAATGGCTTAGAACGCCAATGTCTTAACCACTAGACCACGAAGACGGGCCAGTGGTTTCGGCGACACCAGATTCAATTGCCAAACAGATTGACAAATCTTCAAGCTCATTAATTAATTCCTTTGTCGGGGGCAGGTGAGATATGTATGCCGTGTTTCATCCCATCAAGATGTATCTTAGAGGGGTATCCGTGCACCCCCACCAGGGCTAAACAAAGCCGATTTATTTTTTGTCTTCTTTATTATATACTTTAAGAAATTAAAAATGTTAACGTTCAAGGGAAAATAAAATGGCCGCTCATGACGAAAATCAAGATGGTGTCCAAGGTGACGAAAATAGGTTTTAATTCAATTATTGTTGCTGTTGTCAGTTGGTTTTAGTGGCAACCAGTCAACTTCAATTTGTTAGGGGTCCTTTTAAAGTACTCTTTTAACATCTTCACCTGTAACTTTTTATCCGATTATCAGATTTCATTGAAACGTCGTCTACCCCCTTATGGTTCCAAATGTTCTATATAAGATTTATATATGATTTCATATGTAACTACAGAATTATGAAACGAGCTCAAATTTGCATCCCACTCCAGAGATATATATACCAAACGACGGAGTGACGTTTTGCCGCATTGTTGATGCGGTGTTAATGGGAGGTCATTCATATTTGAAGAATTGATTAGGACTATGTAAAGGACTATAACTGTACCAAGTTTCAACTTGATTGAATCAATAAAATTATACTCATAAAGTCGGAACATCGTTTTTCCGCACTACTGACGCAAAATTGACGTGACGTCATTCATACTCATAGATTAATTCCTCAAAGAACAATGTCATGTAGATTAATTATAGGAACGAAATTCACCTTCCAGAGGCATAACACGCAACGGAAAATGGAGGAAACAAGTGAAATATTCTCAAATGGCTATACAAAAAATCACGTCAATTTTTAAAAATATATTTTTAAATTGGCGTAGTAATAGAAGGAAAACGAGGTGGAGATGCATCATTTGCCAATTAAAGTTTAAATGGCAAATGATGCATCTTCAGCTCGTTTTTCTTATATATATATATATATAGTTCAAAAGTTCTGCGACGGAGTTTAATAAGTAGACAGAGACACAGAATAAAATACTCCGTTAGACACAAAGGGTTCTCCTTATTTTTCTCTTCCTCCTTTACTTCCCTCTCTCTCTCTCTCTCTCTCTTTTCTTCCTATCCTTTGCTTTATTTATCATTCTTCATCACTGTGTGTGTGTGTGTGTGTGTGTGTGTGTGTGTCTGTTTGTCTCCCTCTCTCTCTTTCTCCTTTCCCCTCTCCCCTCTCCCTTTCTCGCGCCTTGACTCTGTTGTTTCTTTACGCTTGTTGTTTTTGACAACAATAATTACGCGCTATGCACTAACTACATCCTCGGTGCATTTTTTGTACTTCGTATCATTTCCTGAAGAAGCCTTATAGGCGAAATATTGAACACTTTGTGTCTAACGGAGTATTTTATTCTGTGTCTCTGTCTATATGTATATATATATATATATATATATATATATATATAATATAATAATAATATCATTGTCGAGGTCAGCATAAAAAGAGCTCAATGCGTACTGCAGAGCAATTTTGCTCCCTTCTTGGTTGAGCTCTCTTCGTCGGTAACCAGCAAAGAGCTTCGCACGGGACGATGGAAACTTTTGATACGAATTACTCCGGAAAAAATATTCCCATTCCCTCTAAATCGCAATATGTTAAATGCCTACTCGAAAAGATTGAATCAGTTATTAAGCGCATGCGATGGAAAGCACATTTCTTTCTCAAAGGAAACCACCCAGAGGAGGAAAATGACAATGAAACCGAGGATGACCATAAATATTTTGGCCTCAAGTCGAAACGAACACCCCCGAAGATCGACGAAATGGCGGACTTCGAAAGGGACATGCTGAGTATTGTGGACAACCTAGAATTCAGGCAAGTAAAAAACGAATTTCAATCTAAACTAAACAAAGACGTGAGAGACATTAACGCTTCAAATAAGATATTAGTCCACGCAGATAAAACACGCAACATATACCAAATGAAACCAGACGAATACAGAAAAACTTTACAAGATAATATTACACAGAAATACAAAAAAGCCGACCCCAGCACGATAAACGACATAGAAAAGGAATTCACCACTATTACAGAAAAACTAGACATCAAGAAAAGAATAGAAGACACAGTCCCAAAGCCCGCTTTCGTGACACTTAAGGACCACAAAGAAAATTTTAGAACTAATCCGAAAGTAAGACTCATTAATCCAACCAAACCGGAACTAGGTCGAGCCACCAAACAAATGCTTGAACGCATCAATACGGAAATTAGAAAAAAGACTAGGGCCAACCAATGGACTAATACCGCAAGCGTTATAAATTGGTTTAAGAAATTACCGGATAAAGACTCCCTCTCTTTTATAGTCTTCGACATAGTGGATTTTTATCCTTCAATAAGTCAAGACCTATTAGTCACTTGTCTTGAATGGGCCAAAAAGTTTACCCCTATCAAAACCATTGAAATGGATAGTATTTTACATGCAAGAAGAACCCTACTATTCGACAACAACTTCTCCCCATGGGTCAAAAGGGAATCCAAGCGCGAATTCGATGTGTCTATGGGGGCTTACGATGGGGCAGAGGTCTGCGAACTTGTCGGACTATACGCCCTCTCACAGTTACAAGAACTTAATACGCATAGTATCGGGCTCTACCGTGATGACGGCCTGGGAGTGCTGCGCCGGGCATCGGGCAGCAGAGCCGATAGAACAAGAAAAGATCTAATTAGAATCTTTAAGGGTCTTGGACTACAAATTACGGTCGAAACAAACTTAAAATCAGTCGATTATCTTGATGTAACTCTCGATCTAGAAACGGGAACTACCCGCCCCTATAGGAAGCCCAACGATACACCACTATATGTACACAACCAATCCAACCACCCCCCTACCGTCATCAAACATATCCCAGCCGCTATCGAAAAGCGCATTTCATCACTTTCATCAAACGAAGAAGCATTCAGAAAGGCAGCCCCTATATACAACGAAGCTTTGAACAAAAGCGGCTACAACACTGAAATAAGGTACACTAAAAATGAATCGGAATCCGAGCCAAAAAGAAAAAGGAACCGGGGCAGAAAAACCATCTGGTTCAACCCCCCTTACAGCGCGAATGTCAAGACTAAAGTAGGGAGGCTATTCATCAACCTAGTAGATAGGCACTTCCCCACCGGCCACAAGCTCCATAAAATTTTCAACCGAAATAATACCAAAGTAAGCTACAGCTGCATGAAGAATATGGACGCAATAATTAAAACTCACAACGACAGCACACTAAGAAAAACAAACCCCCTCAACCAACATAAACCTGCAACTGTAGGAAAAAAGGACTGCCCACTACAGGAGAACTGCCTAATCTCGGCAGTTGTCTATAAGGCAACAATAACCCACGGGGAACAATCAAAAACGTACATAGGAAACACAGGGGGAACATTTAAAGAGAGGTATAGAAACCACACCAAATCATTTAGAAACCAGAAATATGAAAATGAAACCGAATTATCAAAATATGTATGGGAACTTAAAAAGAGAAGCATCGACTACGAAATTATTTGGAGCATCATGAAAAGATCTAATACGCATAGGAGAAAAAGCGGAAACTGTAACCTCTGCCTTGAAGAAAAGCTACTGATAATAATAAACAAAACAAACGCGTGGAATAAACGCAGTGAGATTATCTCTAAATGCCGCCATCACACCCCGAAACCACTCGACCGTATCAAACCACATCGTCCCATGCTATGCCCAGTCATTCGCCTGATGAACGCCGTTGCGTGAAACCAGTGGTAGCGAGACTAAAGCACTAGGAACAAACTATATATATATATATATATATATGTATGTATGGGTATATATTATATACATGTCTATATATATATATATAGATTCGCCTGATGAACGCCGTTGCGTGAAACCAGTGGTAGCGAGACTAAAGCACTAGGAACAAACTATATATATATATATATATAATATAGATACAAAACTGTGGTTAGGGGACATATAACAATGCGATTTATTTCGTTCGATTTCCGACCGAGACAGTATTCAACCTTGGCCAAAATTTCAAAAAGGGGGGACCGCTCTGGGGAACTTTGGTTTAAGCTACTCAACATTATTCACTCAATACTTTCACATTGTATTTATTTCCACGGGAGTTCCCAAAGCTGTTGTACATGTATATGCTTTTTTCCTTGCACTTATATAATACATGCGTGTGTGTGCGTGCATGGGCGTGCGCAAGTGTACGTGGGTGTTCACCGGAAAACAAGGACACTTTTATGAAAACACACCTTCGAACCGAGGATACACACGAGACCGAGGACTGTCCTCGTTTTGATTACAGTTTGTTAGCTTTATTTTTAGCTTCTAACTACGCTGTTTGACCTTTCGAGCATTTCTGAGCAGAGTCCACGTTTGGGTGGTAGTGAAATTTTTCGTGGATACAATTTTTTTTTTTTTTTTTGCTTACGCACTCTCCAACAGACGGGCACGCCCGGAAAGCATGTTACAATTGAACGGGATGTATTTTTAGTCTTCCAGGATTATTCTCTTCAAAAACAATTGAAAAATAACTGAATAGTTAATTATGAGGCATAATTATGAATAGGTCCTCGGTTGGGTAATGTTGACACACTGTCCTCGTTTTCCGATGGTAACACGTATGGGTGTATGGTATGTATATTTTACCATTTTGAAAATGACACTCCTCCCACCCTTCAATGTTGATTAAACATTTATTTTTTAGTGTATGATAGTCGCATACACACACAAAACACACACAACTTCTAGAAGTGATAAATGTGAAAGGAGTGACAAAAGGAAAGGAAAATGATATTCCCGGGATGTTCACTCAACATTGAAATGGGCATTTTTTCAGATCATCCGCGATAATTAGAGGTACTTCTTTGATAAGATCCGCGATACCCCAAGTAGTTCGTGTTTTAGAATACGTTAACTCCCCTATACCAAAACTGTATTTATATACACAGGGGCGGCGGAGCGTATTTCAAAATAGGGACCAGCAAACAAGGGCATTTTCGGGGGTAAAGGGGCACCTGCAAGGGATGAAATTGAAGCGGAAAAGGGACAATTTTTTTGACATTGGTATAATCCTACACTCAGGGGTGCGCTCCGCGTGTTAATTTTTTAAAAACTAACAAAAAACCCCTATAAGGCTCGAGAAAGTCGAGAAATTCAGCAAGGCTACCTGAAGTTGAGATTTCTTTCAAAAGTTTAACCTTTGCAAATGCTGCTTTTTACACTATCCTACATTGGGGGCGCAATATTTAGCAGGAGTAATATAAAACTTACATGATATAGCGAGCAGAGCATTTACATCTTTATTTTGTTATTTTTGAACCCTGCAAGCTATTTAAGAACTACATGTACATGTGTATATTGAGGGCGCAAAATTACAAGATCCTGAAAGATAATTATGCAAGGGAGCAAAGCGACTGAGCTTTGGGAAATTTTCGCATTTCAAACTTTCAAAAACTAGATTTCTATTGCATTTACCCTGCGGATTTGAAGGATTATGATTTTTCTTCATTTTCCTCTTTTTTTCCTTTCTCTCATTTGCGTTTTTGCGCCCCCTCCAAGTGCCGCCCGGGGCACCAGTCCCCTGTCCCTCTAAATACGCCACTGAACGAAGCAACCGAGCGGGGGAGGGTATCAGCCAATCCGCAGGTCCCCTAAAAGCGCGCTATTTTATTTCCAATTCTGCCTGACTATGAATACATAATGAGCAAGAACAGCCAGGAACATCTCATTTGCAAACTATTGAATAGACTACTTATCATTCACCAATTGTCATGAGTCATACATCAAATAAAAGAAGAGGGATCAGAGATTTGTGACATGCTTTTATTGTGTTCAAAATAAAAGACAAAATTGGTATAAAATGGTGTTCCTTTTATGACAAAAAATGGAAATTAAATGAAATATAAATCTGGCCAAATCTACCATAGTTTTATTGTGAGCCAGGGCAAATTTGACATGAGCGTAAAGGGCATTTTCTGTACTTTCCAAAGATTGAAATAACATTAATGTGCACTTCATGACAGGATCAGGATCCAGCAACATGTAACCAATGTACACACTTTGTCTTTAAAAAAGTCAATTCCAGCATTCTGATTGGTTACCACCACGCAAGATGTTTTCTCACAGCCAGGCAACAGCTATGCGCATGTTTGCGCAAGGATGAAGCAACAGGTTGCGCAATGTTTCATTCAACGCGCGCTTGGTTACGGATGGCGCTCTTGCCAATCACAGGGCTAAGATTCTATGGTCTTGACCATGGTCTTGACAACGGATGATCTGCGGCTGAATATTGCTGGATCCTGACTCTGTCATAAATTTATGGATGATTTGAATGTAACGATGAAAAAGATGAGATTTCAGCGCTTCCATACATATGTGTCTTGATGGCGGCTCATATACTTTTTATATGTCTTTTAACAACTTGAAATCTTGTAAAAAAAGGCGTTTGTATGACTATTTCATCAGTTATTTTAAACATTTTATTTTTAAAATTCTGACTAAAACAAAATTTCCCCGTGTTGGTAAACTATTCATTTATTTTTGCAGAAAGTCTAATGAGCACAGCATTAATATTTATTGAAGAGCATAACTTTAAAGATGACCATGCGATACAGCCGGCTGGGTGGAGGGAGAAAGTCCATTTCGGGCACTGGAAATAAAATGCGCGATTTTTGCTCATTTGCATACGACCTGCGGTCTGACTGGTATGGGAGGGGGACTTTCAAAAATCTGTTTATAAAACTTGCATTTTCGAGCATCACAAAATGGTTTATAATGAACTGAAGGAATGCACGGATCTACGCCAATGGACGGACGCCTTAATTGAGAATAACAATGGAAGCGAACGAATTTTCTTCGATATTTTCGCATTGAAATGATGGCATTTATTTCCTTACTTCTAATCATTAAGTAATGTGATGGTATTTCAAGATCAAACATAATTAGCTGAATAATTATTAGTTTTAAGTTAATTATTCATAATTCTCACGTTATCAATCGTCAACTTTTTCCCTTTTATTGTGGGTCTGGACAATGCTTCAGCTTCCCTAATAATCAGTTATGTGTTATGGTCTAATGCTGAAGTCCTTGGGTTGTCCATTATTTGCAGCGATATAATGGAAATGAAAGCAAATTAATGATATAACTTATATTGCCCTTGTGTAAATCATGGGCACATTCGAGCCAGGTGCATTGTGCCCCTCTTGTCTTCAGCTCCACTGCCTTATATTGTAATTGTAGTACGGGTATCCTTTACTAAATGAGCCGCATCGATTCTTTTTTATACAGTCAACCTCGCCTAAATCGATCATGACGGTACTGAGTGAAATGCGTCGACTTAGGCGATTTTCGACTTGTGCGGAGGTCGAAGAAAATCCGACTTACGTGTGTATACATAACACGGGGACACCGCAGTGCGGACTGTAGCCGGCGGCCCGGCGGTTTGATCGATCGGAAGTTCTCATCACATAATATATGATTTATATTGTGTCGACAACGAGAAAATTAGACCATACATGTACTGTACCTTTATCAGAAGGGGAAAATAGGTACTTATAAGAAGAAGAAAGGGACAATTATCTGAAATAAAAAGGCACTTATCAAGGGAGAAAAGAGCACATTATTTTGAGAGAAAGGAAGCAATAACTATATTCGAAAAGGGGCACTTATCAAAAAGAGAAAAGGGCACTTATTAGAAAGAAAAATCGGCAGGAGCACTTATTAGAAAGGAAAAGGGGGCACTTTTAATAGTAAAAAGGGCACTTATCAGAGAGAAAGGGGGCATTTTGGGGTACCTGAGAAAGTGGGGACACAGTCACTGTGCCCTCCTGCCCCCGGAGCGCAGCCTCTGTATTACAGCATTTGAAGAAAAAAAAATGCTTCAGTACAATCGAGTGTATGTTTAAATACCTGGAAGAGTGCAAACGTATGACATGTATGATGCACCCGAAAACCCTGAATGTTGAAGGTCAAATATCTGCGGTATAAGTTCAATTACTTCCTTCATTGGACCTTGGATATAGCCACATTTCAGGTTGGTAAGTGGACACTCCAAAAGCGATGCGCTCATTCCTTTTGATAAAATATGAAGTATGGAAATATTTCCATCATTATATTTTTCTGCTAAAACAAGCAGGACATAAGGCATATCATACAGATTAGAGACAGAAAATACACGTATTCACGTACATGCTGAGAAATGAAAAAATGTCGCTCATATTGTGAAGGACATTTGATGTTGAGATATATCAAATTTTCAACACGAATACATTGAATGAATTCAACATCACATTGGTAGATATAATTTCTGTTTTCTATGACAACTATTAACGAGATTAATTAGTGTATGTTATTGAATTAGTGATTTACACCCAATTACTATGCAAATTCGAATGCTAATTTTAATAAACATTAACAACTTGAAATAACCCGTTCTTTCATTCTGAATGATTTTTTAATTATTATGTTGGTCTTTTCATTACCATCTGCCAGGGTATATAACCTTCTTTAACATAAAAACAGAAAAGATGAAAATAAGTAACAAGCAATATAACAAGCACGAATTACAGAAACACAACAATGTAACAAGCAACCAGCAAAAAGTGTTTCGAAGGGATTTTCCAACAAGAGTGAATGTTGAGCAAATGCCGCCCATCATCTTCAATTTTCTTTAGATTTTTCCACATAATAGGTCGTATCCTCAAATTTCAAATTTTCCACAAGGATAAATGCCGAGTAAAAACCTGTCCTCAAATTGTCAGAGGTTTTTGAATTCTCTTGCAACAAGCCCCCTTCCCCATTAAAAATAAAAATAAATACAAAATAGATGAATATTTTTTTTTGTTGTAATTTACTCACTATAATTTTTGCTTTTAAATGACATTTGCTCTATGTCGACGCCCATGTATAATATAAGATTTTATTCACTATATCGACCCCCTCTCGGGGTATGAGAGCACAACATATTTACAATAATATAAATGGTATATTGAATACATGTACATAGGTATATAAATACATATTAAACATTATTTCTCAACAAAACATTCAACGAACAAGTACAGTGTAAATACAACTAAAGTACTAAACGTATATGATTTTTTTAACTATTATACCACTACGTGTAACTACCCGTCTTTGATCGTCACCTACAACATCAACAATATCAACATGTATAGAAAATTAAAAAAGTATATAATCTTTACCTAAATGGTGGATGCTCAAAGAAGTAACGAGGAAAATCATCTGAAAAAAAAATGATCATTTTAAAACAAAAGAGACAGTGCAAAGTATATTCTATGAGATACACGAATATTCAGGAACTAACAATTTTTTAAGGGTACATTTTTTTATTGATATAATGTACAGTAATTTGCAGCTGGATTGTCAGTGGATCACTGTAATTTCCTCATGAAATCCTGTGTTATTGCAGAAATCGGAATGGAATATGCAGTACTTTTTTCCCGCAGTGGAAAAGAAAAATCACATTAATTTACTGGCATTCTAGCAGCCAGTAACATATAAGAATCTGTTGAATATTTTGTGAAACTGTACTGGTGATATCTAAGATCTTGGTCATAAATCCAACCCCTTTCTCATGCCATCTATGACCACTAAGAATATGGATAAAGGACATTTGACATCAATGAAGAACAAATCTGATCCTAACGACTTATTTGAGAAGCTCTTTATAATCCTTAACAGGCTTAGACTCAATTATAAAGCTTTGTGTGTACATTTTCCGTAGATATGCATGTATAAAAATGATATCTTCTAAAATACTATCCTACATGTCCTAGATTATGATAAATACACTGTTCATACTGTCATATTTTCCATTGTATTAAGTTTTTACACTTTTACATTTACTGCTCCTGAATTTAGGAATTCCCTCCCGTTAAAGGGCCCTGCTACCAAACGCAACCCAAACGCAAGCTTTTTTTTTTTTTGCTGTTGATCAACTTGATCTGCAGGGATGCATACAACTAGTATTCAGTTATTCAAACATTTAGATTTTTTTCCCAACCTCCTAAGCCTCACCCTAAAAAAAAAAGCTCCAGATCTCATTCCTGCAATGACATCATCTGTCAATCATCAGTAAGCTACACTAACATTCTACAATAGACAGTGGAATGTAACTTCCCCCAACTCAGCACATGCTCACAATAGAATTGCATGCTTTCAAGCAATACCACTCATAGCTACATGCCTATACTTCGTGTGTAGAATCTAGGCAGTCATAAACCTCAACTTTTTTAAACACCACTGCACAAAAGTCACTAACGTTCACTCAAAATCGGCATTTAATTTACAAAAACCGACCCCAACATATCCAAGAAATACAATAAATTCAACTCACCGATGTTGGAAAAGATAATTCCAAAAATGAAATCCGTAATTTTACTGTCGATTCTGGCGAAATGAGGTATCGGAGTAATTGTGTACATTTCATGGTCGCCGCGGGCGCTGACATCTCCCCAAAAGCAGTGCCGTAGGCCTATATAGATAGAGTCTGGCCAACTCGGCTCCAGTTGGGTAACAATATGGCGCATATTCATTTGTTGCAAGCTTACATAACAAAGGAATATACGCCATGTTGCTACCCAACTGAAACCGAGTAGGCCAGACTCTCTCTATATACGGCACTGCCCAAAAGGTGTCCCTGTATTAAAGAGTTGGGACATAGACGTCCCACTTTTCTGGAAACAAAATGGCGTTCGAATTCTTCCTATTGAGAACACCCAGGTGCTCATCGGAATTGAATAGAAATGTTACGTAAACGTGGAAACAAAATGGCGTTCAAATCCCCACTTGTCGCAACTCCCTAATACAGGGACACTACCCAAAAAAATTTTTGTCGTTCAAAGCTCGGTCCCTATCGCGTCATAGTATCGCGTACACGCAAAAGTCCCGATTTTCTGTGTGCGCCGCGCCATCGCAGAGATCGATGTGCGCTTCCAATCCCGAGTTTCTTTGTGAACAAAATTTTATTGGCCGATTTTAGTCTAGGACAGCGGCGGTATGTAAACAACATGCCCGAAAAAATTTCAGTGGCGATTTCTTCGGTTTTGGACATGGTTTTGACTTTGGATTTGCTGGAAATATCACAAGTTCTTCCTAACGGCCATTTGAGGTAGGAGTGAGAGTAGGAGTGAGAAAATACCAACTATTATTTTTTGCATGCATATCACGTAGTGGTCAATATGACCACTATTCGTGGTGTGCTCATGACCATTCATTTCCTGGTCTATGGTCTATTAGAACAGTTGGTCACCTTCTGGCAAAGCTACATACCACTGCCTCTCCTTAGCTCACTAATGGTTGAGATCTGGAGCATTTTTTAGGGTGGAGCTCTTACCAGTTACAATTGTAACCGACCAAAGCGCTTACAGCATTATTACCCTGGTCACTGGATTCAGTTGCGATTCTGCACATTACAGTGCACATTCTCCACTCCTCTGGGGAGCATTCCAGCCAGTTGCCTGTTTCCAAGCGCGCACATGCTAATCCAACCACAATGACGTTTGCATCCTCCCAGGTACCCATTTAACACCTGGGTGGAGAGGAGCAATGTAGATAAAAATGACTTGCTCAAGGGCATAAGTGCCGGGTTCGAACCCACGACCACGACCACATCAGCAAGCAATGGTCATATTGACCATTAGGATCATATACATGTGTGTATACTGGGTATTGGGGATACAGATGTAATTTTGTTTGAAATGGAGGTTTTTGTGGGCAAACTGATACTTAAGTATCATTCTTTAGATTTTAAGTTATCAGTTCGTTAAGATACAAAATGTAGAAAGTTATAAAAACTTACATTTACAGCCCTCTTTTTGGTACTTGTTACCCACACCTCCGTACGGATGACGACTGCTCTCAATATGTTGCGCACTAGTGAGGCCGCTCTACATGGTTACGCACCGTAGATACGTACGCAGAATGTTACGCACACAAGCTATTCTACGAAGACCTGAAAGGGCCAAACTGACGACGTAAAAAAATAAAAAATATTACGTACGTACGTAATATTTTTTATTACTTACGTAATATTTTTTTACGTCGTCAGTTTGGCCCTTTCAGGTCTTCGTAGGAGATCGACGAACCGATCGCGCCGGTACTACTACGAGCGCTGAGGGCTCCCTTCATCATAATCGTGAAAAATACAAACTGGATGCTGACGGGACAGTCTCGATAGCAGTTATCGACAAAAAGGACCCAAAATTTCAGGAAACCCTCTTCAAAGGTCACAAAACAACCTGGTAAGTTTGAATCATCTATTAGTCAACATAAGTATTTGGATGTAAGTAAACTGCAATATATGAGATTCAATTAAATATAGCCAAAAATGCACAGTGATGCAGTTTAGGTATGGGATGTGTGTTGGCTGCGTTACTACACAGTCGGCAATGGCGTGTACCTTTGAGTGCCCACGACCTTTGCATTCCCAGTCAAGTGATTGAACCACTCGACTACGACACCTTGAGAAAATGATTTCAAAAAATATTTAAAAATCTATGAAACATAATGAGATGTTTGAATAACAAAATATCAACAGAAATCAACTTGTATTTGGGTTGCAGGGGACCTTTAAATATACGAGACAGTAAAAGTTTGAGTACACTCAAACGTAAATTAGAAAAATGAACCGCTAAATGCCTTTTATGGACATTGATCCATAACTGATGTTTTTTTGTTTACCTGTGAAGTAAAATCTATAGACTAAATAAAACCTTCAAGTTTCTGTCCCTTTCCCATCCCCATCCACCCCAACTGTCACATTGTCCTCCTCGCTCCGTCTTTTGTAAAGTTGACTCCTTTAAGTTTTTTTAAAGCATATCTTTCAATGTTCTCTCTTCGATAGAAAGTGTGTTTTGTTTATTATATCTTTGCTTTCTGACAATATATCTCCAGTTTTATTCCTCCTTCTCTGCTCCTTTTCCTTTTTTATTCTTCTTTCTTATCCTTTTTTGCATTCTTTGCTTTTCATGCTCTCTGTTTTCATTCTCATTTTCATATGATTAATCTAATGTCTTTAATATTGTTATATTTTCTTACAACCCAAACGTTAAAGGTTGACTAAATTAGAGAGAAAATGGGTGCTCTTCCCATGTAGTTTTGCCTTCTAATCACGAATCTGCCAATCGATTGTCAAAATTATATCTAGTTTTGGCGAAAAAGGGGGAAAAGTAGAGGTTTTGGGACCGTTCCTTAAAACTCGTGAGTTGATTGGCTAACCCCCAAGTGACGTATGAAAAGTAAGAGGCACAAGATCTGCAGGCTGCAGCACAAAATATTGTACACAGAATGCGGTATTTGACCCCTCTGTTCAACGGACAATTTATGAAAAAAGGAAATTAATCAATATAATCCTAGGAGTGAATAATCATTAGCAATATATTTTCTACAAGATCAGAAAACGCTTTTGCCCTAATATACAGCTCTTGTTTTGTTTTATCTGAGCTTGCCGAACGAAAATTTTGCATTGGTCATAAACGCGTGCACAGCCGTTTTATGCATCTGTATGTGTCCTACACAGTACGGCAGTAACTATGTTCCCCTCGAACATAGCGACTGGTGAACGCTTTTGTTTTGTTTATTTCACTTACGGATTTTTTTTTAAATTCGCTTTAGGCATAGTACGTTAGTACTGACTTGACTGATCTTGGCTGAATTCGAGTAACTAACTGTACTATCACACCGGGCTTCCCGACCGTGCCACGACAGTCCCGACTCAAAAAATATGGAAAATCGGGTGAAAAGTCGTGGCCAAGTCGGGAAGGTCGTGGCGTGATCGGGGTTAGTCGTGGCATGTTCGTGAGGGTCGGGAACGGTCGGGAGGGCTGTCACGACTTTTTAGGTCGGAGCTTAATAATCGGGAAACTCTCACGATTCTAAGAAATCGTGGCTATAACGTCGTGAGGACGTGGCGCGGTCGGGATAGTCGGGGCACAGTCTTGGCTCAGTCGTGGTGCAGTCGGATTGGTCGTGGGGGGGGGGGGTAGGGACAACAAAAAAAAATTCTCGCCAAACTCCCAAAAATCGATCAGTAAAGGGGTTATGGAGCCCAGTTTGCCTCCATAGTTCCCTGACAAGCAAAAAAAACAAGAAAGATGGCGCCAAATAAAAAAAAAAAAAAAACCCTTTTATTTCTTTTCACTCCGAAAATTATTGGGGGGGGGGGGCAACTGGGGGGGGGGGGGCAAATGCCCCCCCCCCCCCCCCCCCATGGTGCCGCCACTGTCGTTAGGTCGTCTTAGCTAACGAACGAGAGACAGAATTTTCGGTCTACGGGTGAAGCTGCTGCAGCTGCTGTCGTTGAAAGACAAATTGGAAGACTTGACTCCAAGTCTGACCTTTGGAATAGCTGAATCTTTTAGCTAGCTTATCCTTCTCTTCATGCCAAATTCGGAATACAGGCCAGGATTCTCAAAATCATCTTCGGCAAAGTGATCGCTGCAGATTGTACTCCACTCACTTGGCCGGCCCTTGCCACTCTGCCCGCGTGAGCTTTACATTTGCGACCCACAATTTCCTTAGATTTTCATCTTTAGGAAAATGATGTAGGCTTACACCATCTTTAGGGGTCTTGCTACATCCCGCAACTATACACCGATTAGGCATTATTGATGAAACTGTGTCCCAAAATCAAAGTTATTGTGAGGAATTAAACACACGAAAATACGCAATGCAAATGGTAGATGTGATTTGAGTTTTACTTCTTCAGAAGGAAAGACGATACAAATTTTAAAAAGAAATAAAAACATATAGGCCTAACAAAATTAACTCATTTCATTTCATATTCATTTAATTTTATTTCAACACGGCAACACTTGCTTCTCAGTCAATGGCTATTCTTCTACAAATCCTTGCATATTTAACAAGTCACACAAAGTATAACGCATAAGGAATATCTACAGAAAATAACAAAAGAAATACATGCAAATCATCATATACATATAAATAAACATTAAGAGTGAAAGCAACATAAAATAACATAAGATTACATAAAATTACCTGAGTAAAACAAATCGAGAATTAAACATTTAAAAAACTATTAAAAAAAACAACCCTCAGATAATCACTTTCCATACCCACAAAGTCACCATTCTTCTCCAACACATCCTGCCTTGTGTAAAAATCACCGAGTTAGCTTTCCAGTCACAATGTAAATTGAAATAAACAGAATAGGTTTCTCCTATACGTAGTTTTGAATACGGATGGGTATAGTTATGTGTGTGTCTCTCCTTGATTAAGAAAAAAATGATAAAGGATCCATAAAGAAATTTTCTTTTGTATAAACAAAACAACAACCTTCGTATGTATTTTCTAAAGATATATCATTGAAGGGCAATTTAGATAATTGACATCACAAAGGGCAGAGTGACAATAACGTACATGTCTTCATTTTTATTGGATCTTCCTTGAAGCAGAACATTCTATTCGAAGCCACATGCCATTACCAAAAGGACGTATAGAATTACTGCGATGAACACGACGAACCATTATCATAATAACGACCATCATCATCATCATTAGAATGATTATGATGATAGAAATAAAATAATAATACAATCAGTGATAATGACGATGATGATGATAGTAATAAAATGACAATACAATCAATAATAATGATGATTTATTTTATTTATTTATTTATTTATTTCTGATATTTATACAGGGTGACTCATTATCACCAATATTGGTGGTCTTGCATGAGGCCCTGATAACAATAGTAAGTAACAATAATAGCCAACAAAATCATGCAAATAAACTCATAACCAAAAATAAATAAGAACATACATAAATAAATATATATATATATATATATATATATATATATATATATATATACATGTATATACAAAGAATATGGTATCCTCGTAATCAACATTAGTTGTTACGAAAATGTTGAAATTGTTGCACATTCCTATCATCTTAATTCATAATGTATAGACGGTGATATTTTCTAAAATCTGTTGAAAAATAACCATTTATATATGAGTTATTTTGAAATGGCATTGTATATTTTTGAAAGTACATACAAGAAGTATAAAGACTACTTTAGCTCAGTATAGAAACAAAATTGTTATATACATATTTACAAAACATATTATAGGGTAGTATACTTATTCAAAGATTACACAATGATTGCATGTAATATAGTATAGCAATCGAATGTACAGTGTCTCTTATGAAACAATAAAATACAAATTATCTATTATTGATTATAAATGATATGAAATCATTCATACAATTTGAAAAGCATTATGTCATCGTACATTTTTGGGCAAAGAAACAAACCATCAAACATATTTTGCAAATCAGGGCAACAAAAAATGACATATTTCTGATGAAAACAAATATAAAATAGCATCAAGTGAAATTTTCTAGCAATAAGAATGAATATGACTCATTTACCATGCTGTTATGTAAACGAATCAAACCAATCCTTGGTTTTCACAAGAGAATGCGTATAGAAATGCGATAAGGAATAAGAGTAAAACTTCAGCTAAGAAACTGAATAAAATTCCTCTTGCCATTCTTATTGCGAACAGATATTGCAAGATCTTTTGAACATATATTTAAATGTGTTCACAGAGCTTGCCATTTTTAGTGATCTGTCCAACTGATTCCATGCTATAATTGAAGATACGAGGGGGCTATGTTTAAAGCATTCTGTTTTATACTTTGGCACAGAAAGTAAACCTCATGATAATGAGATGATGATGATAGTGATAAAATGATAATACAATCAATAATAATGATAATAATAATAATGACATTAACAATAACCCTAAAAAACCAAAACAAACACAATAATAATAATAGTGATGATAATGGATAGTAATAACAATAATATAAATGTACTAGCCCCCCCCCCTCCAGCTCCCCCCCCCCCCCCCATTCCATTGTCATCCCATCACCCCCAGGGCGAGGGGAGAAGGGATTAATATCATTATACGTATTCATAATCATTATGGAAATATTTTCGAAGGAATTTTCTTCTTATCAGATTTTCTGATAAAGTGTCAAATTACCGGTAGCGAACGTCGTGAAACATACACACTAAACTGTGTGTGTGACCATGAAGCTTCAAATGATGTAACTCTATACCTGTATGATGACCTGTACACGTACGTGCGAACGATCTAACACGTGTGTATAATACTGTACTGTACACTGAAGCCATGCGGATATATGGCCATGCTGTTCTTTGGCATAGCACGGGACGTCAGCCCTCAAGAAGTGCCTCCCACCACCCTAAGAACCCTTCCCCACCCGTGGGTACCAAAAGGCGGGGACCGAAAGGGCGAGGGGAGGAGCCTATTTGAACCAAAAAAAGAGCCCGAAATCCTTAGTGTATTATATTATAAGATACCGTATACGAGATACCAGTCAGTTAATTTTTCCAGGGGAGTTTATTTAGTGTTTTAATAGATTTTTCTAGATTTAGATTTAGGCCATATTTCATTTCAGTTTCATTTTTTATTGTGCAATTAACAATATAAGAATAGTTGAACGAAAAACTACCGAAAAGTGCAGAAACGTTTGAGTTGTAAGAAAATAGGAAATAACAACAGTAAAGATTACATTAAAGATTATATGGAAATGAGAACCACTGCTGAAAAAAGGTGATAAAATGAATCCTGACAACTACAGACAAATTTCGCTCTTGCCAGCTGTTTCCAAATTAATGGAAAGAGTTGTTCAACGCCAACAAACATCAATCTGGTTTCAGAGCAAACCATTCCACAAGTACAACGTTAATACAGGTAACGGGTGACTGGTTTATGTCTCTGCATGAAGGAAACTACACGGGGATTGTTTCGGTCGATTTACAAAAAGCATTTGACTTGGTCAGCCATGCAATTCTATTATGCAAACTAAAGTCTTACACTGGTGTTAGTGGAAAGTCTTTGGATTGGTTCCACAGTTACTTAAGTAATAGGTATATTGTCACAATGATTGGTGGTTCACTGTCGTCTGAATTATCCGTCTCGCTCGGAGTACCACAAGGATCAATTTTTGGTCCAGTTCTCTTCCTTCTTTTTATAAACGATATGCCACTTCATCCTCAGTGCACCTATACGCAGATGACACTGTGGTTTATTATTCTAATAAAGATCCTATTCTGGTTCAAAATATTTTGCAACATGAATTAAATTCTTTGCAAAATTGGATGCGGTGCAATAGGCTAAAAATAAATTCTTCGAAAACAGTATGCATGTTGATAGGTAACAGACGGATGATTAGGGAGGACGGTACATTAAACATACATATTCATAATAATCGTATTGACCAGGTCAAATATTTAAAGTACCTTGATGTTATAATTGATTCAGAATTGAAATGGAATGATCATATTGAGAATAACAACGGCGAGCGAGCGAATTTTCGTAATGAAATTATGGCATTTCTTATTTCCTTTAAAGAATGTGATGGTTTTCCAAGATCAAACATGAGTTTGGACAATTATTAGTTTTAAGTTAATGTATCATAATTCTTATTTATTTTATTGGCAAATATTTGGGGGAATGACAATACAGGCCATCCCCCACCTCAATTTTTTTTTTTTTTTTTTTTTTGGGGGGGGGGGGGGTATATAACCCCATCCACCCCTGGGATTGACACCCATGGTTAAATGAAAATTACTACAAATAAGGTGCAGCAGTGGAAAGCTTAATGTAAAGGAGTTTCCTTTTTATTCAAGAAGTGCACATGCACATGATATGATAACGATGAAAAACGTTCAAATAGTAAAATATTTGCTAACACAAGTGAAAGTGTGTATCCGTACACTGAAAAACCTCATTGTACAATTTTAACACAAAAAGTGTTAACTTCCGTGTTGACCGGTAGCCAACACAATTCTGGTAATGTTTACTCCGTTGCCTTGTTATTTCAAAAACGAAGAAAGAGTGATCGAGATCACTTCCTTTCTCTTATTTCCTCTTTCCATTTCACTTCAATTTTGGTGTATAAACACCGAAAACAAAAAGCAAAAAACAGTCTTGTGTAAGTGTTTAATTTAATTTCATTCCATTATCATCTCTTTCCTTTCCTTTTACTCTTCTAAAATTCCTCTAAACGCCCCATAAGTGGGTGATTTTTCAGGAAAGAATGTATCAAACAGCCTTTTCACAGAGGTTCCCACGTGGTGCTACCGAAAGTCTTCTATTGTGAATACTCACTCACCACGGAAATCTAATTCGATTATACAAGGAGAATTTATAACCAGGCGTTTTCTGTGTGCATTGGACTGGAACCATTACATTTTATCTTCTCGGGTATTTGGGGAATTTTATCACCACAACAAATTCATTCATTCGACAAAGTAAAATGTAGTTTACAAAATAAGAAACGAATCAATGCTGCCTTCAGAAAGAAGTTCGATTCACTCTTTCGGCTATCGTCGAAAATGTCGTGTATTGTTGGCCTAAATGCAATCCTCCGAATGTTAGGAAGCTCCTGTCAGATAGACTTATTTTCAGAAAATGTCTTTTACGTATTTTTATTCATGAACTCTTATACAGTCTATCGTAATGGCAACAGCAAATTAAGTGTTATTTCATTGATTTGACAAATAAAAATGACGGCAACCACGATCCTACAACAGACATTACATTGTCACGTATAGTGTTCAGTAGTGTACATGTTAAATCATGGATATACTATCCATGTTTAAACCTGTAATCTAAAAAAGTCTAAGTTTTTACATGGGTTCGTTATACTAGGTGCTACAAAAAACATTTCCCACTTTTGATCCTTAATAGTTCGAAAACTATATATCAGATAACACTGTCATTGATATGAGTAATAGTTGAATAATGTACAATTTAGTTGGAGGTGATTTGAATGTGAAAGCATAAATAAGTTTCATTTTAAAGTTAGGTTCCAGATTTTAACCCTCTGCACAAAACTTGAACTTTACACAGGAACCAATGATGTGTATGTGAGTGTGTGCTTACAATGACCCTGAATAATGGACATGAATACCACCTTTTCAGAGCTCTGCTGACCAGGCTTCTGGTCTCTTGCTCCAAGGCACATGAATGCTTTATTAATAATTCATGATGGATTACCACGGGCACTGCTAGTCTGAATTCATGGTAAAGTGTAAAATGCATGCACATGAAAAAAGTTGCACATGTTTCCATGTGCTTGCAACATCATCATCATCATCACTATCATTATCATCACCTTCAATATCATCATCGTCGTCATCATCATTATCATCATCACTGTCACTATCATGATCATCATTATTAGCAGCAGGAGCATTATCATCCAGTGGCGGCACCAAGGAGGGGGGGGGGCATGGGGGCATTTGCCCCCCCCCCCCCAGTTGCCCCCCCCCCAATAATTTTCGGAGTGAAAAAAAATAAAGGGGTGGAAAAAATTTTTGTCCGCCCTTGCCCCCCCCCCCCCAACATTTTCTTTTGCCCCCCATTTGCCCCCCCCCCCCCCACTTTAAAAATCCTGGTGCCGCCACTGTTATCATCACCATCATAATCATCATCATCATCGTCATCGTTATTATTATCATAATCGTTATCATCATCATAATCATGACTATCATTGTCATCATTACACTATCATTGTCATCATTATCATCATCATCATCATCATCATCAAGGACAACATCAATATTCCTATCCTTTGAATGACTTAAATCAATTCGCATTACTTTGATTGCTTCAAAATCCATTAAAATGACATCTCAGTGAAATGACTTTACACAGTTATTGCCAGAGGATGAATAAAGACTAGCTGTGATAGTGGGATTCCTCAAGAATAAATAATAAAGCATTGAAACCCTGGCCATTGTTGAAAATAGAGCAAAATCTGAACCCTAACTTAAAATAAATCTTGAATTTAATGAAACTGATTTATGCTTTCATTTTTAAATTACCTCCAACAAAATTGTACACTATTCAGCTATTGTTCATATCAATGTCAGTGTTATCTGATATATAGTTTTTGAACTATTAAGGATCAAAAGTGGGAAATGTTTTTTGTAACACCGAGTACAACCATGGTTTGTATACAACTACAATTTTCTTCAGGATGCCCTTGAAAATAGTGCATTTACATCTTATACCAAGTTATATGAGTCAACTAACCAGGGGCGTCGCTAGAACAGTTTGAATGGGGGTGCATGTGACACACAAATTTTTATAGTGTGACACCCAAATTTGCCGAAAAAATGCTGCACCCTAATAATAATGAAATAAAATCGCAGGTGTAGAAATCTTGATCATACGGGCCTATTTTCGCAAGAGGACGGGCTGACGCCCTTTTGCCCGAATATCAACTTTTCAATTTCCATATTGAAGTAAAAGAGCAAAATTTGTTCAACTTTTCGTAATGAAAATGTACAGAAGATATATAAATATCAGGGGCGGTATTCTGAGATTCAATTTATCTCAGATAAAATCTGAGATTTTAAGTCAGTGAAATAAAATACCCTTTAAATATTTTTAATCGGTATTCTAAGAAGTCAACCATTTTAGCGAAATTTTATCTCATCTAAGACACGCCCATTTATGATGCCTTAACCAATAAGAAATGTCCTTAGATTTCACTTTCATCATGCTCAGCCAATAGAATTGCTCTCTGCCAGTCTCTGGGGCAAGAGAGCGCGAATGCGCTATTTTTACAATTTTTTTGCTAGGATTTTATGAAAAAGACGAAGGTACTTTCCGAGGATTTTATAGAAGACCATCACAAGCATTATTGCAAGTGTGATATTAGTTGGCAAAATATTGTAATAAAATTCGATAATCATATGAGAATGTTGCTTGAGAAATATAGTCAGTACTCAGTATATTTTTGCTTAATATGATCGCACTACTAGCACCATACTTGTCCAAAAGTATCGCACTCACCGTGCATCCTAGAGATAAAATAGCCCCTACCCTATTTTAAGTTTATTTTATCTTTCCCACAAATATGATTGGCGTAAGCGTTTAAAGCTGTGCGTATCATGCGTACAGCATGAATAGGCGCGCAAGAGGTAGGAGACTGAGGTAAAATCCGAGATAAAATCCGAGATAATATCAGGGTAGCGTTTCATCAAGCGATTTGTCAGTGACTTTCACCGACAAATTTACTCTCAGCCAATCAGATGCAAGGATTTCAGTAGCTTATAACAGTTGTCGGTAAAAATCATTGACAAAACGCTCGATGAAACGCTCCCCTGGTCTCAGAATACAAAAAGATAAAATAACAATTTTCAAAGATAAAATGATGATCAAGGGGCGTATTCTGAGATTCATTTTATCTCAGATAAAATCTGAGATTTTAAGTCAATGAAATAAAATACCCTTTAAATATTTTTAAACCGGTATTCTGAGAACCATTTTAGCGAGATTTTATCTCATCTAAGACACGCCCATTTATGATGTTTTATCCAATAAGAAATGTCGTTAGATTTCACTTTCATCATGCTCAGCCAATAGAATTGCTCTCTGCCAGTCTCTGGGGCAAGAGAGCGCGAATGCGCTATTTTTACAATTTTCAATACGCTGCATCAAAGCACAAACGCGCTTTTTGCTAGGATTTCATGAAAATGACGAAGGTACTTTCCGAGGATTTAGAAGACCATCACAAGCATTATTGCAAGTGTGATAATAGTTGGTAAAAATCTTGTAATAGAATTCGAGAGGTAGGATATTGAGATAAAATATGAGATAAAATCCGAGATAAAATGTGGTCTCGGAATACAAAAAGATGAAATAAAAAATTTTAGAGATAAAAAGATGCTCAGAATACCAGCCCAGAATACCAGCCCAGAATACCAGCCCAGAATACCACCCCAGCAGGGAACCTCGCTGCCCAAATATGTCGATATTCTGGCATCTCGCTGCCAGCATATAAAGTGGTCGTTGCTCAAATTTCGGAACTTAGAAAATCCTTGCAGTGGGGGGGGGGGGGGGGGGGGGGTAGCCCGCCCATTGCCGAAGGGGGACACCTTTTGCCCAAATGTTACTTTCCAGTGTTTTTGCGAGCGAGCGACGCGAGCGACCAAAAAATTGACCAGTTTTTCCTTCTTTTTCGTTTTTTCCCCTTTTGACAGATGATGCCACTGCAGGGTGAGATCTGGATCATTTTTTTAGGGTGGAGCTTAGCATGTTTGAGAAAATGATTTCAAAAAATATTTAAAAATCTATGAAACATATTTAGATGTTTGAATAACAAAATATGAGTTGTATGCATCCCTGCACATCAACAGAAATCAACTTGCATTTGGGTTGCAGTGGACCTTTGAACCTCGGGTAAACTTCCACACTAAACCAAATTCTGATGCCTCGTTAGTTTTCATGTTGACTCGGTTTTATTTTCATCCAAGTTTTCACGACTCTATTAGTCCACGAGCACTGGTTTCCTGTCTGATCTTCTGTAGGACCTGTGAGCACCCCGTTGATATTCCCTCTGCAAGAGTTGGAATTGTACCACCAACCCCCACCACACGTATTGGCACAGCGCCTTCCATGAGCCAATGTCATACTGACGTTCGTTAAGGAAGGACCAGGGGAAGAAAATGGCCCATCTCTACGTGCACGCAAAAAAAAACTTCAATGGGCTTGTGTGGTATGTACTGTATCTGTAAAAATCTGCTAAAAAACTGTAAGAAAATGTAGAGAACTGATTTAGAATTAAAAGAATTAGCAAACTTTTTGGCTTACAGTGCATCAAAACAACATAATGTAGTGAAAAATATTGAATAATACTGAAATTTTCCAAAAAGACCTCCAGAAAGAACAATGATGTACATTAGAAGAAAAGACCTAAAGGGCTCTTAGCAGATTACGACTAATGAAAGTGGATTGAAGGTGGGGTAATGAATGAGAGGAGTTATTGAAAAAGGGGATATCAAGATACATTTACTTGATAATCAAAACTTCTGGACTACCTGTGTGCTTCAATCCTGACTATTACTAAGGCGATATGTGGTGTGTGCCATGATGCTTCTGCTGAAAAAAGGTGCAGTTAAAGGGTTTGTCACAACCAATCGCGTAAGAGCACGCAGGAAAAGCAGGATCAGTTGCGTGTTATTGCATGTGCGTGTCCGCAGCTGCAATCGGCTGTCATGGCTGTGGGTCAGCTCCTGCGATTCGTTCGTGCTTTATCATGCTGTTCACAAACGGTCGTGCTTCTCTGCATCTCCTCTTGGGCGTCTTGCGTTCTACTCATTAACATGCCCCTTCTTACCTGCAAGAACTCTTGAGGCGAACGTACAGTCCCGTGACAGGTACCGTTCAATCGACGCGTCATGGCTCCATATTTTCGTGGGACCTCCGCAAGAGATACGATGGCTGCACATGCTACGTGCGTTCATCAAAACACGTAGCCACACGCAGAGATTGTTGGACATGTCAAACAACCTCCTTCCATGTCCTACGTGCTCCTACATGCTAGGAAAGAAACCCCGTGCAGACCCGTGCGTTCGACGCTTCTTGTGTAGGTCTCAGGTAGCCTGAGGCACCGTACACTGCCATACGGAGCCCTAACTTATCGCGCGTCAGTTGCACGGTACCTGAACGGGGGTTGTATGTTCACCCCAAGAGTTCTTGCAGGTAATAGGGATATGTTAGTGAGGAGGTCAATTATTTTCCCTTAAGGCCCATGAGCCAATTTCTTGTCAGAAGGAAGAGGTATGGGTGTACATTAAAAAAGTATAAAAACTGACAGCAATTCACATCGGGAAGGGAGTGTAACACGACCCTGAAAAAACACAAAAGTGTCTCTAAACCAAGCTTTGCTGCCTCAAATGCTCTGGATGTAGAGAAAAAAACATTTTTGTGCATTACAACCTTAATAACTCTAAAGTGTGTCATTCAATTCAGGTCAAATAATCTTTGAGTATTGGAACTTTCTTGGGGTGCAATTTGGTGCAGATTATTATTTCAATAATAAGTTATTATTGTGAAAATTGTATTGCTTTCTCAAAAGTAATCAAATAATATTGTCAGGATGGTGTGAACACACCCATTGTCCGTCTGCGCCTGTTTGACAGGTGTTAAATGGGTACCGGCAGGAATGACTTCTTTGAATGCTTTGAGCGCCGAAATCGGTAGCGAAGCTAGAACCATGTTAGAACCGGGGCGATATTGGAGCGCCTTGATCACCATTCATAGTGGATATGAGCGCTATATAAATATCCAATATTATCATTATTATTATTATGATTATGATTATTATAATAGAGAAGTAGGAAGGCATTTGTGTAATTAACACATGAACGGTAAATTTCAGCATGGCAGCCACATAGCTCAGATACTATAACGAGCTCCTCTATTGCGTCATGTATCGTCAGCGAATAACCTTTTTGAGAATTTCTGGTACTGCAGTAAACCATTACGCACGATATTACTTTTGCAGGTGGGACCACATTCAATGTTTTAAATCCTCAAAATCTTATGTATTTAAAGTGTTTTACTTCATGAATGTCATTGTCCCACATTGGTGTTGAAGATGATTTCGGTTTCATATGTAGAGGTAGGCATATCACTTACAATCTAAAGTCTGATTTTGTGTGAATTTAGAGACAATCAAAATGTACAACCAACCACAACACAGCACAGCACAAATACGAAGTGTAAACTTACTTTTTGCCTATCCAGCCCTTAAAGGTACTGTTCACAACTTCGCCATTCTCAAACTGCGCCTTTATCTCCCAGAGTGGCTCCTCCGCAGGCATGATGCGAACAATCTTCTTTAGTCCCAGCCAGTGATCCCCGTATAGGTCTCCAAATCCATGAAAGTAGTCATGCCATGACCGATTAAAATCAAGAGAGAGATCCGTCCTCCGCTGCAAAATAACAAAGTTCCGGCCGGGGGGGGGGGGGGGGGAGGAGGTAAATTTCTTATGCAGATATGAGATAGTTTAACAATGATAGGACCACTAGAACATTTTTAATTTGGAGGTGGGGGTATGCCAACAAACATTCAAAACGCTGTCGGGGATCGAGGGGGCATACAGCCCTACGTGCAGAAATGGGAAATTTTAAAATCTCAGCTTTAGCTACCAGGGCTGATAATGCTTTTCCAACAAGAAAATAGGAATAAGGAAAAAGCTCCTCAGATTTCCAAATTTTCGAACAAAGTGTTAAAGAAGATCCTCATATAATTTTATGACTGAATTTCTGACAGCCCTGTTTGCAGACAAATTACAGAACTGGGAGAATAGCGCTGAAGAACGCCATACTGAAGCTTTGTTCTTTAGTTTCCAATATATTGTTTGAATCCGGCTTTCTGTTCATTCTTGCGCTTTACTCTGATGAGTGCAAGACGAAGAGCTTTACGGAAGTATGCCTCTGTTCAACGTTATTCTCCGATTTTGTAGTACCAAATATCTTTTCCACTGCAGAACTGTCAAAATATTTGAGTGACGTCTTCAGCAACGCCCTTGTGCGACATGCTTTGTCGTCTCTCGAGACGAGCAGTTAGTATTATGTTTTGACTATCTTCATTGCTAAATCAAGTCATATCTAGCTTTTCATACTCATGACACCTTCTGTGTTGAAATGTGTCATTCTCATTTCTATGCTTGTAATTCAGTTGTAGTTTCATTACTGTTTGATTGTAGGTTTTGAGGCGGCGGGTCACATTTACACTGTACAAGCACTGTAAATGTGACCCGCCGCCTCAAAACCTACAATCAGTCGCACGGAGCACAACGTAGCAAACAGCCCAAAATAGTAAATTTGCTTGGATCAGTCGATTTTCTGTTTTTGTTAGAGATTGTCCAATTTCTATTGGTCGAGGCGGATTTGCAATATGCAAATTAAAGCCGGGATATTGTGTGACGTGACGTCACATTAGGTGTGTCGAGGTTTTGGTCATTGACCATTTGCACGACATAGAACTCACACGTTTGTCTGGATTGCTTAGAGATATTCTTCAAGTCTTTTGGATTCTCGCTTCTGGCGCTGGGTTTTTAAATGGATACCACTCAAGGAGCTGTTCCCGAGGGCATTGCTGACGCAGGAATGATACAACCAGGTCAAAATTCGGTACAAAATCCAGGTAATGTACCGTACATTACTTTAGAGAATATTTCTGACATTGTTAAGAACGCAGTCGGGGGCGTTAAATATTATATTGATAACGCTCTGTCGTCTACCAAATCTCAGGTTTTGGAGTCGGCGAGAGAATCTACCAAAGCTGCCAGTTCATTCAAATTTAAAGGCATTCGCATTCAGTTTGAATTCAACGTTAACATTAAAGAGCAGGTGGAAACTGCTGTGGCCAAAATAGAGAAAGGTGATACCGCTGCCGCTACGTCTAGCCTTAAATCGGCATTAGATGACATAAAAACCAGGAATAAACATATAAAACTTGCTGATAAAAACGAGAGTTGGAAAGTGGTAGACGAATATAAAGCCGAGGAACTGGCTGACAATGCGGAAGATGAAAAGCGGATTAAAGCGGCGGTCAAAGCCGTGGCTTCTAAAAAGCCGAGCAATGCGTTTAAGAAAGGTCAATTCAGAAATGCCCCGTACCAAATTCCATCTGGGAGTAGGCGTACAGATGCCTATCCTAACTTGGATTCTAACTTTCGTGGCCATTTTCAACAAAATAGATACCAGTTTACTAGCAGCCGTGCAGGTAGTTCCAGAAGACTGCCAAAATCAACCGACATCTGTTTCAGATGCGGGGTCAAGGGACATTGGCAAAACTCATGTACAGCCCAGTACAGAAGTTTTCAAGCTGATAAACAAACCCAGTAGTTCAGCTGAATATGCAGGTAAATATAATTTGCAATTCTGATTATTGTAAGGTGGCCGTATTGTTGGCAGTAGTGTCAGAATAATACGAGGTAATTAGAATGAACCCGTTCACGCGTGATAAATCCGACAGGTTGTTCTTTGACATAACGTTGTGTTCGAGCAAGATTCGAACACCTGTTGTGTGCAATTTCGCATATCTCCTGTACATGTGTATGAATGCAGTGGTCATGACTGAAAGATTATGTTCATTGCGGTCATCAGACCGGCAACACTGTAAACACGGTTTTTCAAGATGTCAGCTCACATAAGAAAAAGTGTGTGATCAACGATGATCGCAAGTTGTAATTAATGTTATATTTATTTCTGCGTTGATTTGTGTAGCTATTAGCAATGGCAGTCTGTCACCAGAGGGCGGTTCGTCTAGCACAATGGGAATTTTTTCAGCCGGATCTGGAAGAGGCTCGGTCCAGTTTAGAACGGAGAGACAGATGGATATATCTGAATACGGGTACGATTTTGATTTCTATTTGAATAACTATTTTGACTATGAGCAAGGCAATTCAGAGCCTATTGTGCGGGGGAGGATGAAGGCTAACCTTTTTGGAGAAATATTGGAACCCCGGATGATATACTTAAAGTAATTGAGTTTGGATATCCAATTCCATTTTTTTCTACGCCTGAGGCGGCAATTTTTAATAACAATGCGTCGGCACTTGATAACACAGAATTTGTTTCCGAAGCTGTTAAAGATTTATTATCCAAGAAATTGATTATGGAATCTTCAGTTCGTCCTGAAATTGTGAATCTGTTAACAGTTTCTGTTCAGAGTTCGGGCAAGAAACGGCTTATTTTGGATCTTCGATACGTAAATCACCACATTTGGAAAACCAAGATACAATTTGAAGACTGGTCAGTTGCGCTTCAGTATTTTCGGAAGGATTTTTACATGTTTTCATTTGACCTGAAGTCAGGTTATCACCACATTGACATTTTGCCTGACCATTGTAAATATTTAAGTTTTGCATGGGATTTCGGTAGTGGTACTCGTTATTTTTCTTTTCAAGTTCTTCCTTTCGGGTTGAGCCCTGCTCCCTTTATTTTCACCAAGTGTTTAAGGCCGTTAGTAAAACACTGGAGGAGCAAAGGTTTCTTTATTGTTGTGTATTTAGATGACGGATGGGGCATTGCACCATCTTTTTCTGATTGTGATAAGATATCACAAATTGTGAAAGATGATCTGATAAAGGCTGGGTTAGTTCCCAATGTTGAGAAATCCGTATGGATCCCGTCGCAAGAAATTGACTGGCTCGGGATATCGTGGAACACGGGGAAAGGAGTAATGAAGGTGACTGACCGGAGGGTAGGAACTATCCTCGCGTGTATAGATGAACTTAAGGGGAAATTGCCTTATTTGACAGCCCGGCAGTTGGCTGGTTTTGTAGGGAGGATTATATCCCTGATACCTGTTTCTGGTCATATTGCTCAGCTCAGAACAAAATTTTCGTCCATGGCAATTTGTGATCAACACCATTGGGATAAGGTGTTCATGGTGCCAGGTGACAGTCATATTATAGAAGAATTGTTCTTTTGGAAAAAGAACTTAAGAGCCATAAATAACAGATATGTATTTGATTATGCTTTACCACAGGTTTTATTGTATTCTGATGCCAGTCATAGTGGCTGTGGGGCGTGGACTAGAGATATGGATGACAATGTCATTAAGTTCAACCAGAGCTGGACAGAATCTGAGATAGATAAGAGTTCCACGTGGAGAGAGCTCCGAGGTGTAGAGCTAGCTTTGAGAGCTTTTGCTCCAAGATTGCAAGGAAAATGTGTAAAAGTTTTCTCTGACAATAAAGGTGTTGAGGCGGTGATAAAGAAAGGAAGCATGAAAATGGATTTGCACATTATGAGCATTGACATAGCTACGTTTTGTAGAGAAAATAATATAGAATTGCACGTGCAATGGGTTCCGAGGGACGAGAATGTCCTGGCGGATTCTCTGAGTAGAGAGGTAGACTTTGACGATTGGGGAGTTTCTCAAACCTTTTTCGATTTCATGGACTCCATGTGGGGTCCACATTCTGTTGATCGGTTTGCGGATGATCGCAATAGGAAGTTAAGTACGTTTAATTCAAAGTATTGGTGCCCTAGTACCAGCCAGGTAGATGCGTTTGCGGTATCTTGGCAAGGAGAGAACAATTGGTTAGTGCCACCGATATATCTTGTAGGGCAAGCTGTCAAACACGTGAAAGCCTGCAGAGCTCAAGCCATTCTTGTTATCCCGTATTGGCCTTCAGCTGCCTTCTGGCCAGTTTTATTTTCTAGTGGCAGTATATATACTGATATGATAGATAGGGTGATCAGATTCTCTAACCCTTCCTTCATATATGTTAAAGGAAGGAACAAGAACTCTGTTTTTGGTTCGGACAGATTCACCAGTGAAGTACTTTGTGTACGACTGAATGGTAGACTGTAAGGTGATTTTGAGGAGCTATTTAAGGAAAGAAAATTCTGGAGGCTCACTGGAGCTATGAAGAGATGAACGGGACGCACTGGTGTCCTATAATTAGATTAATATTGGCTCACTGGAGCATTTGAGATGTGACTCACTGGAGTCGATTGGATATGGAGTTGAATATAATATGTATGAATTTAGAGTGGGAGATTGGGAGTCTCTATATAGGCTCGGCAGATTTTGTGACTAGAGGTAGTCAGTTGATAATAAACTCACTGAAGTTTAATGAAGTGTAATGTTATTTAACCTTCAATTATGTTAATCAATGGAGGTTGGATGTGCGTATTATTGTTTGTTTCAGAGAGGAAAAGTTTCAAAAGACTCTGGGAAATGTGATGGAGGCTTCAAGAGCTGAAAGCACAGTTAAGTATAAGAATGCTGTCGCAAGCTGGGAAGTATGGTGTAGACTGAACAAAGTAAATACTAAGTTAGCTGATCATGAAGATATTGCAAGGTATTTTGTTTGGATGTTCAATGACAATGCTCCATATAGCAGGATACAAACTGCATTTTTCGCTTTGAAATGGCACTTTAACTGTTGCCCGAAGACGTGTTTAAGGAATCCATGTGCAACGCGTTTTTTACAACTTTTGTTGGATGGCCTGAAACGGTTGTTATCAAGGCCAGCTGTGAATAAAAAGGAACCTATCACAGCTGACATTTTAGTTGCTATTGTCAATAGGTTTGACGAAGATAATGTTAAAGATCTTAGACTTTGTTCTATGATGCTCATTGCGTATGCGGGGTTTTTGCGATATGATGAGTTTTTGCGATATGATGAGCTTTCTAGTTTGAGGCTTTGTGACCTAGATATGTGTGATTCACATATGAAAATATTCTTGGAAAAGAGTAAAACAGACCAGTACAGGGAGGGCGCATGGATCATCATTGGAGCAACCGGGAAAAGTACATGCCCTGTTATGATGCTTAAAAGATACATTGATTGTGCTGCGTTTGAAGACTTGAAATCGTCTCAATATTTGTTTTCATCGATCACCATGCTTAAGTCTCAAAACAAATTTGTTATTCGTCCAAACAAATTAACATATTCCAGGTGTAGAGAGTTGATCAAAGAAGCTTTGCAAGAGATTGGATTAGACGCAAGTAAATTTGGTGTACATAGCTTGCGTTCAGGAGGCGCCTCAACAGCTGCTGCCTTCGGTGTACCTGACAGGTTGTTTAAACGTCATGGACGGTGGAAGTCCGATTCTTCCAAAGACAGATATGTGAAAGAGACTATGCACAATAAACTCTTAGTGTCTACGAATTTAGGAATTTAATTTTTCTCAAAATCTAATGGATCAAAGGTACTGAGACATGTAAAAAATTGAATAAAACATGGTTTACACGTGAAAATTAATGCTCAGAAGTGGCCCGTTCTTTATTGTTGAAAAAAGGGGAGCAAACGTTCTGAGTTCATCGTGCAGTCTGGTGCTCCCCTAAAGGTCAGTGTGTTTTGTTGTGTTTTATTATGTTTGCGCAAAAAAGGCGTTAAGTTAAATAGAAATTTAATTTCGGCTGAGCATGCGCGAAAGAGAAATTAATGTCCAATTTCTATTGGTCGAGGCGGATTTGCAATATGCAAATTAAAGCCGGGATATTGTGTGACGTGACGTCACATTAGGTGTGTCGAGGTTTTGGTCATTGGCCATTTGCACGACATAGAACTCACACGTTTGTCTGGATTGCTTGATTTTTAGTAATTGTAAATAATCAGGATGTTGTCGGAGTTTTTGCTTTAGGAATGACCGGCGTAACGCTGACTCACGTTGTTGGGAGGTAACTAAAAGATTGAGAGGAAAAATACGCAAATTGGAGATAAGAAGGGTGAAAATTAAGAGGGTAAGTATTCACGGGGTCCTGTATGTGCTGGAGTTCACCGGAATTGGAAGCACAATACTGCCCTCAACGACTGAGCAAACGTTCTGAGTTCATCGTGCAGTCTGGTGCTCCCCTAAAGGTCAGTGTGTTTTGTTGTGTTTTATTATGTTTGCGCAAAAAAGGCGTTAAGTTAAATAGAAATTAATTTAATTTCGGCTGAGCATGCGCGAAAGAGAAATTAAGGGTAGTTTCATTATCATTCTATCATGTCTCAAGTTTGTGAGTCGTAATTCGACTTAGAAATATGTTTTGGGGGCATTTTAAAATGACTCCTTTTTTTCACCTGTCCAGCTAATGAATGTTTGGAGAGCTTTCATTGAAATGCAAAAAGGCAATGTTATCAAGAGCGTATCCGCTCGCTCTTCATAGAAAACCGCTATTCATTTAACACGCGTTATGAATAGTGGTCCTTGTGAATAGTTATGAATAGTGGTCCTTATGAACGGAGGTCCTAATGAATAGCGAGGTAATTTGTCTATGGTTTGCTCGCTATTCATAAGGACCGCTATTCATTAAGTCACGCGTTATGGATAGCGGTCCTTATGACTAGCGAGATTACCCCCATCGAGAGAGGGGAGGGTAATCGGGTATAGAAGGGGCGGTGCCATTTTTTCATTTTTGTAAAATCTTAAGTGTTAAATCAACATTAAAAAGGGTCGAGGGGTAACCACTTTTCCAAAATGGTCGATTGACACTTATTGTGTATTGGAGAGTGAGACAGAAAGAGGAAACATGACAAGTTGACTTGGCTTGACGGTGACCAAATAACAAGTGTCCTTTATTAGCTGCTTCTCGTTCACATTAACTGTTGTGTGTATTACTCACACTGACATAATACATTATGGCAATGGTGGGAAAGTATACATGTTTACATCGTGGGAACGTATACATGGTTACATCAAAGGAATAGACCGCGCTCACAGGAGTATCACATTACGGTCAAATAAAGTGCAATGAAAATAACCAAGATTGGAATGTAAACAATCAATGAATACAACATCCCTTTCCTTCTCGGATAAAAAAGTGATTTTTTTTGCATTAGATGAGATTAAACAAATTGCATGAAAACCTCTGATGAAAACATATTTTCAGACATAGCTCCTAATTTTATTCATATGAAATAATCTTGGCTCTGGACTGTTCAAAGGTGTCCCACTTAGAAAGCAGAAACGTCTTTTCCTTTCTTCTTCTTTTTCAGCACTGAAACATGCGCGAACAAAAACAAATATTGCTCAAACTTAGCAATGATCCAAACAAGAGCACAGCTCTTAACACATTTCCAACCTTCAACATGTAAACGAGAGATAGCGAATAAGCATCACGAATGCATCCCTATAATTCACATATAGTCGACTTTGACTAATAAGAACTATTTTGTTCTTAAATAAAAAGAGTGAGATAAGCATGCAAGATAACTCATTCTGGTTTTCATGTTGTCAGTATACTGAATATAACATCAACATACAAGTATCATTATTAGACTTTCTGGACACTATTGACTAACTAATCTTAATCAATTGTTTTAACGTAAGATCCAAATTGGATGCGCAAAACAACAGAAATATGAAAAATGTAAATATTACAATTTTCTGACTCATACTTGTTAGACATTGACTAATAATCATGAGGATCAACATTATATCAAGTTTGTACACATATATCAATCATGTTTCAACTAATAAAATATCCTGCCATTCTGTATGTTCAAAGTACACAGATAAGATATTCGAATTGACCTATAAATAAATGGAGAGTACTCCTTACTCTTAAACAGCCAATAACACTGTACAAGTACTGTCTTCTAACACTGTAGTTTTTGTTTTCAACCAAAGCAAAGAAACGACACTGCTCGGACTTCCTGTATTAAAGGAACCAATAAGGTAAAAATAGTGGTATAGCGAATATGTGAAGTTGTTGGCAAAATTCATATAAAAGTGAATATGAAATATACTGGCATTTACAGATCAACACACAATATAAAGTGTCTGAACGTCATAGAACTGGAAATGTAATAAAATAATAACCCATACTGAGATTGCGGCATGGAATAAAGTGACATAAAGATTCATTTGACAAATCAATGAGCATGGAATATGTAATGGCATAAAAATAAAACATTTGAAAGTTCAGTTCATTCTTTAACTGAGTCTTTTGCAATGTACTCATTTAGTGTTCCAGTTCAAAGTTATGATATGGATTAATGTTCACTGTGTAATTGTCTCAAGCTCTCTTCCAGATAAATCAATTACATAATAACTCCTGGGTGATGGTATGAGAGTCTGTCTGGTGGGCATGTATTTCGCTGTGATCTGCGTAGCTCATGCGGGCGATCATTACGCTGTTCGCGATCGTGTTGTGCGAAGTCATCGTCGAGATCATTCTGGAGATCATAGTCGCGTTGCGAATATGGTACTTTCCGGACTTGGGACATATAGCGCATGGTGTGTTCATTTCCGCGTTTTAGCTTTACACTTCCTCCTTTGACAGCTGTAACAAGCCAAGGCCTTGGATCATATCTACTAGAGAACTTATCACTTTTCTTCTGCATGATTAACACATGATCTCCCTGACAGATATTCCGCTTCTGGAATCTCTTCCTCCCATCATGATAGGATTTCATGTGTGCTTTGTACTTTCTATCATGGCGTCTCGCTTTTGCGAATGCTTTTCGCGGTCTTGGGAGTGGTAGCGAAGGGAGCTTGTTGCGTATTTCGCGATTGTACAGAAGCTTCGCTGGGGTTGATTTTGTGGCTGGATGTGGTGTTGAGCGATATGTAAGCAAGAAATTGTAGATCGCTTGATGCCAATCACGACCACTGTTTCTCGCTGTCCGGATGGCTTTCATGAGTGTCGCGTTGAATCGTTCAACTTCTGCATTTGCTTGCGGATGGTAAGGAGTAACGCGTCTATGCTGGATGCCTGTAGACTTCATGTAGTCTGCGAATTCGCGTGAGGTGAATTGTGAACCATTATCTGAAACGACTTCGTCTGGGTAACCGTGTTGCGTGAAGATGCGGTTTAGTCGCGAGATGATCGTCGTTGCTGTCGTTGATCGCAAAATCTCCACTTCTGGCCATCGAGTGGCTGCATCAATTACAACAAGCAAGGTCTCTCCTGTGGGGAGAGGTCCACACAAATCAACATGTACACGGCTCCATGGGGAGCTGGGCATTGTGGAAGGGCAAAGAGGCACTGGTGGAGGGGTAGGCATTTCTGCTTGGCAGATTCTACACTCTTTCACAAGGTGTTCAGCTTGCTCATCTATATGTGGCCACCACACTTTGGTACGCAAGATCTGCTTTAGACGGACAATGCCTTGATGCGATTCGTGAGCGATATCTAGGGTACGCTTTCTTAGCTCATTTGGGATCACAATTCTGGTTCCACGCACTAGAATTCCATCTGTTGATGTGAGCTCATTCGCGACGTTACGATACACACTAAGTCGCTTATCATCAGGCCACTTGCCTGAGCGAATTGCTTCGATGACACACTTAATTTCCGGGTCATCCTGGGAGGCTTGCTTAATTTCCTCGCGAGATAGAGCACGGGGAACCGCGTATGCGACAATCGCTTCAACATACTCTTCAGCGATGTTATGAAGATCCCCTTGTGGCTGGTTACTAAGCGGCATACGCGAAAGCACATCTGCTGGGTTTGTCTTCCCTGACATGTGTCGAATCTTGAACCTGTACTGCTGTAGGCGTAATGCCCATCTCTCAATACGGGCATGAGGTTTACCGCGAGGACTGTAGATTACTTCCAACGGCTTGTGGTCTGTAAGGAGATCGAACTCCGCTCCGATCAGATAGAGGTGAAAACGCTCACACCCCCATACGACGGCTAACGCTTCGCGTTCAGTTTGCGAGTAGCGACGCTCGACGTCTGTTAACGAACGGCTAGCGTACGCGACCGGACGGCTGACACCTTCGATGGTCTGTGTGAGAATAGCTCCCAGTCCGAAGGGACTTGCATCCACTCGAAGCTCTGTTGGTGCTCCGGTGACAAAATGAGCCATGACTGTATCACTGGTAAGTGCTGCACAGAGGGTATTGAACGCTTCCTCCTGTCGTGGACCCCATGACCATGGCACATCACCACGCGTCAATTCTCTAAGCGGCTCGGTGGTCGTCGCGAGATTCTGGATGAATCGGCCACAGTAGTTGACCAATCCCAAGAAAGAGCGAACTTCACTTGGCGTCGTTGGTTTCCGAGCATTCTTTATCGCTTCTACCTTCTTCGCATCTGGGGCGATGCCATTCTTGCCGATAGTGAAGCCGAAGAATGACAGGCTCTCTGCTCGGAAGACGCACTTCTCCGCGTTCAGCGTTAAGTTTCTGTCTTCCAGTCTCTCCAATACTCTCGCTAACCTTCGGTCATGCTCACTGGCATTGTCCGCGAAGACGATGATGTCATCAGATATATTCCTAACGCCTTCAAGACCTGAAAGCGCTTGCTGGATTGCGTATTGGTAGACCTCTGATGCCGAAGACAGACCAAAGATGAGGCGTTTATATCTCATTACGCCCTTATGAGTGACGAATGTTGTAATGTCTCTCGAGTCCTCGTCGATCTCTACCTGATGATATCCCCATCTGAGGTCAAGTTTGCTGAATATTGATGCTCCGTTGAGAGCCTCAAGGGTTTCCTCTAAGGTGGGGATGGGGTGTCTCTCACGAAGAACAGCTGCATTAGCCCTCCTCATATCGATACAGACTCTAACTTCACCATTGGGCTTAGGGACGACGACTAGCGGACTGGCCCATGATGTAGGTCCCGACACTGGCTCGATGATATCTTTATCAATGAGTTCCTGTAACTTCACTTCCACCTTGTGTCTGAGGTGGAACGGGATTCGCCGTGGAGGCTGAGCGACAGGCTTCACTTCGGGGTCGATGTGGACATGAACTTTGTACCCCTTAAGCTTCCCAAAACCATTAAACACAGCTGGATATTTAATCTTGATCTCATCAGCGTAGTTGGAAGGGCTAGTGTCCATATGAACATGACTAACTGGCTCGTCACTTTCGATACGAATGAGTCCAAGGAGTATCGATGTCGCTCTGCTGAGAAGACAGCCACTCTTTCCAGCAACTACTATAAATCGGGCTGTCGTTGAAGTGCCAGTCGAACAGGATACAGTAGCTCTGAATTCCCCCTTCACTGGGAGAGGAGATGTGGCTCCATATGGAAAAAGTCGAACGTGGGTGGGGGTTAATCTGAGTTCACTGGCGGCTGGACACTGGCCTCTCAACCAGTCATGTGTCGACGAATCAATAATGTTCACTGATGCTCCCGAATCAATCAGCATATCGATGTTGACATCTGCTACTCGAACACGAGTCTGAGGCCGTGAATGTCCGACGGTGAATAAATATTCCTCATAATCATGTCCATCACTCGCGTCTGGGGAACCCTGCTCCTGGTAAGCAGGCTGGAAATCACTATCTTCAGTGATATGGTGAACGTTGGAGCTACGGCAAACTCGAGCATAATGTCCCTTTTTGTGGCACTTCCTACATTCTTGTCCTCGAGCTGGGCATTGGGAGTCACGTGCACGATGACCCTCGAGTCCACAATTGCCACACTTCTCCTTCTCAGGCTTTTTGATACCCCCGCCCAGGGGCTGGAGTGGAACCACCGGGGTGTCGAGAAGTCTGTGACCGGGGACGATTTGGCCGAACTGCTGGCGGCTGTGTTGGGGGCCGTCTCGCCCGAATGGTATTCACTGCTTGAGAGGGTGAAGCATTGCCATTAGACTGTTCGATCGACAAAGCCTGGTTGTCAGCTGCCTCGGCTGCTCGTGCAATCGATAAAAGTGTTGTGAGAGTCAAATTAGGCTCCCGTAGAAGACGTCTACGTAGCGGTTTCGATATGCATTTGTCTATGAATTGATCACGAATGTGCTCATCTTGCTGCCCTCCAAAGGCACATGTTGATGACGAAGAGCGAAGGCGAATATAAAAATCATCAACAGTCTCTGTAGTCCCCTGGACGCACTGACGAAATATGTGTCTCTGATAGGCTACATTCGTTTGTGGCTCAAAGTGCGTCGTTAGGGCCCGCACTGCCTGTTCATAGGTAGTTCCCGTATCAGGAAGGGTGTTGAAAAGCTGCTGCACCTCCAGGCCTGCACAATGAAGCAGCAAAGCCCGCTTGACATCTCCATCAGCTATCTGAGAAGCCTGCACATAATAGTCGAATGACTTCTTCCACGTAGACCAGGCGGTCGAGGCACTGCCTCGGGCTGAGCTGGCAGCGAACGGTGGGGGCTGACTGAGCCCGTTCATCCTCGTCGCCATTTATTGTGTATTGGAGAGTGAGACAGAAAGAGGAAACATGACAAGTTGACTTGGCTTGACGGTGACCAAATAACAAGTGTCCTTTATTAGCTGCTTCTCGTTCACATTAACTGTTGTGTGTATTACTCACACTGACATAATACATTATGGCAATGGTGGGAAAGTATACATGTTTACATCGTGGGAACGTATACATGGTTACATCAGAGGAATAGACCGCGCTCACAGGAGTATCACATTACGGTCAAATAAAGTGCAATGAAAATAACCAAGATTGGAATGTAAACAATCAATGAATACAACAACACTGTCTTTTAACTTGCTGGATTCGGCCTTTATCGTGTTGCATCCAGCATGTTAAACGTGTTAAATCTCCCGTTTTGAAAAAGTGGTCACTCCGCGACCCTTTACATAGTAATTTAACACTGAATGACACCCACGTACCTGGACAATTACATCCTGATCCTCACAGTAGACGTAAAACTGTTCACCTCCTACTCCAGGGTTGATAGGACGCACATTGTCCAGGTTTGTGCCCTTGTAATCTTCACAGCTTTTCTTCTCCGACGGTGCTGTTAATTTGATAAAATGAAAGACCCACTAATTTCATGCAGAGTCTGTTTGTTGTTTATCGCTTCGAAAAAGAGGTTGCATGCTTGCCTGTCCCCCTCGCTGTTCACCAAAATTTGCCTACAAAAATGCTGCACCCTAACCCCCAAGAATAATAAAAGAAAATCACAGATGTAGAGATCTTAATAATACAGGCCCATTTTCGCAAGGAGGCCTGGGGGCTGACGCCTTTTGCCCGAATATCAACATTTCAATTTATAATTTTCTTTCCGAATATCGGAAACTTGAAAAGCCCTGGGGGTGCAGCCTGTTGCCGAAGGGGGACGGCTTTTGCCCGGATATTATCTCTCCAGTGTTTCAATTAATTTATTGGATTATTAATTAGATAATTAATTTATGCTCCCATCAAGTCACCTTTTTTCACCCTTTTTTTTTTTTTTGCTGCTCAGTGATTGTTACCGACAACTGTTATAAGCCACTGAAATCCTTGCATCTGATTGGCCGAGAGCAAATTTGCCATTACAAATCAATGACAAAACGATTGATGAAACGCTCCCCAGATCTCAATCCTGTAAGGACATCTGCCAAGAAGAGACAGTGGTATATAGCCTTGCTAGAGATGACCATCTGTTCTTATAGACCAAAACCTTCATCGGAGTTGCTATGTAATGGGAGGTGCGGTAATTTCTAGCGGCCAAGCCGGGGAGGGTGGCTAGGGCCCCAGAATAAGTCAGACATGCTGTAGCTTCACCAGAAAAAGAATGGTCATGAGGATGTATTGTTTGAAAGGATGCAATTCTATTGTGAGCATGTGCTGAGTTGGGGGAAGTTACATTCCACTCCCTATTGTAGAATGTTACTGTAGGTGACTGATGATTGACAGATGATGTCATTGCAGGAATGAGATCTAGAGCTTTTCTTTAGGCTGGAGCTTAGGAGGTTGGGTAAAAATATTTCAAAAAACATTGAAAAATCTATGAAACATATAGATTTATAGAATATTAGTTGTATCCATCCCTGTACATCAACAGCAATAAACTTTCATTTGGGTTGCGTTTTGGGTTGCAGGGGCCCTTTAAAATGTTCGAAAATTTCGGCAAGCGCGCAAAAGCCGTCTTCATTCACCGTTTATTCCCTAATTTCCTGATGATTACTGAGCATCCAATATTCAAACAGCTCATCAACAAATTGAATAGGCCAACCCCATATCAGATGTTATATACTGTCGAACTAAAAGGTTAAGACTATCTTTATGTAAATTAACCAGTTGATGTAGAGAAGACCCAATTGGCCCAAGACTCATACTTTCCCCCAGTAATAATTCCCCCAATGTGAGATAGGTACATGTTGGTCAATCCTATCTCAGCTAGTCCAAACGCACACAGCAACAGTTTGCTCATTGGCTAACACCTTGGGCAAACATGCAAATTAGTCCTGAGGCTGGTGGAAGATGCCAACTCATCACCATAGGCCAATCACTAAGACAAAGGAAAGTCCAACGGCCAACATCTTTATGTTTTGGAAAGTTTATGCCACTTATTTGTGGAAATCCAGAGGCCAAACAATGGGTGAGTCAAACATTGAATTATATATATGTCATATTCATTATTGGTGTTAATTGTAGCATTATGTTAAGTGTAATTAATGAGAATTATTCCTTTAAATGTTGGGTAGATTATCCTGAAGTGAGAAAGTTTGCATAAGTATGTGTGCACGCACGGTCGATGCACTCTGTGTGTATATAACATTACTAGCAGAAGCAGCCCGTGGACATCCACGGGCTGCTTCCATAATTAGCGGTACGTCCCCTGTAAAGGATGCAATAATGAGAAAAAATGAATTTGTCATTTTATTTTCAGCGGGATTATGGCCCCCTAATATGGGTCTTGGGAGGACCGACGGAGTGAGTTCCCCCCTATTACCCCCCCCCCCCCCTCCACCTCCCCCCATTCCATTGTCACCCCATCACCCCCAGGGCGAGGGGAGAAGGGATTAATATCATACGTATTCATAATCATTATGGAAATATTTTCGAAGGAATTTTCTTATCAGATTATTAGCAGATTCTCTGATAAAGTGTCAAATTACCGGTAGCGAACGTCGTGAAACATACACACTAAACTGTGTGTGTGACCATGAAGCTTCAAATGATGTAACTCTATACCTGTATGATGACCTCTACACGTACGTGCGAACGATCTAACACGTGTGTATAATACTGTACTGTACACTGAAGCCATGCGGATATATGGCCATGCTGTTCTTTGGCATAGCTCCCCTTCACAGGGAAAGGTATATGGGTTGGCTGGGCATGAAGCTATAACCCGCTTCATGGGTTGGTAGAATGATTAGGCCTACTCCCTGTGGAAATTCAATGTTTCAAAAATGAATTTATGAAATATGGACGGGACGTCAGCCCTTAAGAAGTGCCTCCCACCACTCTAAGAACCCTTCCCCACCCGTGGGTACCAAAAGGCGGGGACCGAAAGGGCCAGGGGAGGAGCCTATTTGAACCAAAAAAAGAGCCTCAAATCCTTAGTGTATTATATTATAGACTAGCAGAAGCAGCCCGTGGACATCCACGGGCGCTAGCTGTGTTTATGATTAACCACCGTACCGTATATTTGTTACAATAATCAAGTGAATAAATAAAAAGGTTGGGTAGAGTTATTTTTACCAAGAAGTATTTACAACATGTCCATTGGCGGACCCGGGGGGGGGGGGGGGGGAGGTGCTGCCCGTGCCACCCCCCTCCCCCCGTTCAAAGGCAGGAAAGTATGCATTTTGACCATAGACGATCCGCCCTTTTGTTGATCGTGCCCCCGCCCCCTTTTAGAATGAAACCTTTTTTTGGCTTGTCAGAGAATTATGGAGGGACCCCGCATAACCACCCCCTCCTGAGCGAATTTTCTAGGTCTGAGGTCCACAACCCCCCCCCCCCCCCCCACCTCAGGTCTGCCTTTTCCAAAATTTGACAAACCTGCACTTGTTTTCCCCGCCTTATGCTAAAATTCTGGATCCGCCCCAGATCATGTGAATAATTATGTCTTATTTATCCAAAGCTTGCATGAGTTTTGAAGAAAATTCCTTTTAATCTTGATGAAAATTGATGATATGGATATAATAATGTTCGAGTAGAATATCCATGCATAGACCTAGAGGGAGCGATTTGATCTAATTGCCATGTTTCTGTGGTTTATTAATACTCAGAGTAACATCCATAATTAGCGGTACGTCCCCTGTAGAGGATGCAATAATGAGAAAAAAAATGAATTTGTCATTTTATTTTCAGGGGGATTATGGCCCCCGTATATGGGTCTTGGGAGGACCGACGGATTGACTCCCCCTACTACCCCCCCCCCCCCCCCCCCCCCCCTCCAGTTCCCCCCATTCCATTGTCATCCCATCACCCTCAGGGCGAGGGGATAAGGGATTAATATCATTATACGTATTCATAATCATTATGGAAATATTTTCGAAGGAATTTTCTTATCAGATTTTCTGAGAAAGTGTCAAATTACCGGGAGCGAACGTCGTGAAACATACACACTAAACTCTGTGTGTGACCATGAAGCTTCAAATGATGTAACTCTATACCTGTGATCTAACACGTGTGTATAATACTGTACTGTACACTGAAGCCATGTGGATATATGGCCATGTCGTTCTGCGGAATAGCTCCCCTTCACAGGGAAAGGTATATGGGTTGGCTGGGCATGAAGCTACAGACCCGCTTTATGGGTGGGCGGAATTATTAGGCCTACTCCCTGCGGAAATTCAATGTTTAAAAATGAATTTATGAAATATGGACGGGACGTCAGCCCTCAAGAAGTGCCTCCCACCACCCTAAGAACCCTTCCCCACCCGTGGGTACCAAAAGGCGGGGACCGAAAGGGCCAGGGGAGGAGCCTATTTGAACCAAAAAAACAGCCCGAAATCCTTAGTGTATTATATAATAAGATACTCGGACATACGCGGTTCTCAGATTTTGCAAATAAACAAAAATCTCATCCTTGGTCCCCATAGGACATTCCCTACCATTTGACCTTGAAATGACCTCGGATGACCTTGAAATCGGCGCCAACATTTTCGCGAACCTAACGTCACCCCACATGCCAACTTTGGTCCCCATAGCACTTTTGGTTAAGATTTGACCCTATTTGACCCCTAAATGACCTTTGACCTCTCGGATCAACATGAAAAGTGCGCCACAAACCTCGTGGACCCAACACCTATCCCTATACCAACTTTCAACTCAATGCGTCAACAGATGGCGAAACGCACATTCTCTACCATTTGACCTTGAGGTGACCTCGGATGACCTTGAAATTGGCGCCGAAATTTTCGCCAACCTAACTTCATCCCACATGCCAACTTTGGTCCCCATAGCACTTTTGGTTAAGATTTGACCCTATTTGACCCCTAGATGACCTTTGACCTCTCGGATCAACACGAAAAGTGCGCCACAAACCTCGTGGACCCAATACCTATCCCTATACCAACTTTCAACTCCATAGCACTTTCGGTTAAGATTTGAACCTGTTTGACCCCTAGATGACCTTTGACCTCTCGGATCAACACGAAAAGTGCGCCACAAACCTCGTGGACCCAACACCTATCCCTATACCAACTTTCAACTCCATAGCACTTTCGGTTAAGATTTGACCCTATTTGACCCCTAGATGACCTTTGACCTCTCGGATCAACACGAAAAGTGCGCCACAAACCTCGTGGACCCAACACCTATCCCTATACCAACTTTCAACTCAATGCGTCAACAGATGGCGAAACGCATAGCCGGACAGACAGACAGAATCCATTTTTTGGGTAATATAGATAGATAGATAGAAGATAGATAGATAGATAGAAGATAGATAGATAGATAGAAGATAGAAGAAGATAGATAGATAGATATATATATATATATATATATATCCACAACAAACAATAATATATAATATAAAAAGGGAACATATAATGTGATACAACTAGTACAACTAGAATATATGTACATATTCATAGGTGTAATTAGACCATATAGCGACGTCGAAAAGGTCAATAAACAAAGATAGACAGAAATTTAATAAACTTACTATGAGTGCAGCTGCGTGTGGTCTGTACATAAAATAAAATATATCGTTTCTTGCTTGTGGGGGTTGAATGCATTCAGCCGTATATACTACGGGATTTAGCCTTAGATCCATACCGTCTCTATTATACATGTGTTAAACTATATATGGGTATATAAATGTATAACATATCAACAGGGTAATTTATAAAGCAAAAAAGCAAATATTGCACGTGAAATTGCCTCTATATAATTAGCACCCGAGTACACTACCCAACCATGTTAAAGAGTGTGAGCCAATTGTTGCTCTTATATATATATATATATATATATATATATATATATATATATATATAAAATGATACAAAACTGTGAGTATGGGGACATATAACAATGCGATTTATTTCGTTCGATTTCCGGCGGAGACAGTTTTTCAACCTTGGCCAAAATATCATAAAGGGGCAGCTCTGGGGAACTTTGATTTAAATTACGCAACCATTATTCTCTCATTCCTTTCACATTGTATTTATTTTCACGGGAGTTGCCAAAGCTGTTGTATATGCTTTTTCCTTGCACTTATATATATGCGTGTGTGTGCGTGCATGGGCGTGCGCAAGTGTGTATGTATATTTTACCATTTTGAAAATGTCACTCCTCCCACCCTTCAATGTTGATTAAACATTTGATTTTTTAGTGTATAATAGTCACACACACATACACAAAACTCTAATCACTTTATCTGCTCCTAGTCATGAATACAACATAGTTGAGATATGGTGATAACAAAAGGTTAAAAAAATTCAGTTGATGGCTCAAACTGTTCTTGAAATATTGTGATAACCAGAGTAAAAAGCCTCTAATGATATGTTAATTGAACTCTTTGACATTTGATCTTAAACCTTATAACCCAATCACTTTATCTCCACTAGTCAAGAATACAAAATAGTTGAGATATGGTGATAACAAAGGTAAAAAAATCGATTACACATACACCTGTATAATGACCACTATCAGTTGGCCGTTGTAAAAAAAAAAAAAATAGCAAAAAAAAAGTTCATTAAATAGGCTTCAAAATTGGTCACATATATGATTATTTTGCATCTCAGCCCTTCTTCAGAAGCAAAAATTTTCCAAAGGGGAGGGGGCACCCCCTCCCCTTAGACCCCTCCCCAGGACGGCGATCAATAATGCCTGGCGCCCCCCCCCCCCCTATTGGGAAATCCTGGATACGCCCCTGACTATGACCTGTCACCTTTGACCTACGTGAATAAAAATCTAATCAGTTTGTCTCACTATGGTGATGCATACTAGTTCTATGAGTTTGAAGTTAATGGATCAAATGGTTCTTGAGATATCACGTTAAGGCTAAAACCCGCAATTTCAGAACTGACCCATATGGTTCTTGAGATATCGCGTTAGCAAGGTTTACACCTGCAATTTCAGAAATTGACCTGTGACCTTTGACCTACATACCCCAAAATCTAATCAGATCGTCTTCCTATGGTAATACATACTACCACCAAGTTTAAAGTTCATACCTCAAATGGTTCTTGAGTTATCGCGAGAACGAGGCTAACGCCTGAAATTTCAGAAATTGGCCTCTGCGACCTTGACCTTTACCCTACGTACCCCAAAATCTAATCAAATCGTCTTCATATGTGATACATACTAGCACCAAGTTTGAAGTTCATACCTCATGTGGTTCTTTAGTTATCGCTAGAACAAGAAAGCGGGACGGACGGACGGACGGACGAACGGACAACCCGAAAACATTTAATGCCTCCGGCACTACCTTCGGTGGGTGGAGGAATAAAAGGATAATTTTTTGACATTGGTATAATCTTATAGTCAGGGGTGTTGATCCATGTTCATAATTGGAGGGGATGACGGCCAGTGGCGTATCTAGGGATTATGGCACCCGGGGCAAAAAATAGTTACCCCCCCCCCCCCCCGCAATAGAGCGGTAGGAAACTGGAATTTTATACATTGATAAATGGTTTTCTATTCACTCACTTCTACAATCGGGAGCAAAACTAACAAAAACCCTATAGGCTTGAGAAAGTCGAGAAATTCAGCAAGGCTACTTGAAGTTGAGATTTCTTTCAAAAGTTTAACCTTTGCAAATGGTGTTTTTTGTTTTTACACTATCCTATATTGGGGGCGCAATATTTAGCAGGAGTCATATGAAACTTACATGATATATCGAGTAGAGCAATTACATGTTTATTTTTTTTTTAATTTGAACCCTGTAAGCTATTTAAGAACTACATGTATAACTGGCGGCGCAAAATTACGAGATCCTGAGAGAAAATAATTATGCGATTGAACAAAGCGACTGAGCTTTGGAAAATTTTCGCATTTCAAACTTCCAAAAACTAGATTCCTAGTGCATTTACCCTGCGGATTTGGGGGCGCATAATCCGTAAGGATTACGATTTTTCTCCATTTCCCTCTTTTTTTCCTTTCTCTCCTTTGCGTTGTTTCGTCCCCTCCAAGTGCCGCCCGGGCACCTGCCCCCTGCCCTTCTAGATACGCCACTGAGCGAAGCGACCGAGCGGGGAGGATATGGGAGGGCGACTTACAAATATCTGTCTGTAAAACTTGTATTTTCGAGCATCCCAAAATGGTTTATAATGAAAAGAAGGAATGCATGGATCTAGGCCAATGGACGGAACCCCTTAATTGAGAATAAAAATGCAAGCGAACGAATTTTCTTCGACATTTTCGCATTGAAATGAAGGCATTTCTTATTTCCTTACTTCTAATCATTAAGTGATGGTATTTCAAGATCAAACATAATTGGATACTTATTAGTTTTAAGTTAATGTATCATAATTCTCATTTTTTTTAAATCCAAAAACATTGGAGGAATGTTAATACAGGCCATTCCCCACCTCAATTTTTTATTTTTAATTTTTTTATTTATATACCCCCCCCCCCCTCCCCGATCGACACCCATGCCTACAGTCTAATAAATACATTATCAAGCGTCAACTTTTCCACTTTTATTGTGGTTTTGGACACTGCTTCAGCTTCCCCATAAATTAGCAGCTATGTATAATGGTCTTGGGTTGTGCATTATTTATAGCGATTTAATGGAAATGACAACAGCAAATTAATTATATAACTTATATTGCCCTTGTGTAAATCATGGGCACATTCGAGCGAGGTGCATTGTGCCCCTCTTGCCTCCAGTTTCACTGCCATATATTGTAGTTGTAGTATGGGTATCCTTTACTAAATGAGCCGCACCGATTCTTTGAAACTATAGATATGACTCTTTTTGTAGGCAATAGTGGGAAATATAGGTGAAAGGGGGCACTTATCAGAAGGGGATAGGGCGCCTATCAGAGATGGAAAGGGACACTTATAAGAGATGAAAAGGGGCATTTACGAGAAGAGGAAAAATCCAATTATTAGATAGGAGGAATGTCGAATGATCTTTTAATTCTACATTAACCCTTTCGTTTTTATTTAGGATTAAATCGATATCAACATACTTTATGCAAGCTGCTTATACTCAAAGAGCGAAAGAGCGTAGTGAGCGAGATCAGGGAAATTTTAAAGAAAATATTGCCCTTATATTGCCCTTATATTGCCCTTGTGTAAATCATAGGCACATTCGAGCGAGGTGCATTGTGCCCCTCTTGCCTCCAGTTTCACTGCCATATATTGTAGTTGTAGTATGGGTATCTTTTACTAAATGAGCCGCACCGATTCTTTGAAACTATAGATATGGCTCTTTTGTAGGCAACAGAGGGAATTTAGGTAAAATGGCACTTGTCAGAAGGGATAGGGCGCTTATCAGAGATGGAAAAGGAAACTTATAAGTGATGAAAAGGGGCATTTACGAGAAGAGGAAAAATCCACATATCAGATAGGAAAAAGGCACTTATCAGAAGGGGAAAATAGGTACTTATTAGAAGAGAAAAGGGACAATTATCTGAAGTAAAAAGGCACTTATCAAGGGAGAAAAGAGCACAGAGAAGAAGGGAGCAATCACTATATTCGAAAACGGGCACTTATCAAAAGGAGAAACGGGCACTTATAAGAAAGAAATATCGGCAGGAGCACTTATTAGAAAGGAAAAGGGGGCACTTTTAATGGTAAAAAGGGCATTTTGGGGGTACCTGAGAAAGTGGGGGCACAGTGCCCTCCTGCCCCCAGAGCGCAGACTCTGTATATACAGTATTTGAAAATAAAAATGCTTTGTCAGTACAATCGAGTGTATGTTTAAATACCTGGAAGAGTGCAAACGTATGACATGTATGATGCACCCGAAAACCCTGAATGTCGAAGGTCAAATATCTGCGGTATAAGTTCAATTACTTCCTTCATTGGACCTTGGATATAGCCACATTTCAGGTTGGTAAGTGGACACTCCAAAAGCGATGCGCTTATTCCTTTCGATAAAATATGAAGTATGAAATTATTTCCATCATTATATTTTTCTGCTAAAACAAGCAGGACATAAGGCATATCATACAGATTAGAGACAGAAAATACACGTATTCACGTACATGCTGAGAAAAGAAAGAAAAAATCTCGCTAATATTGTAAAGGACATTTGATGTTGAGAAAATCAAATTTTCAACACGAATACATTGAGTGAATTCAACATCACATTGGAAGATATAATTTCTGTTTTCTATGACAACTATTAACTAGATTAATTACACATTTAAATTATAGGATTAGTGTATGTTATTGAATTAGTGATTTACACCCAATTACTATGTAAATTCGAAAGATGTTAATTTTAATAATGTATTTATGAAGACATTAATGCTGACTTGAAATAACCAGTTGTTTTGTTCAGAATGATTTTTTTTAATTATTTTGTCTTTCATTGCCAACTGCCAGGGTATATAACGTTCTTTAACATAAAAACCGAAAAAATAAAAATAAGTATCAAGCAATATAATAAGCACGAATTACAGAAGCACAACAATGTAACAAGCAACAAGCAAAATGTGTTGAGCAAATGCCGTCCATCATCTTCAATGTTCTTTAGTTTTTGCCGACAGAAGTTCCAAACTCAAATTAGGTTGGTTTTTTTAAATCCACATAATAGGTCGTGTCCCCAGAGATGTTCAAATTTTCCACAAGGATAAATGCGAGTAAAAGCCTGTCCTCAAATTGTCAGAAGTTTCTGAATTCTCTTGCAACAAGCCCGCTCCACCCCTTCCCCATTAAAAAAATAAATAAGAAATGAAAATGAAAATGAATATAAAAATAAATACAAAATAAATGAATATTTTTTTTTGTAATTTACTCACAATAACTTTTTTAAATTACATTTTCCCTATGTCGACGCCCATGTATAAGATAAGATTTTATTCACTATATCGACCCCTCTCGGGGTATGAGAGCACAACATATTTACAATAATATAAATGGTATATTGAATACATGTAGATGGGTATATATTAAACAACATTTCTCAACAAAACATTCAACGAACAACTATAGATACAGTGTAAATACAACTAAAGTACTAAACGTATAGGATTTTCAACTATTCTACAACTACGTGTAACTACCCAACGTTGATCGTCACCTACAACATCAACATGTATAGAATACAAAAAATGCAAATAATTTTTACCTGAATGGTGGATGCTTAAAGAAGCAACGAGGAAAATCATCTGAAAAACAAAAAATCATTTTAAAACAAAAGACATATTGCAAAGTATACACGAATATTCAGGAACTAATGTTTTTTGTAAGGGTACATTAATTGAAATAATGTACAGTAATTTGCAGCTGGATTGTCAGTGAATCACTGTAATTTCTTCATGAAATCCTGTAGTATTGCAGAAATCGGAATGGAATATGCAGTACTTTTTTTGCCCGCAGTGGAAAAGAAAAAGCACATTAATTTACTGACATTCTAGCAGCCAGTAAACAAATAAAATCTGTTGAATATTTTGTGAAACGGTACTGGTGATATCTAAAATCTGGGTCACTCTCCACCCAGGTGAAGTAAGTGGGTACCCGGTAGGAAGAAATTCCTTGAATGCCTTAGCGCCTACATGGCAGCTTGGCTAAAGCCGGGGTAATATAGGTTTTCCCGGTCAATTTCGCAGATTTGTCATTCAATTTGATAAGGGAGTCATTCAAATTCGCGAAAAAGATCTGTGCCATGAAATTTATCATTCAAATTCATTTTGAGGTCATTCAAATTCGCACTTCGGTCAAGACATTTAGCGTTTACATCATTCAAATTCAAATATGCGTGGAGAGCATTCAAATTCGCTACCTCGCTTGGAAGCGTCTTTTCGAGCATTCAAATTCGCACGTGGGCATTCGAATTCGTAATGAGTTCATTCAATTTAGCATGTATTACTTCCCTATCCCCAATGCGAAAAAAATAAATGAAATAAAGAGATACATTGCCCAACATGACATAGGCCTACTATACAAAGGAAACATTATATATATAACATAATTCATGATAACTACATGTACGTTATGAATAACATTTTTCAGAGTATACATTGACAGCCAACACAGTGACACACTCACTATATATATATAGTTAGACATGAAAAAAACAGATTATGAAAAAGAATAAAAATCAATCAAGAAAATAAATGAAAAAACAAGATTATGAAAAAAAAAAAAATCAATCAAGAAAATCTGCAATTCTGCAGGCACTATAAACGTTAGAAATGAACAAAAATTCCTAGAACTAAATTTCAAAATGATGATAAATCAGAAGAAAATAAAATAAAAATAATAAATCAGAAGAAAAGTAAAAGAATGTTATTGATTATAGAAAAACACACCCATGTGTGCAGAAAACTTATAAGGAAAGAATGAAAATACCAAATAATTATCAACTGACAAAATTTACTGGAACTACATTTGATTTTGAATGCTCAACGTGTTAAGTTGAATGATCCGAAATGAAATTGAATGCTGGAATAACAGTATTGCGCAATTCCCTTGCCATTCTTTGCTAAATTGAATGAACGTTTTGCGAACTAGGTGCATTTAGTGCGAATTTGATTGACAAAAACTTAGATTCAAATGACATAAATACAAATTCGAATGATATGAAAATGAATTTGAATTACAAATCGGCTGTGCGCGACCTAAATCCTTGAAATTTAATGCACGCAAAATGAAATTGACTGACGATCTTACGAAATTGACCGGGAAAACCTATATCCAAAACCCTTTGGAAGCGCATAGGGACGTTATATTATAATGTGATATGCGCTATACAAGAACAAGAACCCCTTTAGAAACCCTGGCTACGGGCCTGATAAAGGACGTTGGACATCAGATGAACAACAAGTCTGATCCTAACGACTTATTTGAGCAGCTCCTTATAATCCTTATACAGGCTTAGACTCAATTATAAAGCTTTGTGTGTACATTTTCCGTAGATATGCATGTATAAAATGATATAGTATCTTTTAGGATATATTTAGCATACTATATACTAGATTATAATGAAAACACTGTTCATATTTCCATTGTATTAAGTTTGTAATTACTTCTCAGTTGACATAATTATGAATAATGGATAATGAAAGCCATCATTATCCCACTATATAGACAAATCAACTCGTACCGCATTAACCCAGAATACTTTTACATTTACTAAATATAGGAATTCCCTCCCGTTAAAAATACGAGACAGTAAAAGTTTGAGTACACTCAAACGTAAATTTAACAAAAATCGATAGTTGCTCTTTATGGACATTAATCCCTCACTGATGTTGTTTGTTTACCTGTCTAGTAAAACTACTAAATAAAACCTTTAATATTCTGTCCCTTTCCCATCCTCCCTTCCTCATCCTCCCCACCTGTCACATTGTCCTTCTTGCTCCGTCTTTTGCAAAGTTGACTCCTTTAAGCTTTTTGTTTTTACATCTTTCAATGTTTTCTCTTTGATAGAAAGTGTATTTTGTTTATTTGTTTGCTTTCCATGGCCATGTATCTGGCTATTTTTTTCCCTCCACCATTTTATTTCCTCCTTCTCTACTTTTCCCCCTTTTTATTCTTCTTTCTTTTCCCCTTTTTTTGTTGCATTCTTTGCTTGTCTCTGTTTTCATTCTCATTTTCATATAATTAATATAATGTAATCTAAAATTGGTTTGGCGCATAAATTACAAAGAATCTATACAGACCAAATGAAAGAACAAATAAATTAGAGCTAAGACGCAAAATACATTTTATCGAATCGAAAATTGATTTGGCGCTTAACTTAGGAATAATATACAACCCAAATAAAATATAATAATAATAATAATGTGATTTATATAGCGCCAAATCCACTCTGTGGAGTGCTCAAGGCGCATTCAAGAAGAAAAGTAGCTAAGAAGAGAATAGCAAATATGAAATGAATGAAGTATACAACGCAAAATGTTTTTATAGAAATGAGTATTTAGTTGGCGCATAACTTAGACATAATGTAACTTAGGTATAATGCTAAGACGGAAAATATATTAATCGAATCGGAAATTGATTTGGCGCTGAATATAGGGATAATATAGAACCCCCCCCCCCCCCCCAAAAAAAAAAAAAAAAAAAAAAAAAAATATGAAATGAATGAAGTATACAACGCAAAATGTTTTTAGCGAAATGAGTATTATAAGTTGGCGCAAAACTTAGGCATAATGTACAACCCAAATAAAACATGAAATGGATGAAGTAGCCTATACAATGCAAAATGTTTATATCGAATAGAAAATTGGTTCGGCGCATAAATTACAAAGAACCTACTGACCAAATGAAACTACAAATAAATTAGAGCTAAGACGCAAAATATATTAATCGAATTGAAAATTGATTTGGCGCTGAATATAGGGATAATATAGAACCCCCCAAAAATATGAAATTAATGAAGTATACAACGCAAAATGTTTTCAGCGAAATGAGTATTATAAGTTGGCGCGTAACTTAGGCATAATGTACAACCCAAATAAAACATGAAATGGATGAAGTAGCCTATACAATGCAAAATGTTTATATCGAATAGAAAATTGGTTCGGCGCATAAGTTACAAAGATTCTCAGACCAAATGAAACCACAAATAAATTACACATAAGACGCAGAATACATTTATCGAATCGAGAATTGATTTGGCGCTTAGCTTAGGGATATTATATACAACCCAAATAAAATATCAAATGAAAGAAGTATACAACACAAAATGTTTTATATCGATTGGGAATTGATTCAACCCAAATAAAACATGAAATGAATGAAGTATACAACGAAAAATGTTTATATCGAATAGAAAATTGGTTCGGCGCATAAATTACAAAGAATCTACTGACCAAATGAAACAACAAATAAATTAGAGCTAAGACGCAAAATATATTAATCGAATCGAAAATTGATTTGGCGCTGAACTTCGGGATAATATACAACCCCCCCCCCCCCCCCCCCCAAATATGACATGAATGAAGTATACAACGCAAAATGTTTATATCGAATAGAAAGCTGGTTCGGCGCATAATTTACAAAGAATGTACTGACCAAATGAAACAACAAATAAATTAGAGCTAAGACGCAAAATATATTAATCGAATCGAAAATTGATTTGGCGCTGAACTTCGGGATAATATACAACCCCCCCCCCCCCCAAATATGACATGAATGAAGTATACAACGCAAAATGTTTATATCGAATAGAAAATTGGTTGGGCGCATAAATTACAAAGAATCTACAGACCAAAATAATGAAACCACAAATAAATTACACATAAGACGCAGAATACATTTATCGAATCAAGAATTGATTTAGCGCTTAGCTTATCCAATAGAAATCCAATCCAATAGAAAATTGGCTCTGCGCATAAATTACAAAGAATCTACTGACCAAAAAAAAAACACAAATAACTTAGAATTATAAAACGCAAAGTACATTTATCGACTCGAAAACTTTTTTTTTTTACGATTTTTTTTTTTTTTTTTTTTTTTATAATTGTATGTTTTATTACAAATCAAAAAGAAATTACAATATTCACAGATAACCAGATTGAATGATTAAAATTAAAAAAAACAAGATTACAAATTATACAAATGATCAAAAAAGGCAGCAGAATAAAGAAAATTATTTAAAATGAGGCCTGACACTGACCAAAACAAACAAACAAAAAAACACACATTTATAAAGAGCATTCATTGGTTAAAACAAAAGACTTGAAAAAAACGGGCGAAGTGATGAGCAAAGGCATATGCGTCGAGGGTTGCGGAAGTAAATCAACATAAAAAAAAATAAATAAATAAAGGTGAGGGTGTATACTTGTGAGAAAGAGAGATATTGAACTACCCGATGCATATCATAGAAAATATGGAAAATCATAAATCAAAGCGCCATTTCTTGAAATGAACAGGTAATTTGTTTCTTTTTTTGGCTAATAAGTATTCAGTTTCTCTCTGTCTCTTCACAAAGCATTTAAATGCAATAAAATTGGGAAGATTGTTATTAAACTTACAAGTATAAATATAGTATTTCAGAAGCAAAAATAAATATGTAAGAAACTTATCGCTGCAAATACCAAACAATTTTTCAAAATTAGATACATTGATAGAATTTTCACATTTCTGAGAGATTACATCCAAAACATCTTGCCAGATTGGAGCGACCTTATCACATTCGCAAAATAAATGCACCATTGTCTCACATTTTGTTTCACACAGAGAGCAGTTTGGTGAATCTCTTCTTTTAATCTTATAGAGAAAATCATTTAGGGCAATAGCCTTATGAAATATCTTAAAATAAAAGGATCTCAATTTCGTATCGACAGTACAAAAAAAGTTAGAAATGTGTATTTTTTCCCAGTTCAAAATAACAGGTACAGGTAAACGATCACACCAATAAGAATATCTCTTGTCAGGAACATGAGAGCCAAATAGAGTAATATATGTATTCTTCGGGATTTTCTTTGTGCTTAAAAGCTTTTGGACTATGGTTTCATGAACCCCAAATATATCAACATCAAAATTCCTAATCCATTTTTCAGGTATATTTTTAATTAAGAAATTAAATTTTCTTCTATCTCCAAAAGGAATGCCAAAATCTAATACTAATTCTTCAAAAAGTTTATGGCCAGGAAGAGGAGGATTAAATAAATCAGAAATGGTAATAATGTTGTTATCAAACCAGGTTTTGTAAAAAAAGTAGGATTTAGATTTTGAACGAATAGACCTGTTGAACCAAAGACATTGACAAGCACTTAGTTCTGAAAATTTATGACCATAAAATTCTACAGTAGCTTCTTCTCTGTATAGATACCAAGCACGAAGAGATTCCGCAAGTTGGATATTACCAAGTGATTTAAGAATACTTTCTGGAGCAAAGGAATTCCACAAAAAAGAAATATCATCATTGAATTTTTCTAAAAAAGATAATTCAATACATTTCCAGGGAGCAATATAATTTACATCAAGAATATTTTTCACCCAGACCATCTTTTGAGCATTAGCAAAAATTAAGGGATCAATCATTTTCAAACCAGACTCGGTATAGTTGTTACACATAATCCGTCTCTGGACTCTGTCCTTACCACCGTTCCAAATGAATTTAAAAAATATTCTATTCAACTCTTTGAAAAAGGAATGAGGGATTTTAATACAAAGCACAGAAAAAAGAAATATCAGTTGAGGTAATACCAATGTTTTTATAACACACACTTTGCCAATTAGAGAAAGATTTCTCATACGCCAACAACTTATGGCTTGCTCAATTCTTTTCAATTTAACTCTATAATTTAAGTCAAAGACCCGGTCAACGTTTAAGGAAAATGTGACTCCCAAACATTTAAATTCAGATTTATTCCATGATACACCAAGATTAGTGCAGGGGATATCCAGACATCCCTTTTTTGAGCCAATCCATATCGCTTCTGTTTTACTAAAGTTAAGTTTACACCCAGAATAATGACCAAACTTGGATAAAGTTTCAAATAGCTGAGAAAAGGAGTTGTCAGACCCATCAATAAAACAAACAGAGTCATCTGCGAATAAAGATATTTTGGCCTCTTCATCCACAAAAGGGATACCTCTTATTAGATCATTTTGACGCACAGAAAGTGCCATAATCTCGATAACCAAAAGAAAAAGGTAGGGGGAAATTGGACAACCTTGGAAAATGCCTCTATTCATTGAAATGCGTTCAGATAAAAAACCATTATTAATTACATAGCTCTGGCGAGCAGAATACAAAGTTTTGATGGAATCAATAAATTTATGGCCAAAATTAAATTTTTCTAGGGTTTGAAATAAAAAATTATGGGAGACACTGTCAAATGCTTTCTCAATATCAAGTAAAATAATTGAACCAGGAGTATCATTAGCCTCAGTATACTCTATAATATCTAAAATAAAACGGATATTATGACCAATATTTCTCCCTTGCATAAAACCAGATTGGTCCACATGAATAAGATAGTGTAGACAGCGTTTCAAACGGTTGGCTATGCATTTGGCTAAAATTTTATAGTCAGTAGTCAAAAGGGTAATTGGTCTGTAATTTTTAATGAACATAGGATCTTTATCTTTCTTTGGAAGAAGAGTTATTATTCCGTTCCTTTGGGATGCCGACATAGAACCGTTTTGCAGGGAGAAATTGAAAGAATTTAATAACATATCGCAAATATCAGACCAAAAAACTACATAAAACTCCACCGGCAATCCATCTAATCCTGGAGTTTTATTAATTTTCATAGACCTGACCACATTGAACAATTCACTTTTAGAAAGAGGGGCCTCCAAAAACTGCTTATCATCCTCATGCAACTCCGGTATATTAATGTTATTCAAGTACGCTTCACAAGCATCATTGTCAATAGTATTTGAAGTATTTGAATTGTTAGGAACAGAGTATAACTTACTGTAGAAATCATGTATGTTATTCAAGATATCTTTGGAATCCGTAATCAAGTTATTGACATTATCTTTCAATTTACTGATAGTTTTCTTCTGCCAAGACCTATTTTCTAAATTACAAAAGTATTTACTACTCTTTTCACCTTCCTCCAACCATCTTATCCTAGATCTAATTATCAATCCTCTAGTTTCGAAATCATAAATTTTGTTCAATTTGTCTTCCATTTCTTCCAGCTGTAAATACAAAGGGTCATCCGGTAAGACTAAATTATTTGTTGATAATTGTGATTTGATCTTGTCAATGCCCTCTAGCAATTCGCATTTTTCTTTATTCCTATCCCTTTTCTTTCGTGCAGAGTATTCAATGGCAACCCCAGTAATAAAACATTTACAAGAGTCCCACAATATATTAGCATCACAATGGGAGTCTTTATGAATGACCTTAAAAGCCTTAATATTTTCCTTTATCAAATTGATAAATTCAGTATCATGGTGCAAATAATGAGTATTCAATTTCCAGTATCCTCTACCTTTGGGAGGTTGATTATCAATGAAATGGACAGAAACAGTTGAATGATCAGATTGAATTCCAGGCAAAATTTTGGAATTTTTACAATTATTTAAGAAATTATTAGAGACTAAGATAAAATCCAACCTAGATAAGACTCGAGGGGTTTTTTGATGTCTTGTAAATTTTTTCAAGTTGGGGTTAAAAGATCTCCAAACATCACACAAACCATATTCTTCCATTATTACTGAAAGCATTTCACCTGCCTTTATATTGGAGTGTTGATGCCTTGAACCTTGATAATCAAGGGGGCCAAGGACAGTATTAAAATCACCAGCTACTAATAAAGACGAAATGTCAAATTTGTCAATTTCAGCAAATAACTGTAGTAAAAAGTCAGGGTCGTCATTATTTGGAGCATATACATTTACAAGAGTTAAAGGAAGTTCATTTAGAGTGGAATTCAGAACTAAAAATCTTCCATTTGGGTCTCTATAAAGGGATTTCACCTTAAGGTTTATTGTGTTTCGAATAAGAATAGCTACACCCCGACTATTAGAAGTAAAGGAAGCAAAAAAGGCATGTTCGCCCCATTGAGAATGCCATAATCTTTCGTCATCACTACGAGAGTGAGTTTCTTGGAGGAACAATATATCACAATCAAGAGAGCGAAAATAATGAAAAATCTTTCTTCTTTTGACGTAGTCCTGCAACCCTCGACAGTTAAACGAATGTAGTTTTATATACATGATAAAACTCTTAATACCTTTAAAACATATCTCACATTGCTAAAAAACCAAGCCCATGAAGGTACATGCACATGTACAATGCTCAAAACTAACCAGATGAAACTACAAGAGATGTAATAAGAAATACTGATAATCAGGCTATCATCAATAATACAAGACAAATATAATCTGCTACAAAAAACAAAAAAAGACATCAGAAAAAAAAAAAAAAAAAATTGTGAACGCGCAGCTGCACAAGATGGGGGGCAGAGCCTCAAATCAAAACACGGCCCTGCAAAAAACAGCAATCAACAGCAAACAAAAGGACACCAAATCCAGCTGGTGAGGTTTGGTATTTTGAGAGAATTGCAACCAAAATGTTTACTATGGACTTTGAAATAAACAGTAAAAGGGAGGCACATGTACCAACAGATCAAAAAAAAAAAAAAAAAATATTACATAAAAATATGAATAAACTTTTAAATATGTGCAAACAACTAATTAATCTTCAGCTTAAAAACAAAATAGGCCTAAAACAAACAACATGTAATGAGTTGTTTTTTCGTTTCTGCAAAGGAAACCTGTAAAGCCATGTGTGTGAGATGTACATACTTATTCAAAATATTTAATTTAAAGACAGTAAACAGAAATACATGTATCTAATATACACTCCCATATTATGAACTTTTGAAAGATATGCAAAGAAAGATAATTAGACTTCAGCTTATTAAAATACTAACAATGCAATAACTTGTTTGCTTTTTTCCCTAAAGGAAACCTGTAAAACCATATTAGTGAGATGTACATAAATATTCAAAATATTTCATATAAAAAAAATATACAAAAATACATGTAAGAAATACACTCACATATAATGAACTTTTAAAATATATATGCAAAGAGAGCTAATCAGACTTCGGTTAAAAACAAACAATGCTGAAGAAATGTGAGTGAGATGTACGCACTTGTTCAAAATACTGAATTTAAAGACAGTAGACAGAAATGCATACATGTATCACATACATGTACACTCTCATAAAAATATTAATGAACTTTTAAAATATGCAAACAAAGCTAATCAGACTTCAGCGTAAAAACAAGCAAAATAAATAATTTGTTCTTCTTTAAGTAAACCTGTAAAGGCATGTTAGAGAGACGTACATGTACATATTTGTTCTAAATATTTAAACTAAAGATAAAACAGAGATACACATACATGTATCTCTTACACTTTCATATAAGCTAGATTAAACCTAACTACGACCAGCCCAAACAGGTAGGAGCGCCCAAGGGTTAGATTAAACCCAAAATTGAGCTGTGACAAAAGTACAGATAAAAAAATCTTGAATAGAATAAGTAAAAAGCAACTGACATGAATAAAATGGGTGGATGAGCATAAGTGAATAAAGCAGTAGTTTAACAGGGAATAAAAAACTCTGCTCATGAATGATCAAGTTGTTATTTCTCACACAAAAATTAGCTTCCCATCCTTGTTACGATAGGCCAATCTCGCTGGGTACATGAAGAACGGTTTCTTCCCAGCTTCCTTAAGACTCTTCAACTTGTCCATCCTTTCCTTCCTCATGTTAAGTACACGGCGTGAAAAGTCTTCGGATACGAACACCTTCTGATTCCTGAATTTTCCGTCGAGCTTTAACTTGGCAATACATGCCTTTCGCAACTTTTCTTTCGATGAAAACGTAGAGAGAGCAACATGAATGATCCTGGGTTTAGACTTTTCCTCTCCATCATTGGTCTCCTTACGGACGGTTGGAGTGCGATGACATCTTTCAATCAGGTACTCACTCTGGGGAACACCCACGAAGTCAGAGAAGAAAGCTTCCACTGTTTCATGGCAGGTTTCCTTACGGTTTTCAGCTATGCCGTGCAAAACTAGGTTGCATCGTCTTGCACGATTCTCCAAGTCGTCTAATTTCATTAGAATATCCTCTTTCTCCTTTTTCAGAGACTTTACTTCAGTCACAAGATCATCTAACTGCAAACAGCACGCACTGATCTTTTCTTCATTTTCGTCAGATTTACGAGCAATTTCTTCCAGTCTGTTTATCACCTTAGAGTCGATTCTTTCCTCCAGTAGGTTGAATCGGACTAAGAACTGAGCGAACCATGGGGGTGGTACTGCATCGACTCCGTCGCCGTGCTCACCGGCCGGCCAGTCCCTAACATTCGCCTTCTTCGGCACGGGCGAGGATTTTGACTTTTCTGGCGTTTCCAACTGTCTCTTGATATTTGCCATAATGACTGAAATGATCTCCAACTTATAATACACAATTCTACTCACAAGATAAAACTCTAACAACTTCTCACCAGCGTAGATTTGGGGAAATCCGGAGAAATTAGATGGGAATCGTCCTCATTGCGCGCGGTCGTGCGTCGATCTATCGTGTTAGGCATGGGACTCGAAAACTGATTTGGCGCTTAACTTCTATAGGAATAATATACAACCCAAATAAAATATGAAATGAATACAACGCAAAATGTTTTAGCGAATAAGTTGGCGCGTAACTTAGGCATAATGTACAACCCAAATAAAACATCAAATGGATGAAGTATAACGCAAAATGCATTTTATATCGAATAGTACATTGGTTCGGCGCATAAATTACGAAGAATCTACAAACCAAATGAAACAACAAATAAATTAGAAATAAGACGCAAAATACATTTTAAATATCGAATCGAAAATTGATTTGGCGCTTAGCTTAGGGATACAACCCAAATAAAACATCAAATGGATGAAGTACTCTCTAAAAAAAAATAGAGTGATCACTGACGTGACTCCCCGGGCGAGTGAAAATAGACTGAAAATAGAGTGACAAGCACTCTTTTCTTTTTAGAGAGCACTCGATATTCACTCAATATTCACTCCTAAACAAGTGATCACTGACGTGACTCCCTGGGGAGTGAAAATAGAGTGAAAATTCACTCTTTTTTTTAGAGAGAGTATACAACGCAAACTGTTTTTATCGAACTGAATATTCAGTTGGCGCGTAATTTATAGAGAATCTACAGCTCAAACAAACCAACAGATGCATCAAGTATTCAACACAAAACGTTTAAATCGATATATCGTTAGCATCGTTAGCTTCATGCAACGGCACCATTTATATATATATATATATATATATATATATATTATTATATATATATATGTATATTGTAAATATGATATACCCTGATATACATGCATGTTTATGAACAGAATATTGATGTAAATCAATGTTTAATAAAATTCAATTCCTTCTTCAATTTTTTTTCAAGTTATGCTCCTGGCCACTTCGTTTCTCAAATGGTGAAATGTGACGTCATATGATCAGCAAGCCTGTTTTTTTTTAAACATGTAGTCTAAGCCTTATTGTTTTAGCGTTTCGAAGAACAATCACTGAATCACTGAACATATCACCATGTAAATGAGAATCTTATCTTCAGAAGGAACGACGATCGCAAATTTTATACAGAAATAAAAACATACAGGCCTAAAAAGAAAATATTTTATTTCATTTCAACGCGGCACACTTGCTTCAGCCAATGGCTATTCTTCTGCAAATCCGTGCATACTTAACAAGATAACATAATATTACCTGAGTAAAACAAATCGAGAATTAAACATTTAAAAAATTTATTTAAAAAAACCAAAACCCTCAGATAATCACTTTCCATACCCACAAAGTCACCATTCTTCTCCAACACATCCGCCTTGTCTAAAATCACAGAGTTAGATTTACAGTCACAATGTAAAATAAAATAGACAGAATAGGTTTCTCCTATACGTAGTTTTGAATGCGGATGTGTATATAGTTATGTGTGTCTCTCCCTGATTAAGAATAAAATGATAAAGGATCCATAAAGAAATTTTCTTTTGTATAAAAAAACAAGCTTCGTATTTTAATAATAATATTTGATATTTATTATTATTAAAATATTTTCTAAAGATATACACTGTATCATTGAAGGTCAATTTAGATAATTGACATCACGAAGGGCAACAGAGTGACAATAACGTAGATGTCTTCATTTTCACTGGATCTTCCTTCAAGCAGAACATTCTATTCGAAGCCACATGCCATTATTAAAAGGACGTATAGAATTACTGCGATGAACACGACGGATCATTATCATAATAACGACCATCATCATCATCATTAGAATGATAATGATGATAGTGATAAAATAATACAATCAGTGATAATGATGATGGGTAACCTCGCTAGTCATAAGGACCGTTATTCATAAGGACCACTTATTATTCATAAGGACCGCTATCCACTGAACGCGTGACTAAATGAATAGCGGCCCTTATGAATAGCGAGCAAACCATAGACAAATTACCTCGCTATTCATAAGTCTCCGTTCATAAGGACCGCCATTCATAACGCGTGTTAAATGAATAGCGGTTTTCTATGAACAGCGGTCCTTATGAATAGCGAGCGGACCCCATGATGATGATGATGATGATGACGATGATAGTAATAAAATGATAATACAATCAATAACTAGAAAGGCCGTCAAAGGCGGCAGACCCACGCCTTAACCCAATAGGTTTTGTTTTGTTGCGATTATTTTTGTAAGCAGTAGCCATTCAAAGGGGATAACAAGAGGCACATCTCCCCCCCCCCCCCCAATAAATTTTGCCATATCCAGGTCATAGCTTTGTGTGTCCCCACCCTTGAAAAAATTCTTCTGAAAAAGATATTTTATTATTGAAACATCCCTCCCCTAAAAGTAATTGATTAGACATGTCAGAGAGCGTGGCGTGGTGAGAAAAAAAATGTTAGCAATTTGTATTCAGTGTTCAGTCATGTAAGTGTTAGTAAATGTATTCATGTTCTATCTTTAAATTACATTGCAATTGGGGTTGTTGTTTTTTTTTCATCGGGCTTGGATAAAATAAATATGACAAAATAAGTTGGATCTCGACTTCAAAATGCATGCGAGGCACAGAGCTTACTCACTCAGCTCAGTCACCACCCATCAACAAAGTCAAAGTGGATACTGGCGTACATGTATTCGGCGAACCTCGATCAGCCACCAAATTTTGCAAATCCACACAAATTTAAAAAAAATACAGTGTTTGTATATATTTTACAACTACGAAATCCACTCAAACAGACATAAATGAGTTATAAACTAACTCAAATCTCAAATGACAGGACCGTTATAACCCAAAGAAAAAAGTTCAATCCTACTACAGTCAGTAAGGCACAGGCACTGTACTCCCTGGGGTTATGTACTCCCTAGCCCGACCAGATCGCCGTCACTTCGCGATGTCCAGCGCTGTGTATAGTTATGTACGTACAGCTAGCTACACAGCCCACTCACTCAGATCAACACACGCGAACGCTCGCGAGTGCGATAGACTCACTCACGTCGAAGAAACTCACCAGATTTTCACCGAAAACAATTAAAATCACGTACTACACGTCCACCAGGATAAAATAAATCACAAAAACTTCCACAACAAAGTGGAAAGAACCGGGGAAAATAAACAGAAATGCACAGAAGATAAGAAATAGAGGAGAAGCCGTAGGGGTATAGGGTAGCCTGACTCTGCATGAATTTGTAGTTAAAAAAGGTATCGCGCGCAATCCCTTGTTGCTGGGATACGTTGGCTTTGAATATTCATTGCAGGCTCGTACGGATTTGAAGTGAAATGGCAAATAATGGGTCTAAAAGTCTTCTAAAATTCATAAACCTGAAATAGACTTTTGGTGAGACGAAGTAATGAGTGTTTTGATTGGCCAAAATATTTCTGCATCTGCAGGCGAAGTTTGGGGTCATCAATCTTTCTAGTTTCTTTCCTGTCACTATCTGAACTGAAGTTCCTATACTTTACTACAGGGTCAAAACTTCAAGGTCACACAGAATGTGCAGGGGTCAACCAATCATCACCAAAATCTAATCGATTCTTTCCTGTCACTTTCTGAACATTCCCTGAAAATTTGGTGCAAATCCGTTCACCCGTTCTCTTGTTATCTTGTACACAAACAAACAAACAAACAAACAAACAAAAAAAAAAAAAAAAAAAAAACATACGGAGCCCTTTACATAACCCTGCCGATTTCATCGGCGTGGGTAATAATGATGATGATAATGAATAGTAACGACAGTAATGTAAATGTATACCGTATACGAGATACCAGTCAGTTAATTTTTCCAGTGGGGTCTATTTAGTTTTTTAATAGATTTTTCTAGATTTAGATTTAGGTCATATTTCATTTCAGTATCATTTCGTATTGTCACAAGTGACAGGGTGGTATGGAAAATCGAGCTGCAACATTAGCTCATGACGATGGATTTTTTTTTGAAAGTTCGAGAGTAGATTACACATTGTTTAATGACATACAGCTCTGTAGAATCCCTCCAAACTGTACAAAATAAACAGGCCCTGTATTTTTTTCAATGATAAGTGATTTGATATGATCTCGATAATTTCATCTGACAACTAATTTATGCTTCCTATGGAATTATTTAACCCGAAAAGATTGTTTATATCATATTGGATGGCGGCCATTTTGGATCTTTGCATTTGCTCGACCACGTTTAAAAATTCGCGAGGGCTCCTCGACTAATACTGATAAGTAGGCCAAAAGGAGTCATGCCAAATTTGGTGCTTTTTGTCCGCTCTTAATTTTCTTAACTGACCCCACCACTGGCGTAGATAGGGTGGGGGCACAATGCCCCCCCCCCTATTCAGCCACTAAATAAAATATTTTTTAAAAATTGCATATTTCTATTATATCATATTTCAAATAAATTAAATTTAATTGGTCCTATCTTCGATATCTCCTAATTTATCGTGCCAAACTTTCCATGCACAATGTCAGGCCTATACACTTTTTCCGTCACAATCGCAAAAGGCTGCCGAAGGCGAACTTTTTTGCGAGTATAGTGGAGTTAACTTGTTCTGACGTATATATAGGCCATTTGTACCCGGCGAAGGGATGCTACGCGTTGCGTTGCCCTTGTTATTTATTTAAACCAATATACTTGATTACATTCTAGCTGTGGCATTGAACGGGACATGAGTTTGTGAGTTATCAGTAATTAACTATAGGTACGAGCTTAATTATTTAGCACTTGGGAATGGCGCTTGGTCGTCACTTCATGACGTCAGTTGTTTGTATATCAATCAGGGCGGAAAGAGTCGGGTTCGGGGGGGGGGGCACACTTTTCGAGTAGTGGACCGAAAATGTCCCTTTTCAAGAGGTCCTATCAGAAATACACATTTCCTCTACAAAATTGCATCTTAACTGTTTCAAATTTCGGAAACGTGGAAATGTGAAAATCCTACGGAATTATTGAGCACTTATAAAGACACAAATTATCAACTCTTATCCTGTGCATGTGGTTCCAAGTACAATGTGTGTGTGTGTATTTGGGTTTTTACAGACGTGTATCAATCAGATATGATTATTTACGTCTGGGACCGACCTTTAACGTCACCATCCGAAAGACGTGACTCAGTCTCGAACCTGGGTCCGCTGAATCAATTTATAACTTCCACTGGTAGCTGGATTACAGGCGCACGCCACAACGCCCAAGTACAATCACACTCCTTTTAACAGATATAGACCTATGGGGCTAGGGGCTTTTTCCGGATGATTTTCGAAAACGGAAAACTGCAATGTAGAGCACTTCAGAGCTTTTAACATCTGTAGCTCATTTTCGCGTAATTTAGTGCAATTTTTTAAAAATTATTTTTTTTTTGGGGGGGGGGGGAGGGGGGCTCTGGGATCACCTCTCCTTTTTGATGCTCTTTACTAGTGTTAAAATGACAATTTCCCCATGCACACTTTGTCCAAATTTTTTTCCAAAAAAGTTTTGCATAAACAGTGATGAACAGGCCAACCCTGCAGTATAAAATGAAAAAGACAAAATAAAATTAATATCTCATATACATAGGCCTATACATAAGGTGAAGTACAAAATAAATTTATAGCGTCCCAGCCTGCTTTCTTTTTGAACCCGCCTACTTTTATTTTTATGCCTCCGCCCACCGAAGGTGGGTGCCGGAGGCATTATGTTTTCGGGTTGTCCGTCCGTCCGTCCGTCCGTCCTTCCGTCCGTCCGTCCGTGCGTCCGTCCCACTTCTCGTTACCGCGATATCTGAAGAATCATTTGAGGTAGGAACCTCAAACTTGGTTCTAGTATGTATCCCCATACGAAGATGAACTGATTAGATTTGGGGGTAAGTAGGTCAAAGGTCAGAGGTCACAGAGGTCAATTTACATGAAATTACATAAAAATTCTTGGTTTTTAGCACCGTTACCACGATATCTCAAGAACTGTTTGAGATAAGAACTTCAAACTTGGTACTAGTATGTTTCCCTATATGAAGATGAACTGATTAGATTTTGGGGTAAGGAGGTCAAAGGTCAGAGGTCACAGAGGTCAATTTACATGAAATTACATGAAATTACATGAAATTCTTGGTTTTTAGCACCGTTACCACGATATCTCAAGAACTGTTTGAGATAAGAACTTCAAACTTGGTACTAGTATGTTTCCCTATATGAAGATGAACTGATTAGATTTTGGGGTAAGGAGGTCAAAGGTCAGAGGTCACAGAGGTCAATTTACATGAAATTACATAAAAATTCTTGGTTTTTAGCACCGTTACCACGATATCGCAAGAACTGTTTGAGGTGAGAACTTCAAACTTGGTACTAGTATGTTTCCCTATATGAAGATGAACTGATTAGATTTTGGGGTAAGGAGGTCAAAGGTCAGAGGTCACAGAGGTCAATTTAAGTGAAATTACATAAAAATTCTTGGTTTTTAGCACCGTTACCACGATATCTCAAGAACTGTTTCAGATAAGAACTTCAAACTTGGTACTAGTATGTTTCCCTATATGAAGATGAACTGATTAGATTTTGGGGTAAGGAGGTCAAAGGTCAGAGGTCACAGAGGTCAATTTACATGAAATTACATAAAAATTCTTGGTTTTTAGCACCGTTACCACGATATCTCAAGAACTGTTTGAGGTAAGAACTTCAAACTTGGTACTAGTATGTTTCCCTATATGAAGATGAACTGATTAGATTTTGGGGTAAGTAGGTCAAAGGTCAGAGGTCACAGAGGTCAATTTACATGAAATTACATGAAATTCTTGGTTTTTAGCACCGTTACCGCGGTATCTCAAGAACTGTTTGAGGTGAGAACTTCAAACTTGGTACCAGTATGTATCCCCATAGAAAGAGGAACTGATTAGATTTTGGGGTAGGTAGGTCAAAGGTCAGAGGTCACAGAGGTCAATTTACATGAAATTACATGGAATTAGTGGTTTTTAGCACCGTTTCCGCGATATCTCGAACTATCTGAGGTGAGAACTTCAAACTTGGTACCAGTACATGTATGCATACCCATAGAAAGATGAACTGATTAGATTTTGGGGTAAGTAGGTCAAAGGTCAGAGGTCACAGAGGTCAATTTACATAAAATTACATGGAATTACTGGTTTTTAGCCTCGTTATCAAATATTTCTAGAAGAGTTTGAGCCATCAACTGAATTTAGGCGGAGGCATATAGGAGACGCAGTCGCATTCATCTTGTTAATATTTAAAGGAGAAAAATGATTTTTTGTAACAAAAAGATCGTTACAAAAATCATTTCCCCTTTGAAATATTTTAAAAAGGGTCCTCCACCTCCTTCCCGTTTTTAAAAAAAAAAGGCCGGACGCTAGAAATTATTTTTTTTTAAACTTTGCCTACTACTAGCTACCCCCCCCCCCCCCCCCCAGATAATTGCCCCCAGGACAATTACCCCCAGGAAAACTACCCCGGACAACTATCCCCTGGACAATTACCCCTATATATGGACAACTACCCGCGGATTTGGGTAGTTGTTGGGGGAGGGGGTAATTGTCCAGGGGGTAGTTGTCCGGGGGGGGGGGGTTCGGGGTAATCGCCATTTTATGGGGGTATTTTTCCGGGTGGGGGTAATTGTCCCGGGGTAGTTGTCTTGGGGTAATTGTCCTTTGGGGTAGTTGTTGAGGGGGCTGTCCTAGAATCCCGTAGCCGTATAGGGAAGATACGTATATTCACGCCGGCCTTGGCTTCATGCAGGGGCGGGGGAGGGGAGGGGGGGGGGGGGTAAACAGCTTCCCACTGTGTGAGGATGGAAGTTCGCATATCAAATCAATAGAAAAAGGTGTGGGGATGGCGGAGAGAGAGATAGAGGGGCGGGGGCAGGGGAGGTATTCCTTGCTCTTCATGCAACGGCACCAATAATTCTGTGTCGATACATTCTTTTTACTTTGATTTTTTTTTCATACTTCATTTTTGCTTTTCAAAGATTATTGCCTCTCTCCCTTAACAAAATCCTGGACCAGCCCCAGACACACCCATGCCCGTGATACTGCTCACTTTTTCAGTATTGCTTGAGCAGCACTTTTTTTCCCACGGTATTAATGTCAAAAATTAAATGAGCATGCCACGCAAGCCTGATATTTCATCAGCTGTTGCTATGTGTACGTCGATTCGCCACATATTCATCACAGCCAAAGCATTTTCAACCGGTACGGTAGCCCAAAATATCGTAACCTTTAAATTTGCTGGAATGAAACTTCTAATCAGATCAGTGATTTTGATCATAGTCATGTTTAAAAAATACATGACTCAAGACTTATTTTAAAAAACTAAGATGTATAAAGAGAATCATGAATTACTATTACAATACCACCCCTCCAAAAAAAAAAAAAAAAAATCAAGGTGATTTCCTTTGGAAAAAATCAGGCGAAACTGCGTACACTAGGCGTCGGTATTATACGATATTTACCGATGGACGACTTTGTACCGTTAAATACATGTCATTAAATGAGCGGAAAACCAGACCGGTCCGGGCTCAAATTCAAAATTTTTTTACATCACTGCTGAGTGCTGTCAGAAAGTTGTGTAAGTTGAAATAAACAATTATATTTCTTGTAGTATACATGTATTTGCATGAAAGATGAGACGCTAAAAGCTGCAGGTATTGTGAGACACTGAATCAAGGAAGCCAGCTCTGGCCTGCGCCTCGAGCTAGCCTTCGACTCACTTCCATTCCAGTTCCATATCCCGTAATGACATTGTTGCCAGCTGTCCGTTCAGCTCAGCCGGCCGTAGCTTCGGGTGGACTAGCCCCGGGACGCTGCCACTTCGTGGCAGCGTCCTGAGTGAAACCAGTCATGCCAGTACGATTCGGTGGGTCTCACAATTTACCAATGTTCAAATGACCATTGAAAATATGGCCATATTACTTATTTTTGGAATTAAAATATCATGTATACGATGCCACTTACCTAAACAGACCTTCCACAAATCAGCTTTTCCTAAAAAATGTCAATCGATGAATGTCACTTTTTACTCTCAATTTTCGAAACCATGCAGTCCCATTCGTCATGTTGTTGAAGCAGAAGCGAAAATAGGCACTTGCGCATGCGCCTATGATGTATGAATATTTATTACAACGACGGCATAGTTTTCGTCACAGGAATAATGAATATTCATATATCCACTGTGATCCGGCGATCTCTATACTCGCTCGAGCTCCTGCCTGCCACACGTCTTTAAAATGAATAATGCTCCCTTCTTGTCTATATAATTATTGGAGCTGCTGACGCATGCGAATTGCAAGCAAAACACCGACCTACGGAAGTTTTTAGTACAGGCTTTTGGAGATAAATAGGCCTTTTTTGTATCATCCTCATTTAATGAAAAGAAAGATGACAGTCAATCGGAAAGTAATGTAAGTACCTAAAGTAGCCTAAAAAAATAAACTAATGTCATGTTTCATAGCTATCATTTTGACAAACGACCTTGTAATTAAGAGACATCCAAGCAATCAAAGGACTGCTGAACACTACGTGTTCGGGCTGTCGCAGTAACGGGTGGATGTACAGCTTGCTCCACCCTAGCTGTACGACTACTAGACAGCTGAAAACCGTCTGTTTCGGAGGAGTCTTTAACATTTTCTTATTTTTACCTTTTCCTCCTACACAGACGGCTATCCAACCATCCCGGCACTCATGGGTACATTACTGTAAAATAGTTGGTATTTTCTGTCGCATGTACAAAAGGTATGGGGGGGGGGAAATAAGATAAATATTTTAAATACTTGCTTTCAAATTCAGCCCTTAAAAATCTCACTCCTACCTCAAATGGCCGTTAGGAAGAACTTTTGATATTTACAGCAAAATCCAAAGTCAAAATCTTGTCCAAAACCGGAGAAATCCCCGCCGATTTGTTTCGCGATCGCGTGTTGTTTACAAACTGCCGATGTCTTAGACTAAAATCGGCCAATATAATTTTTGTCCACGAAGAAACTCGGGATCGAAAGGGCACATCGATCTTTACGATCGCGCACACAGAAAATCGGAACTTTTCCGTGTACGCCATAGGGACCGAATTTTTGAGGACAAAACTCTTTTGGGGAGATGTCAGCGCCCGCGGCGACCAGGAAATGTACACAATGACTCCGATAGCTCGTTTCGCGAGAATCAACAGTAAATTACGGATTTCATTTTTGTAAATATCTTTTCCAACGTTGGTGAGTTGAATTTATTGTATTTCTTGGATATTTTGGGGTCGGTTTTTGAAAATTAAATGCCGAGTTTGAGTGAATATTGGTGACTTTTGTGCAGTGGTGTTTTAAAAAGATGAGGTGTATGACTGCCTACATTATACACACGAAGTATAGGAATGTAGCTATGAGTGCATCCCGGTACATTAGGGGACCTAACGAGGCAAATCCCCCCAAAAAGGGGGATCTGATTTTTCATCCCTGGCTATACTACCTAGGCTTTACCACTCCCGGGTACATTTCTGTAAAATAGTTGGTATTTTATGTCGCATGTACTAAAGGTATGGGGGAAAAAATAAGATAAATATTTTAAATACTGCTTTCAAATTCAGCCCTTAAAAATCTCACTCCTACCTCAAATGGCCGTTAGGAAGAACTTTTGATATTTTCAGCAAAATCCAAAGTCAAAATCTTGTCCAAAACCGGAGAAATCCCCGCCGATTTGTTTCGCGATCGTGTGTTGTTTTACAAACTGCCGATGTCTTACACTAAAATCGGCCAATACAATTTTTGTCCACGAAGAAACTCGGGATCGCAAGCGCACATCGATCTTTACGATCGCGCACACAGAAAATCGAAACTTTTCCGTGTACGCCATAGGGACCGAATTTTTGAGGACAAAACTCTTTTGGGGAGATGTCAGCGCCCGCGGCGACCAGGAAATGTACACAATGACTCCGATAGCTCGTTTCGCGAGAATCAACAGTAAATTACGGATTTGATTTTTGAAAATATCTTTTCCAACATTGGTGAGTTGAATTTATTGTATTTCTTGGATATTTTGGGGTCGGTTTTTGAAAATTAAATGCCGATGTTTTAAAAAGATGAGGTGTATGACTGCCTACATTATACACACGAAGTATAGGAATGTAGCTATGAGTGGGCTATACTATAGCTTATACTATAGTATAGAGTATAGGTAGGCACGCTCACATATTTTTTAATCAATGCTCATGAAAATCTAGTGAAACTTACCTTAAATTGAAAAGATTTTGTCACAGAACATGAAAATGTATTGATCTAGACGTAAAATTTAATATAACTATAGGCCTAGTTATGATTTTTTATATGCGACAACCTCGCCAATGGGCAGTCAGGGCAAATTCGTCGGCATTTTTGATGTCCGAGAGATCAGCTGATCAGTGCGCATGCGCGTGTTGCATTCGGTTCAAATTCGTCAATATACGGGACTACACATTGCAATGTAGAAAAATGCCCTCGCAGGCGCTGCAAATCTGCCCGCGCGAACTCCGCTGTATATGCGTGCAATGGCCAATGTTGGAAACTTCCCCGCGAAACTGGGTGACAAGGGTTTTTTTCGAGCCGTCTTGGCAGTTAGTGGCAGAAAGAACCGTCACGAATTTGGTATCAAATCAATCCTTACAATTTAAATTTTATAGTAGAATATGTACTTTTGATGTAATGTGTCTGATACTTCAATTGAATTCACGAAATCGGACAAATTGAAGCAAAAGTGGTACTTATAGACATATTCAGACGCAATTTTTGTATGGATTATGATGTTGTCATCAGCGAAAAATACTTGCATTGTAAAGCTGAACAAAGCCTGAAGTCGCAAGGAAAATGACGTCATATTTCTTTTAACCATTTATTTATATACTAACCCTATAATGGGAACTTTGAAGGGGGTGTGCATGATAGCTAATGGACAGGTGACCGATCTAGCGTGTCGCAACTTTTGTACAGCAGAAATGAACACGGAGAATGCGCCCTCTCGTGTTGGATGAGCGTGCCTACTATAGGCTATAAGTATAACTATAAGCCAAAAATTCACATAGATGATGCTAGTGAGTAGTGTTCTCATATTTCAATACAGCACCAAAAAAAAGAAAATTATACAGATAATTAACAAAATTTGGGACTTACTCTGGGTTGAACTCAAGCTTCGCACTATAAATTATATAATTCGCTGCTTTACTTACACAACCTATACGCTTCCTAGCTATACGAGCTCCTTGGATAGCCACTGCCACAAAAAAATAAAAACGGCACTCACAGTCCCAAATCATGCCTTAAAATAATGCTTAATATTCCAGTTATCACATAGATGGCTCAAAACTTACCTGAAAATCTCATAAATAGTGAAAAATGAGAGCTAAATAGTCCATATCATGTGCTGAAAAATACGTTGACATATTCTTCGTTGCTATGTTAGGCATGTACTATCGATAGTCAAAACCCAAAATCGAAGGGCTGACTGCATGACAAGCCCATTTCTATGCCTCTCACAGGCATAGGCGATTCACTGCGGCACGGTTATTCAATGACGCATCGATAGATAACGAACTCAACTGCCATAAAATATAAAGATTCTGACACATTTCACTAAATCAACCACTCAAACTATACAAGAACAAGGTAAGTAGCGATAAAAATGCCTAAAATTGCATACATACCGCCACTTCTTAGCTCCTTCAGGGAAAAAATCCTGGGGTCGATGAACACACAGGCATGCAGAATACGTCATTGATAAACATAGGGGGACCAATCACAGAAAGAAAAAATCTCAGATTCATTCACTTGTCATTCGCTTTAACACAGGCGGTATCGGAAGTGTGTGCATGCATAGCGGGCCGAATCACGCATTGACTATCTGTGTACTTCATAGCTGAATCCTATCCCGGCTGCCGAATTTCTGTACATAAGTGTTCTTATTATCAATTTTTATTGATTTTAAAATTCAATTTTGACCAGAACCACCACAGCAAACACCGGGGGTGGTTTCCAAGGTTCAGCGTGCATGGGAATGTGTGATTCTTTATGTGTGTGATTTTTGTGTTGATACAGTCCGTCACAGGCCCCAATAGGACAAAGTGTGTGCAGTATAGCTCCGTAGGCCCAGTACCAGATTGATAAGCCAAGGAGCTCGTATAGCTATAGCTACCGGGTCATGTGATTATAACCAAGATGGCTGTCAGCGACTCGCTACTGACGTGCAAATTTCATGGTTAAAATGATCAGAATCGGGTACCAGACGAGGAATTTGGGGTAAGAAATTTATTCAAGCGTATTACATGTATATTACCGTTGTTCTCCTTCTGAGTTGTTAATTTTAATGAAATAATGTCTTATTTATTGGAAAATGAAAAATTCAATTGTAGTCCTTGGTCCCGGTACAGAGTGCGAGAAGCACTTCAGTCTATGTAAGGAGGTGTAGTGAAGCAAGACGTAGTCCAGGGAACACCCGACGAACAGAGACTGAAACTTTCGGTCTATACGACTACGAGCTCCTTGGCAAGTTGGTGGCCCGGGTTGGTGGTAGTGCTGGCCTAGGTAAACAAAAAAATCCATTTGTTTGGAGGAGTTTTATAAGTACAACTTTCTTCTCCTCCAAGACCAAGACAGACGGAAGCCTACCATAGTCACCGTAGTCGAGTGGGTATCGTGTGAACATGGTGAATGATCTTAATCACTATTCACTGTCCCTAGTAGTAGTAGTATGAGCCGAGGCTATGGACGCAGGGGTGAGGTGCCTCAACCGACACGTTTACGACTTTACTTTAGAGTCGTATATCGACGAGAATCAGCGTATAATTTATATATAGTAAAAGTGACTTATAGTTATACTAAATATATTGCCCTCACCAGCTCTTTGAAATGTCCTAGATTTGGGTGAATTTTCAAGGAAAAACACACAGTTTACAATTACAGCTCGTCGACGCGTTACTGAACTAACCAATCCTCGGCGAGTGAATCCGCTAGCCAATCACATTCGATGTACAAATTTTAGGATTTCCACTACTCATTAATATTCATACATGTAGTATTAAATACTTGTGAATATTCAGTAATGTATGTAGCATACTGTATGATGACCTGATTTCGCTATCTATTTCGATTTTATTTGCATATTATTAGTTGCTTATTTGCATATTGGCTTATTCATATTGATCGAGCGACCGAAATTGTCGGCCAGTCAGAGCAAGTGTTATATAGGGGATCTGTAAACCTTCGTAAACGCATAATGGCGACCTAGAGCCTAGGAAAGGCGATGTCGCGAGATGGATAAAGATTTCTTTGATCTTCGGTGAATGTCATGAAAATTGACTGAAAAGTTTTTGAGATTTCTTGGAAACAAGAAAGTGGGAGAAAAATAAATAAATTATAATAATAATAATAAAGAAAATTCTGACGAAATTAAGAGGTGGTCTGTCAATGACAGACCACCTAAAAAGAGAGGCTATTATAGCTAATATGCCCAGTAATCCTCAAATTGGCAAGAATCCTACCTAGGATATAAAAAAAACAGCAGAACAGAGGTATAGATAGGATTTGTATGGAGCGAAGATATAAAAAGCCTCAAAGTAGCTATCCAAAGAAAATCACAAATATGGCAAATAATGTATCACTAGAAAGTGGGAAGCTTACAGATGGCAATCGTATAAGTTATATGTCAACTGCGTATCTGATGATTATAAAAACAACATAAATAAAAGCTCTTCTCGGCATCTGGAATATCCGAGGATTCGCCAGAAATATAGCGATGTTTTGATGTCGTCACACTAGGGACCAATCCTGCTTAAGCAGACGACGTCCTATAATGAATTAACGTAATTGCAATGCAATTATTTATCAAATTATAAAGAGTTTTGTATATTTAAACATGACCTTGTTTCACACCATTCTAAAAGGGAAAGTGAAACTGATTCTAATAACTAAAACCGTTTGATTGTAAATACACAGGAGAAGGGTCAATGATCAATGAAATAAACCCCTTTCAAATTGAAAAGCCCTCTGTATAATAGCACGGATGGTATTCATTCCCTCTAGAAACGCCGAACATGCCCCGGTGCAAGCAGCTGAAAATGCAATGGTGTCTTATTTTGTTTACAGGTGACTGATTCCTTTATTTTTTTAACGCTGCATTTTTCATCAAAATAATACCATACATGAAGTTAAGAGTGAGGCAACAGACTAACATTAAGACTAACACTAGACTTGAATTCGTCACGAAGACGAATTAGGTGGTCTGTCCTTAAATTGGCACGATCATGATTGTAATCAGGATGATCATATTAATGGGGAAATACTAAACAGAAGACAGGATGTCAAGAATGCCATGAATGGAGATGCTTCCTGAGGACAGGAATGTAGCAAAATGTGTATCGGTCATTGTAAAATGATTATGGTGATGATAACGGTGATTATGATGATTATAATGACATAATGATGATGGCGATGATATAATAGTAGCGATGATGATCATGATGGTGATGATAATAATGATGATGATACAGGATACTTGGGAGATTAACACCATAGCTCTAATACAGGACAGGAAATCACAATTTGCCATAGGGTTGTACATAAACTACTGCACACTACTTTCTAATAGACATAATACGGAAAATAAGGCAGTTTATTACATGATTAGTGATATTTTATGTTACAATAGTCGAAGAGGATGGTAAAATGACAGGCAAAAATAAGCAACAAAAAAAAAAAAAAAAAAAAATCGGCCCCGGGATCGAACCAGGTACCTTGACCATGGTAGTCATGTGCTTTACCGATAGACCAAAATAATTCCCATAGAGATAACACGTAAACGAAAAACGGGATTCTCAAATCACATTTTGTACTGAAAAATTGGGCATGATCCCGACATCTGATTAAAAATTGGAGGGCTTACTAATAAAAGCTTATAGTCTCAGCTACAACATATTAAAATCTGGAAGGAAATAGACCAATAATAACTGAGATACTGCTCAGAGAACGATGTCATGTAGATTCGTGATTCGAAAAAAAATCATCTTCCATAGATATAACACGCAAATAGGGAAAAATCTGACATGTCGTCTTTAATTGAAGATTTCAGTGTGATAACGTCATCAAAATGAAAAATGATGGTAACTGATCTTGTAGAGAATTGTCTCAGCTATAACATATCAAAATTTGGAAGAAAATCGATCACCTATTACTGAAATATTATCAAAAGAATACAAAAATGATGACATAATTTTTTCAAAATCACTTTTTTGAGTTCATATGCAAATATGATGACGTTAGAACATGAGATCGGCAAAAATTCTACATGAATTAATATCTACTACTCACAGGCTTTCAGAATATGTAAAGAAATTGGGGGGTTTCCGCCACTTCTGAGGAGCTATGGCGAATTCTAGATGGGCATGTTTTTACCACTTTTTACATTAGAGTGCCCATTGACGTGCGCAAGAATTTGAAAGTTTGATGCGCGCGTACGACATTATGGAAGGTCGAAAATGACTGTAAATAGTTGGAAATTGTCAAGAATAGTATCAGGAAGATGAAACATGCGAAAAACTGGCGTTTTTACGTTCTCTACGCGCTGTGCGCGCGCATAACGCGCGCGCGGACGCGCACGGACAAGAAATTTTAAAATGCGTAAAATGTCCTGAACCATACCCTAATTTGATTAAAAAGTGATTTGGAGCATTTTAAAATTTTGACGGGCGCGTACGTGCGCGTCATGATGCGCGCACGGATTTTAATGACATTTTATGTTGACCCTTGACCTGAAGTTCATGTGTGTCAAATATGGTTTATTTTTGATGACTCGTTATGAAGATATGATTGATAATGTGATTTCACAAAATGGCGCCTGGATGACGTCACGATGACCTGATGACCTTGAAATAGATACCCGAGCTTGACTTGATAGGTCCTCATGACTGTAGAGATTTTGATAAAAATTGACTCAGCCGATATTGAGGAATCATGGTAACAAGAAAGTGGTGGAAAAATAAAAATAAATAATAAAGAAATAATAAAGAAAGAAAATTCTGACGAAATTAAGAGGTGGTCTGTCGACTACGACAGACCACCTAATTAAGACTGACGCTAGTCAAGTAAGAGAAATACGTGAAGAGAAGATGACAAAACAGGCACTGAAAAATGTGTAAGATGTTATGGGACATCGTCTGCTTCGACAGGACTGGTCCCTGGTGTGTCGTCTCACATCTCAGCAGCGTTCGAGGAGCTGCTATATCGGGGGCCGTATTTTACCGTTTTATAATTGATTAGGGGTGGGAGTTTCGGGTATTTTTTCAATTCGGGAACCCGACAATTTTTCGGGTGGGTTCCCGGTTACCCGAAAATAATATAACACAAATTACAAGCTTATATTTACCCTTAAGAAGCTATTAACACTGGGAAAAACTCGAAAGCGCATCACTGCAGTGGGGCGCTACATGGATATTTACATGTAGATATTGAATGGCTGGTCGACGTTATCTACCGCCTTGTCATGTTACATACATGAGTAATCATTAAATACTTATTTTCGGGAAACGGGCATGTAATATTTTGACCCGGGACCCGATGCTCTCGGGCGGGACCCGGGTAACCGGTTTTTAGTCCCAGCACTATAATTGATAATAATCATTACTTCAAATGTTTCCAAGCTTTGAATTTGGATAACCTTGTTCAATTTATGCCATCTATGCAATAATAAGTATTAAGCCAATATTTATTTTGATGGAATTTTCTTGTAATGTGATCTTTAATACACTAAATAGATCTAGTGCAGCGCAAGATCAGTTTCGCTGTCAATTGCTCGTGGTCTAGTGGTAAAGGCGTCTGGTCAGACTGTCAGAGTATTCTCTTTCTACACTGCACTCGCGTTTAAGGTCCCGGGTTCGAATCCCGCTCTTTCTCACTCACAGGCCCTTGCCTATGTGGGACTATGTCCAACATTCACTGTTGCAGCAGTCAAAAGCAGACAACAAAATTGCTCTAAACAAGATTTAATTTTCTTAAATTTGCTAGATTACCTGATTCAGGGACTCTTCAACTCTGGGATTCAGACTTGAAAGTGAAATTTTAAATAATTTATTTTCCTCTCCTGTATGAATGATCTAGCCTGGGAAAGGGCCTGCTGATACACACAAAAGCTATTGAAGCCTATTCACCCGTAAAAGCTAGTATGGGAGTACAAGGTTATCTTCAGATAAGCTTGTACATGTATAAGTGGCTCTTTCTTGCTGATAATTTTTTCAGTTATGAATCGATAACGATAGCGTTTATTCCGTTATAAATAACTGAATTTCAACAATGAAAACCAAGAAACTTGACTTATTATTCACTTGTTCACGCGGATTTAATGGCGGCTGGGCATAATAACAACTGTGGCCAAAAGAGAGGAAAAAAAAAAATCAGCAGTTTTTTTTTTAACTCGACATGTAACTTGTGTGGACTACACATGCATTGTAGGTATTGTGTAGTCCCATATATGTTACAAATGCAAGGTAAAAAAATCTGCTGATTTTTGTCTTTTTTTCCTCTTTTTTAGTCATTCAATTTTTACAATCTTAGTAAGGTAACCACTATAGCAAATTCCGAGGGTGGGTTGCATGGGTCAAATTATGTGAGAAATGGTGATAGTTAGATCTAGTTTTTTGGGTGATGCCTTCCAACACACAAGGATCCCATGTACAGCTCCGTCGGCAAGTACCAGATTGATAAGCCAAGGTGCTCGTACAGCTACATGCAAACCACCCTCGGAGTTTGCTAAAGCGTAAGTTCCAGGATCAATTAAGATTGAAAAAAATAGAATGACTAAAATAAACTTATATAATAAAGTAAAAATTATTTTAAAAGAAAAAAAAAATTGGCAGCTGGCAGGTATGATCAGGGTTTTTTTACCTGGCATGTGTAACTTGTGTTGTATATATACATGTAACACAAATCTTACCTTGCATGGGTAGTCCCATATATATACCAGTTACATGTGCAAGGTAAGAGCTGAATTTGAAAGGAAGTACATATGTGACCCGACGCCTCAAAACCTACAATAAGTCGCCAAAATTATTTTTTTTTGTTTTATACATTTTCTGAAAGTAGAGAATCTCAGCTTTCCAATGGTATATCACTTGCCTGTTTTACTCAATGATAACACCTTTAAATATCACATTTAGGATCAGTATGTAACCAGCAATCAATAACTCCTATTCAGAGAAAATGGCCATTAAAAGTTCGGAACAAAAGAGTGCTAAACCTTCGCTCTCTGTGTGCGCCCAAGTAAAACTGGGTATTCAAATGGCCATAGCAACCGGTATGAAGGGATTATCAGATAAGGCTGAATTTTGGCAAGCTGCTTTAGGAGGACCTATCCATTACTCACTCCAAAAATAAATCTAATACATTTAGAGATTAAGTAGTAATTTGGCATTGAATGAAAGTATTACAAATTTCGCCGATTTCGATTTTTTAGCTCGACAGGTGAAAAAAAGGAGTCATTTTAAAATGCCCCAAAAACATATTTCTAAGTCGAATTACGACTCACAAACTTGAGACATGATAGAATGATAAAGAAACTACCCATTTCTATCAAAAACAGAAAATCGACTGATCTAAGCAAATTTACTATTTTGGGCTGTTTGCTACGTTGTGGTCCGTGCGACTTATTGTAGGTTTTGAGGCGGCGGGTCACATATTTATCTTATTTTCCCCCATACCTTTAGTACATGCAACAGAAAATACCAAGTATATTTGCATTCATATCATGTAGTGGTCTATATGACCACTATTTGTGGTGTGCATAATGTATTATAGTACTTTAAATAAGCATGTGAACATCATAGGGAGAAGAAGAGATCTGGTCAGCCAAAATGGGTAGCCTCGATTTGGAAGGCTCTTTGAAGAGTAGCCTAACTTTGTTAGATCTTTAAAAAAAAAAAAAAAAAAAAAGCTGACGCTACAGTGTACTCTTCATAAAGCCTGCGATATACATGTACAATGTAGCAGCAATTTAGAATCTAAAGAACCTCTTGAAAATCACCTTTACCGTGAGCTAGCTTCTCTCATCTCCTCTTCACCATTGCTTCATGGTAGATCTAGTAAAAGCCCATTTTTTCCTAACAAGTTTGAATTAAAAAATATGTTTTCCTTTAGTACCTTTGCCCGAGATTCTGGAATAATGATGTCGTCAATTACACTATACACTTTTTTTTGGGACAGAAGACTGAAAATTAGCTTTTTAAGTAGATCTAACTAAAAGTTTACTGAAGATCTATTAATTAAATTCTCAAAAGGTACAATTTTTGACACCTGAACTTGTTTTTGTGAAGACAAATAAAGAATGATTTCAATTGAAGCAAGTTTTACCTGTCTATTGTTTATCTTGTTACTTTCTCTTTATAATCCCTATAATTTGTAGGATTCATCTGTGCACAAGAAAAGGCTTCGTTGGCAGCTGTGCCTTTGCCACATGCTGCTGAGTTAAGGAGTGAATTGAAGACAAAGAAACAAAGTTGAATCCCGCCATGGCCAGTCTTGCTAGTCTATCTCGTACTGTGAATGCAAGCACAACAGCAACACACCTGAAGACCCTACTCAATCCTAAAATCACCTACTTGCAGCAATCTCGATTACTCTTCAGTAGCCTGTCACATCGGAATAACCCATCCCCAACACCAAACAGGACAAGCAACAATGGCCACCTTCAAGGATTGTCCACACATAATCTTGTTGCAAACAGTATCTCTTCCCTGAGGTCTCTATCAGCAACCACAGGGTGCAGGAAGTCTGCCACGTCCAGGGCAGAGCTGAAGAGCAGTAAAAGGATAGTTCTGAAGCTTGGTAGTGCTGTGATCACAAGAGATGATGAGTGTGGGTTGGCCCTAGGAAGACTGGCTTCCATTGTAGAACAGGTGAGTCTGTGGAAGTGATGATACCTCCATTCTGCTAAGTTCAACGAGTGTATGATGTCTGCAATCCTTTCATTCCCTTGGTAGTATGTTTGATATTGTTTGATATTTGTTGAGTTTAAAATGTACATGGAATAGGCGAAGTATGTATATACCCGCTAATATCTTTCTTCGGTCCCCTGGTTGAACCTTTTTTGTGTTATAATTATGATCTACATGTAAAGGTACACATGTAAGACATCAAATGAGCCAGGCAAGGACTGCAGACAAACCCTGAAATTTACCCACCCAAAGTGGGCAAGCATCATAGTGACAATATGACATCACAGTCTGTGCCTGAATTTCAGCCCAGATTAAAATTCATACTTTAGGTTATTTATTATTTTCTGTTAGTCTGAAAGTTATTTATTGATGCATTGGAAATGGGATGTTAATTAAGCCAGGCCCAGGATAGTAGGGAATTGTTTAATCCATCCTTGAGCCAAAACATTGGCCCGAAGGGGTAAAAAAAAAGGTAAAGCAATAAATTTTCTGGTAGTATTTATACAAAAAAAATTTCAATGTATCTCAAAAAGTAAGGGGGAAAAAAGGAAAAGTAAAGCAACCAATATGCTGGTATTATTACAGCTACATACAGCATGACATTATAACTGCTATTCACTAGTAATAAACATGAAGACTTGTTTGTCACGTTTAAAACTTGTAAAACGGTATATGTGCATTGAAATGAACATCATACTTGGTAACATAACCTTTGAGCCACATATACATGTACTGCTTACAGGTTTCAGTGCTACAGTCATCAGGCAGACAGGTCGTATTGGTCACCAGCGGAGCCGTAGCATTCGGAAAGCAGAGGCTGCGTCATGAAGTCATGCTGTCAAAGAGTATCAAACAGACTCTTGCCCCAAACTCTTCTGTGAGTTCCCTACAGTATGTAGCCTGATTTATGATAATGAGTTATTTGTCAAATACACATAATGGTAATAAGGTATGGTCTACCTGTGCTTTTCTTAGTTTTTGAAGTTTACAAAAATCATTGAGTTCTTAATTCATTTTTTGTTGAGAATTTTTAGATTGTCGATGTAGAGTGATTAATCCGTTGTGTGAAGGTAAGTGTTATGATATATTTTCTTTAAAAATGTATTGCTTGTTATTTGATCTAAATCCATTGTAATGCAAATATTCATATTTATAGATCTACCTTCGAAAAGACAATGATGGCAGATTAATTCAAATAAAGCTGAAGTTACATGATTTTCTTTTACAACTTCAGAGCATTATTCAAATGGACTCAAGAGCTTGTGCTGCAGCAGGACAGAGTGGTTTAATGTCTCTATACGAAGCTATGTTCTCACAATACGGCCTCACCACTGCTCAGGTAATAATATTGATTGTCTGCTGGGAGCCAGAAGGGTGTAAACTCCATATGACTTTTTAGGCCTACAGGTCATCTACAGATTTTTGAAAACTGTAGGGTGCCTGTCCTATTAAACATGATTGGACTCTGATATATACACAACCTGTTACAGAAACATATGGCGATCTCTACATATAAGACAACATTATACAAAATGTATGGACTTTGCACATAACTTGGCTTGGGAAGGTCAAAAAGTGAGAATTTCACATTTTACAGTAGGTGAAATCGTGTGCTATGATTCATTTCCATTTAAGATATTGAATTTCTGTGAGTGTTTTGCTTCCCAAACAAAATATAGTCATGCAACGTGATCCTGAATAGATTGCTTTATGCTATGTTCATCTTTTTGTTTAGGATCAACAAAAAATTTAAGCCTGCTCTCATTAGGAATCATAGTTAGCACTTTATACCCTCTTCCCCAAAGGTTTTGGTGACCAAGCCCGACTTCTACCATGACTACACCCGTAGCAACCTGAGGGGCACCATGCAGGAGCTCCTGAGGATGAACATCATTCCCATCATCAACTCCAACGATGCAGTAGTGCCTCCCCCTGAGGAGGACAAGGACTTGGCCGGGGTAAGAACAGGGGTAAGGACTAATAGTGGTCCACTGATGAGGTCGACTCGTTGGGGCACTTTTTACAATTATTTTTATTTGCACAGGCTTGGTCACTAGTGCACATTGCAGGGTTGGCGATTTTTTTAAATTTTTTTTTTTAAATAAAAAAAATCAGATTTATTAGATTTAAATCAGATTTTTAAAATTTAAATCAGATATTTTTGATTTTTTTCATTTTTAAAAAATTTCATCAGAAACAATGTTCAATTACAAAGAAATCTTACCCTAATAATAACATCAATCTAACATTTTGTAATTATAAGCCCAGTTAAAAATATGAAGTAACCGACAAATCAATATCCATTTCAGAAATAATTAATCTCAATGAATTAATCATACAACATACAAACTTCCCTAGGGAATACCCATTAAGTAGAGAAAATGACCCCATTGGGGATTCCCATTAAGACAGTAGAGAAAATTCAACCACTTGTTTTGTGCGCACTTAATCAAGCACGCAATTGCTATTTTATCCCCCCCCCCCCCCGATTACATTGCCGAAAAAGACATCCCCCCCCCCCCCCATCCTCTGTTGATTTAAATCAACATGATTTAAAGACCTCAGCCTGACCCAAAACAACCATATATTGACGTAAAGCTTAGTAAACAAAGAATATAATTACCCTGGTTATCCATAAATTTTCGTCTCCGTTTATCCATAAAAAATAAAAAAGATAATTTTTTTGGTCCGCCCCCTCCCTATGGCGTAACACTGCAGGGGGTCGCTAGACGTGTGACGACATGTCATGTATACAGCTCCGAGTGTGTCTACACGATATGTCATCAAATTTTCACCCCCCGCAAAGTAGCGTTCCTCAGAGACGGGGCCCAAACCACCGGGGCTCAACATTCGGGATGCTGTTACTCATTCCACAGGAAACGGAATCTCATGAAGTTGGTTTCAATTTGTTCAGAAAATATATAGCTTCCCGTGGATGAATAAAGGGTATATTTCAAAATTCGGTCAGGCTGAGGTCTTTAAATCTGCCAACCCTGACACATTGGCTCACAATACGGCATATATACGGCATATATACGGCATATATACATGTACATGCTCTAACATCTAACATGGACTACATGTATGGTCCTTTGATATGCATATATTTCATATTTCATATTTATACTCCATTTACTCTTTAGACAGTTTTTTTTTCTTCATTTTCCCATCACCCCATCACATCTGAATATGCATAGTTAAATTCCATTAAATTTAGAAGTCAAACCTGGATATGTAATCCTTGTACTAATACCATGTTTATTCAATCCTTCATCGACCAACTACATTTTTCCCCCTGTTTTTACAACTCTTATGTTTATTTGCATCTATGCAACATAAGTCTTCATTTGAATTATGTGAGAGTTCAGAATTAAGAAATTGGTTTTGCATGGGGCAAATATTGGACTATCCATATCAATGTATGTCATTTCACTAATTGATTTAACAAAATATATCAGTAAAAAATCAATTAACATTTTTCTTGTGTATATACTTAACATTTTTATTACCCTGCCTAGTCCCAATATCTTTCTATTCTCTCAATCTTTATTTCTTTCTCTGTTTCACTTGTACTTCCTATTTCTGAACTGTTTGTTTAATCCTCCTACTACCATTTTTCCTTCAGATTTTATCCATATATGCATATTTTCCAAACAACACTGAGGACATTGCCACCCCATGTAGACTACTCATTTACATTGTAGTTAGTATTGTAAATATATATGTGGTTCCTGCAGCTTTCTTCATAGCATTATCTGTTATCACATTTCTTGTCATGATACAAAGCTCGTTTGAATCAATAGAAAGAACAAAATGTGTGTATTAAGAAATTAATAAAAATGAATTATAGAACATGATAGCAAAACTATATTAAAGAGAAGCAGATATGATATATCATCTGATGTGAACTATTAAAGGGGCATTAATTCTTTGTAAAATTGTGTGAGTTTCATGATGCAGTGTATTATATTAATCAGACATGGATCGTATATCGTAATCATGATCATTATGATCATATTATTTTTTATTTGTTATGTCAAGGTCATTAGTATCAAGGATAATGATAGCTTAGCTGCCCGTCTTGCCATCGAGATCAATGCCGATCTTCTCGTCTTGTTGTCTGATGTTGACGGTATCTTCTCCGCTCCTCCTGGACAAGAGGGGGCCTCCTTCTTAGATACAGTCTACCCTGGAGACACGGCCTTCATCGAGTTTAGTGGGAAATCACGTGTTGGGCTTGGTGGTATGGAATCAAAGGTCAGTGAGTTTGTTTTATAATATAATATGTTGCCTTATATTAAGAAAAATATCTGCTGTATCAAGAAAAAAAATATACCAAAACACATGAGTATTATTGAGTTATGTTTCATTCAAACATGAAATATTAGATCACTTGACTTTATCTGTCAGACTGACTGTTATATATACAAGCGTGTATAGATTACACATCCACAAGTCTGCAAAAAGTTGACATCCCGAGGTGATTCGCATTTACAGTGCCAAATAGATATAGGAGTATTCCTTGTTCTTTAATAAATAGAACAGGAGGTTTGATTACTGAGTAATTAGAGTAGTGGGTTTAAAACCTAAAGAACACAGGCTTTAAAATGTATGCCAGTACACATAGAGAGAGCAGATCTATTGTAGGTTAAATGTAGTCCATCAGGAAGGATTTAGAGCATTAGGGGCTGTGGTACTTGACTTCCAATATTTTGTGTCTCTCATGTTGTTTTAATGCTATTTCTTAAAATTACATAATTTTTGCTTGTTCAAAATATTCCACTATGTTTTTCAATCAGTATATGCTAAATTTAACCACGAGAGAAAACTTGATGAAACAGTGGCATTGCGTGAGGCCAGCCATTGAGGGGGCACTGGTCTTACTCGGAAAATTCAAATCGACTTCACGTGGCGACTGATTAGGGGTAAGGTGCGGGGAGTGGTCTTTCCATCTTCCTAGTGATACCCAACATCAAAATGATTTTTTTTAATGTATTGCCTGACAGGTCAAAGCAGCCAATTGGGCATTAGAGCGTGGCTGCTCCGTAGTAATTGGTAACGGCATGAATAGGGATGACATAGTTCTCAACATCCTCAATGGGAGGAAGGTGGGCACTTTCTTCACAGAGACCAAACCAACAGGAGTGTCCCCAGAGATGCAGGCAACGAAAGCTAGGGATGGTGGCAGGTTACTACAGGCACTCACTCCTGAACAGGTAACTACAAAGATGTTTTCAGTTAGACCTGGGGGGGTGTTTCATAAAGCTGTTCGTAAAGCTACGTATGACTTTGCGAACGACTTGCATATGATGTGCCAGATAGGATGCCCAAAGTTTTTCCTGATGTTTAAAAAAGTGTGACTTATTTCCAATAACCTCAATTACATTATGGCAAAAAATACACTTTGCATTAAAAATGTTCATTATAATAAGAATGTTAATCTACATCTACTCAGTTCAACTTTAGTTGATGCGGTTAAAAATGACTGAGCATCCCATTTGGCTTGTCATATTTAAGTCATTTGTTATTAAAGTCATGCGTAACTTTACGGACAGCTTAATGAACACCCCCCTGGTATTGTAGCCACCTCGTTACAAAAGGGTACATCCCACCAAGAAAGAATCTTGGTCTCACTGGCCTTCGCAAAAATTATCTGAGGGTCAATGTGACCAGCAGGTTGTTCTTGTGGGCCTGCTAACAACTTTTCAGAGGTTCGCTAGACTGACATTGTCGGTCTTGTTGGCTGTCGGTCTACTAGGATTTCCTGATATAAAGGCCACTTGTTGAGTGTCCATGATTTATTTTTGCCCTCTAGAGAAAATAAGTGTGTCTATCGTGGCCAAGTTCTTCACTCTTTTGGCCTTAAACGACAGGTTTCACTGAAATCATTGAAAGAAGTAATTACACTGATGGGACTATGCTCTGCCCTTTCACAGAATTGTACATTTTTATTAGAAGCCACTACTGTAAACGTGGAATATTCGTGGTGTGGAAATTTTCGCGCATTTTGGGCAGCATGAAATGTACGCAAAAATAAAAACAAGCAAATATTTTTGTTTATGTATTCTTTTGCCCATGATCCTAGCCAATCGGCGAAATTAAAAACACGCAAAATTCACTCAGCCGAGCGCGAAAAATTTCCACTCTTACAGTATTGCAGGATATCCAACTGTGTCAATTGTAATCTTATGAATAATTGATGTTTGTTAAAGAATTGAATTGTTACATTAAGTGGATAACCAGGCGATATACAGCAATTTGAAATGGATTGGGTTTTTTTTTTTTTTTAGGATTTTCCAAATATATTTCTTTTTTGTTTTCATCAATGCAGAGAGCTGAGATCATAGAACGTCTAGCTGACCTCTTGATTGAGAGGTCATCAACAATCATGGCGGCTAACAAGAGGGACATAGATGAGGCGAGGATAAGTGAGTAACTGTAAATATAATTTATTAGGTACTCTGATATGTGTGCATCGTTGTAACTAAAACTCATTTACCTAACACCTGGCTCCCGTTTCATGAAACTTGATATCAGTAACCACTGCCACATTTCTATGACAAATTTGCTCTCAGCCAATTAGATGCAAGGATTTCAGTAGCTTATAACAGTTATTGCAACTTGTTATTGATTTTATGACACAGAGCGCTGTAGTAAGAGAACAGGAGCTTAAGATGTAACTCAAAACCTAACATATATGTCATACAGTACGCATTTCATGGAATTGCACTATACAAATCTTAAGACCTTGCATGAGATAACAATGTTTCATTTATACAAGATATTCCATTCCAACCTTCAAAGTAGTCGAATAGCTGTGTGAATTAATTTCCGTAATCTAATATGTTTGTTTGACATCTTCCAGGTAATATGACGGGACCCAACCTAGCCAGACTGGCACTGACCGATGCCAAGCTGAAGAATCTATCTGATGGTCTGAGACAGATTGCAGCCACGTCTCACAAGAATGTTGGCAGAGAGATCAAGAGGACGCTGCTGTCCGAAGGCATGTTGCTGAAACAGGTCACAGTGCCAATAGGAGTCCTCATGGTCATCTTTGAGTCCAGACCAGACTGTTTGCCACAGGTGGGCTGAACTTTTGACCCTTCTATTACACAAAGAGCATAATAAATGAAGATAAAATTTCAAAATTTGATTAATTGTTTGCTTTTTTCTTAATTGAATGGGCATAAAATAACTTTAGTAGGAAAGTACTTGCCAAAAGTTGCATTTTTCTGTTTTGGTGTTTCTAGAAAGAAAACTCCTTTTTTTAGAACAGTTCATTGAATTTGCAGGTAGGAGCACTAAACACCAGCAGAATCATCATTAATGATCTAAACAAGAATATTATGAAATAATGAAACTTAAGTACTCACTGATGAGTGTGTTCTGTTATGAACTCGTAAAGTAAAAGACGCTAACATGAATTACTTCTCAATTTTTTTTGTATACTGCTAGGTTTTGGTTTCGGAAGTACTATTATCACAGTTGACTTTTGGGGTATGTAGGTCAGAGGTCTAAGGTCAAAGAGGTCAATTTCTGAAATTTCAGGTTTTAGCCTCGTTAACGTGATATCTCAAGAACTATTTTAGTTATGAACTTCAAACTTAGTTCTAGTATGTACCATGGGAAGGCGATCTGATCAGATTTCGGGGTATGTAGGTGAAAGGTCATAGAGGTTAATATACACGAAATTAATGCGTTGTCATGTTATCATATCTCAACTATTTTGTATGCCTGACTATTAGGAGACAAAGTGATCAGACTTTTGGGTTGTTAGGTCAAAGGCCATAGGTCAAAGGTCAGTTGACATGAAATTATAGGTTTTTATTCTGGTTATCACAATATTTCGAGAAGAGTTTGAGCCATGGACTTCACTGAATTTAGGTGGTGGCGTACTGAAGACATGGTTGCATTCATCTTGGTTTTTGTATGGCAGGTCGCAGCACTAGCCATCAGCAGTGCCAATGGTCTACTTCTGAAGGGTGGCAAGGAAGCAAGTTATAGTAATGAGGTGCTACACTCTCTAGTAGAAGAGGCTTTGGAGCTCCATGATGCTAAAGATGCAGTAGCACTGGTAGGAAAGGTTTTTTTGCAATTTATGTGCATGAACTAATGGGGTGTTGCAAGAAAGTTGCAATTAATTGCAAATCCCCCATTTGCAATCGATTGCAAATATGATACATGTATTTTAAATGGAACTTGCAATCAATTGCAAGACTTGCGACTGATTTGGGGGATTTGCAACTGATTTGGGGGATTTGCAACACCCCCTAATACTTCTTGTGGTATTTATTTAAAGTTATACTTGTACTTCTACAAAAAGAATGATCTGACACATTGAGCATTTGATGAAAATGACAGTGTATCTTGTTGGAATGTACATGTATATGACATCTTCATCTTATCGTGTGTAAGAAGAACATTTTTATGCCTCCGCCCACCGAAGGTGGGTGCCGGAGGCATTATGTTTTCGGGTTGTCCGTCCGTCCGTCCGTGTGTCCGTGCGTCCGTCCGTCCCACTTCTCGTTACCGCGATATCTGAAGAATCATTTGAGGTAGGAACCTCAAACTTGGTACTAGTATGTATCCCCATACGAAGATGAACTGATTAGATTTTGGGGTAAGTAGGTCAAAGGTCAGAGGTCACAGAGGTCAATTTACATGAAATTACATAAAAATTCTTGGTTTTTAGCACTGTTACCACGATATCTCAAGAACTGTTTGAGGTAAGAACTTCAAACTTGGTACTAGTATGTTTCCCTATATGAAGATGAACTGATTAGATTTTGGGGTAAGGAGGTCAAAGGTCAGAGGTCACAGAGGTCAATTTACATGAAATTACATGAAATTCTTGGTTTTTAGTACCGTTACCGCGATATCTCAAGAACTGTCTGAGGTGAGAACTTCAAACTTGGTACCAGTATGTATCCCCATAGAAAGATGAACTGATTAGATTTTGGGGTAAGTAGGTCAAAGGTCAGAGGTCAATTTACATAAAATTACATGAAATTACTGGTTTTTAGCCTCGTTATCAAATATTTCTAGTTTATTTATGAAATGAAATAAATTTTCAGTCTCCTGTGCATTTTAAGTGAAAAGATTTGTAATTTTGTTGGACCAATCCTTTTTAGAGTGTACATGTATGCCATACATTTCCAATCTGGTGATGGCGGAGGCATAAATTCCGACCGCGCGCGGTCGAAAATTCATCTAGTTCATTCATGAGGGCTATTTTAGATTTACTGAAAAAGGTGGGATTTCTCATTGATGTATTTAACCTTGCTTTATTAACTTTTATCCTAATATCCTTTTGAGCTTATTGGAGGTGTCAACTAGAAATAAAAGACTTTCAGGAGATGACTTTTACAGTGCTTTATCAATAGCTTTCGATATATCTGAACTTTCTGATCTCGAGCTATTGCAACCAAATTTGCTAACAAGGTAGCTGAAATTTTGATTTTCAAAAAAGCCAAGATGTGCAAAAAAAAAGACTATTTGACAAAATCAGCCGAGGGGTTAACTCTTACTGTGCCAAGGGGTTTAGCTCTCTTCAAAGTTTTACCAAAATGTGATCAATGCTTATTGTCAAATGTCTGCACTTTATTAACCATCTATTATTTCACAAAATATTGTGTACAAAATTTGTAAGAAATTTATTACCATTTCTTATGATACCAAACATTATTACTTTACCCACTTTTATGCTTAAGAATTATTAAAAATTAATTTTGAGTTTCTTTTTTGTCCATTATATTTTGGTTTCTCATTTGTTTACTATTGTTTAATGTTGAAATAAGGTAATATCTTTTTAAAAATCTGCTATTTTCTCTGAAATTTTTTATAGCAGCATATAATTATATATTTAGAATGCTTGAACATGTCACACAGTGGCGTATCTATAGGGACTTTGGGGCCCGGGCTAAACAACTAAACAATAAAATTGTTAGAGATTCTTTTACATTTTGAACTTTAAAAACTCTGTTCTATTCACTGCTTCCTATATTCAAGGCGCAAAGAGAGAATCCTGGAAGTTAGCAAAGCAATGTAAAGTTAGGATTTCTTTTGAATGTTGAACCTTTTAAAATGCTGTTTAGGTACTCTTTCATATATTGGGGGCAACACATTTAACAAGATCCTGATATAACTTATATGCAAGGGAGCAAAGCAACCACAGAAACTTTTGAATTTTGAACCCCCTTAAAACACTATCCACTATTTCCTATAGAATTATGACATTTTTCTCCCTTTCTCTTTTTTAAAGTGTCACCCAGGGCATCCCCTGTCCCTTGGATATCGGTATGCCACCTGGGGGGGGGGGGGGGGTTGTTGAAAGTTCTAAACCCCACTATACAGTATATTCTGGCATTGGAGTATTATTATGACTATAACTTGACACCATTTTATGTATCCCCGGTATTCTTTATTTTCTGGAGGCTTCTCATCGATCTTACCAGGCACATTGATGTCACAGCAATGTGGGGTGGGGGCATGGACACGGCACGGGAGGGGTGTGGGGTGCAAGTTGTGAACTTGGTGTAAATCATTAGTCATAACTATCACTTGAAACCAAGTCTCATGTTATATATTATTGGACCAATAGTCTGTATTAGTTTCTGTAATATCATAAGTTGCTGTAGGCACATTTACATCATCATAATGATAGCAATAATAAAGAGTTATTTGTCAATGAAATATGATAAAACTGCATTATCTTACATCACACTCGGTATTAAAATAGTCATCTGCATGCCGATAACAATTAAAAGTGAAATATTTGATTCTACACCACACAATGACACCGTTGCTAGGAGAAGGCAGCCCTTAGCAACTAAGTTTTCACTCTAAAGCCAATATCAAAGCGTAAACTTTACAACGCTGTAACTTTTTTGCCAGAAAAGCAGTGAACTTGTGATTTTCATAAGGTGGTATTGACCATATGTTTGGGCAGTTTTTAAGAAAGTTTTAAGTCATTAGTCACAAAGGCATTAGAAATATGAATAAAAATATATTTTAGTGCAATTCATATTTTGGGGAAAAATGATAAAAATTCACCTATTTGGCCCAAAACTGTTATGTACATTATTAACAAGACAATCAAATGTGGTACCACATTGTTGGAAATTTATTTTTCTTTAATTTTATGCCTCAACATAGTATTTGAAGGTTTTATTCAAAAGTTATATTCAAAATGTCAATGCTAGTAATACATGGCGACCATTTTGAAAAAATGGCTGCCATTTTTATTCAGCAACTTATTTCTGAGGTAGCCCAGCTGGAGGTTGTGCAGGATGGTTCCCCAAACAAATTGATACCCAACAACCTTTTACAACAGCCAGTGTCTCAAAAACCCTCAAAATGGGGTTTTGCCCCTAGGTAAATTCCAAAAATACAGTGGAGCCCTACATAACTTTTCAGAATTACACACCTTTGGAAATATGAACCCTTTTTCATTTTTGGAATTTTGAACCTTCGAAATTACAAACCGTCAGAGTAACGCACCTTCGAATTATGAACCTTCTGGAAAAACGACATGTAACCAATAGAAATATCAACATTTTATCCAACCCTCCACAGATCAGTACAAGAGAACAGGTCGGTGACTTGTTAAGAATGTCAGATGACATAGACCTGGTCATCCCAAGAGGCTCCAAGGAAATGGTTCAGCTTATCCAGAAGCAGAGTGAAGGTATACCCGTCCTTGGACACAGCGAGGGCATCTGTCATGTCTACATCGATGAGGTGTCCGATCCAGAGATGGCTTTAAAGATCAGTAAGAACCAGCTCTTTCTTTTTACAAGAGTCTGCATAACCTGATTATGATGATGATGATGATGATGATTATGAGGATGATGATGGTGATGGTTGTTGTTATTGTTGTTGCTGTTGTTGGTGCTGTTGTGGTGGTGGTGATGGTGATGGAGGTGGTTGTAATTGTAATTCCAGGGTGCTCTGTATGACATGATGTTGAAAACAAAACACAGTGGAGGATGCTGACTAGTAAATGTTGAACAATATCTTCATGTCATAACCTTTTACGAGTTCAGTATTGATTCAGGAGTATGAAGTTATGAACCTTCTGGGAATCGGGCATCGGCGAAAAATATGTTTATAGACATCAGATTTATTTCAGATCATAATTATTCACGGAGTGCAACATGCATGACAACTTTACTACTTTCAGTTAGTTTAATTTGATGTCTTGTCTGTTTTCAGTGTTTTAAGAAATAGGATATTGTCTGTTCATTGGTTACTACTATGCATGGATAGACCCATGCTCATTAGTGTAAAACCTTTCTTTCCTCTCCTCTTCACAGTCCGTGACTCTAAATGTGATTACCCAGCTGCGTGCAATGCTATGGAGACGTTACTCATCCACAAGAAATTCAGGCATACTCAATTCTTTGAAGATATTCTTGACATGCTGAGAGCAGAAAACGTATGTAAAAAGATATTTTGCCAGATTTTTAGACGAAGAATGTTTTTGTGTAGAAGTTCAATAACTGTGCATGACAACCAAGAGGATATATTGATATAGTGCAATAATGTAAGAATTATTTTCAATTTTATTTTTGTTTATTGTTCAGTTGGGCATAAAACATATTGCATATGAAAAAAGGGGCTTCACAATGCATATGCCTGTCTCTTTTTCAGTAAGCAAAAGTGTATTCCAAAGCAAATGAAGATTAAGGAACTATTTTATGAATGATTTTATGTTTGTATCAACATTAAAAAAAATTATATAAGCTCATGAACTTGAAAAAGAAAGAAAAGATTATAAAATCTAAATTAGAGGAGATTGATTGATAAATCTACAAGAAAGAATAGTACACTAAATGGTTTAATGAAATGAATTCAGAACTGTGCATGTCAAAGTTTTTACCTTCTTAAAATGTTGAAAATTATGATCATTATCAGTATCATAATTTCTATATTTTATAATTATCATTTTTATTATTATTACTTTTATTATTTGATAATTAATTTATTATTATTGTTATTATTATTATAACAATTATTATCTTAATTACCCTTATTGCGACGTTAGGGCAAATCCTTTTATCTCAGCCTATTGTTATTATTCGCCTTAACGCACTGTCGCTTTTGCCTTAACGTCAAATTTCTGTTGTGACGGAAAAACCCGCATGGATAGGATTCGCCCTAACGTAGGAAATAATGTTACTACAAAGTTATTATTAATATCATTATTATCATTCTCTTAACTGTAGGTGTTCGCATATTTTGTGTATAGTAACTATTATGCCATTACAAATAAATTTTTTTACAAGCGATATATTATTGTCCCACATCAGGTTAAATTCAACCCAGGCCCTCGTTTGGCCCGATCCCTCAAGTTTGGACCACATGAGGCAGATTCTATGAGCATTGAGTATGGTGGCTTGGAGTGTGCAGTGGAGATTGTTGATGATATCAGTGGTGCTATCAACCACATTCACAAACATGGCAGCTCACATACGGATGTGATTGTCACAGATAATGGTCAGTGTTTTGATTGTTTACACTTTCTTTTGGGGTTTTTTTTTTCTCAAAATATGTAATGAATCATCCCTTGTGTATACAATATATGATATTAGATCATTGTTATTTATTTTCAAGACTCAACTTTCTTTATTTAGTAAATTAGTATATTAGTGAACTGTACTGTGATTTTTTTAAACCCATATTGTGTCACTCGGTTGACAAACTGATAATGAATAAAACATTTTAGCTAAAATTTTGTGATATTTCTAAAAATTGTCAAAAAGATCTTTGGTAGGATAAAAGTTTAAGAAGGATGTACCTCGCAAGTGTTTCACAACAAAGGAAATTATATATAAAGTATTGGTACACCAGTTTCAAATCTTGGGCAAGATTAAAGCAGAGCTCTGGTCCTGCGATTACATTTTGAAAGAACTATCTCAATGCAATTGGGAAAGGTTGATCATGTCAACATAAGAATTAGTTTATACTGTGTTTTGGAATCATCAAAATGTTAAGAAATACTCACTCTCGCTGAAAAGCTCATGTACTGCTCATAGAAATGGGTATACTGGACTGCACACGCAAGTGGCATGAATGTTCGGCCCTAACATTTCAGCTATTTCTCATCATATTTCGAATATGAGGGCATTTGAAGAGCTGTCTTTTTCAGGGGACATTTCAAGTATGATGTTCTTCCAGACTGACTTTAATGAGAAAGCTCACAAATTATTTTTCACCCTCGCAGAACTCAACCTTATTAGGTTAGTATCACCATGATGTAGTTATATTGTGCTCATCCCATTCTTCTTCACCATTTCAGAGGAGACGGCTGATCAATTCCTGAAGAATGTTGACAGTGCATGTGTCTTCCACAATGCCAGTACTCGCTTCTCGGATGGATACCGTTTTGGATTGGGTAAGTTCTTGAACTTCAAATTTAAATATTTGGATTTTACAGAGTAATGAACAAAGGAAATAATGAATTAGACCTGTATAAGTCTTTGCATATAATTTGAATGATTTTAAGAATTCTGTCTCTTGGGGTATTTTTGAGAGAATTCAGATTTTAATAACATTTTTTACCCCACAAACATAGGTTATAAAGGGGTCATCTTACGACCAGTTATCAGTGCATTAAGGATGGGTATGGAACCATGAGGCATTCTCAATTTGTTTTTCTAATTTTGATGTTCAAGATATCATGCACTGCTTATCATACTTCAGTACATCAAACTAGATTCTCTAATTAGACCTCTATACATGGATACATGGATAGAATGTATTCTTTTACATGAATATTATTATGTAAAGGCTAATTTACGGGGGTAACCTCGCTAGTCATAAGGACCGCTATTCATAGGACCACTATCCATAACGTGTATTAGATGAATAGCGGTTTTCTATGAATAGTGGTCCTTATGAATAGCGAGCGGACCCCTAATTTACACTACAGTTGAAGCTTGTAAGTGGGCCACATGAATAAGTTGAACCTTGTAGAAGGTCATAGCTATACCCTTCACTAAATTTTGAAATGTACAAGAAACAATTGAGCACAGGATGTAATGCACTATAAATGAATTTGAGTGTTGTGAAATCGACATGATATCTACACACAGATTCTCGTTCCACATTTCTACCTGTCAATCAAGTAGTGAAATTCACTTTCAAGCAGGATGAAATTGACAACCAATGAATTTTCTAATCCAGTGAAATGTACCACAGAATTGGTAAACATGGAGGAATCTGGGTCGCACTTTTGCCTGTGATTAAGTTATACAATAAAAAGATGACCTGTAAAGTTCTGTCATTATAAAATTAGTTATGATAAATGACCTGTAAAGTTCTGTCATAATAACAATAATAGTTAAGATCAGGCTTCTTGTCAGAAAAAAAGTTTACGGCATGGTTCAAATTGACAGAAATACGGCTTAACCACGAATCCATGGGGGTGATCTGAGAGGACCAAAGCAATTTTGCAGGTTGAAAGTATGCACTCACACATTTATTGCTCCATATTGAGTGAAATATGACTTTTTATGACATTCCAGGAAGTGGTTTGAGAGGACTAAAACAACTTCAGGGATTGAAAGTACGCATTGACTGATTTATTACCCTTGTCATAACCCTTGTTGGGGCAATCTGCATATGGTTTTTATTTTCTGAAACTCGTCACCCTTGCTATCAACACTAAGGGTGTTAGGTACTGGCGAGAAGGCTGGGTAATGACCTGTAAATTTCTGTCATTAATAATAATGATTAATAATAGTGACGATATTATGTTTTATGTAGTGTCATTCTCATTCTGCGAAATGCTACGAGTACTGGTAAAATTTGATTGTTGAAATAAACCCAATATGTAACAAAATTACTTAAAACCATAAAGTTGAGATATACATGTAATTCCAATGAAGATTATCAAAATGAAGATGTAAACTATTTTCAAATTTATCAAAAGCTCTTTTGAACAAGTGTGTTTTTTATGGAAGACTTGGAGTAGGGTCTGTGGCAATTGATGGGTTGTGGATTATGATGTTTTGTGTCATGAATCTTTCACATTTGCCAAAAATTCAGCATTGTGTCTCTTGTAATTCAAAATTGCCTCATGATATTCTCACAAGTGTGAACGAACCAATTGTGAAATTTGCAAATGTTTCTGGTTTTACAATACACTGATTAGCCTATTTACAAACTGCCTGTTATTATGTACAAGTGAATACAGTCAACCTCGCTTAAGTTGACATCGCATGTGTCGAATAGTCACTAAATCGCCTAAATCGATCAAATTCTCAGAACAATACTGTGAAAAAACATTAAATTTACACAGCGCAAGTCGAACTAGACGACGATATGAAATCAGTCATTGTCGAAACTGCCACACGCCGATTTTATTTACAAAAATTCCCCGACTTGCTGGCGCGATCTCCGCGTCCTCTCTCGCGCACTCTCTCGCACTCTCATGTGAAGACTGAAGAACAAAATGTCATGTGTTAAGTCATGTTTGCATGGCTGCATGCACTACATGCACTACATGCAGTTTTATTGCCTTCACAGCAATGTGCATATAAATGGATGTAAGGGAAGATTTAATACATTTAATCACTGGACGCGTCTGGTTTTATTCTTTATTGTCCAACTTGTAACAGGAGTGTGAAGTAATATACTGAAAGATACAGTACATGTATATTCTATTCTTATTTTCTCGATGTCGGCATAATATAAATCATGGTACATTATGTGATGAGAACTCCCAATCGATAAAACCGCCGGGCCGCCGGCCACAGTCTGCACCGCGGGGTCCCTGTGTTATGTATACACGCCTAAGTCAGATTTCTTTGATTTCCGCACAAGTCGAAAATCGCTTAAGTCAACGCATTTCACTCAGTCCCGTCATGATCGACTTAGGTAAGGTTGACTGTACTTATGTTATCTTGCTTTTCGCTCATAACATCCTCGACTTAATCTTCAATGGTGCCTTTTGGAGCCTATATCCAGTTTTGATATTAAAGCCAAGAAACAGATATGATCCGAGTTTTAAAAGTTGGTATATTAGGTATATGAAATGCGACTATCCTCCTATTATAGCAATGGTTATTTTTCATATGACTCTTATGTGTTAAATAACCATGCTGTGGACTGTACCAATACCTGATAAAAGTTCCTGGGTTACAAAAGTACATAATTGATGTGTTGATCCTGTTTATGTCATATCCATATCCAGGAGCTGAAGTTGGTATAAGTACCACCAGGATCCACGCCCGGGGGCCAGTCGGTGTGGAGGGTCTCCTCACCACCAAGTGGGTCCTGGAGGGATCTGGAGACACCGTGCAGGAGTACGCAGTAGGTGGAAACAAGATGTTTGTACACAAGGAGCTGGAGGTAGAGGATATTCTGGAGTCTTCAACAGCATGAGAGGTATCTTGTAATTCACTCCGGATGAATCCTGGTGTCTTTGAAAACAAGAAGGTATCTTAAAATGCTGTCTGGATGAACCTATTGGCCCGTATTTTTCAGTTTAAACCCGACCCTGGGTTTAAAGTCGAGTTTTAACGAAGGAAGTTAGAATCGCGGTCTAATTTTTCCTTTTGTTAAACATGACTTTGACCGAGTGTCAAGTTTAATTGAATTAGTAGAATACCAACCAAAGAGTATTAATAGCCTCGATGGGGTGATAAAATCACGGCACTCAAAAATGCTTAATTTTCAAGAGAGCGATATCACTATATTACGATATTGATATACAGTATATGTTAAACATAAGAGCATTATGACCTTCCCTATATGGGTTGCTTGTGGCATCATTTTTGCATACATACATGTACATTGTATTAGATCATCATATTTTTCCATGGCTACAAAATGTTGAAAAAACAATTGCCAGTAAATTGATTAACAAGGTTTTATCACCCTACGAATGAGTGATACATCATCTTGAAATCTTCCTGAACAAATCCTGGGCTCTGTCTTATAAAGAGAATTTGTGATTGATAAGAACTGATTGCAATCCTTTTATCATTGGATTTTGCATTGATTTGCAATTGATTTGGAAATGAAACAACTTTTTTAGAGCCCTGGTAATAAAGATTTTTTGAAATCCACTCCAGGCAAAATTTTAGAGTCTCCACACTCCAACAACATAGAGGAATTTTTTTCTAGATTAAAAAAGAGCTTCATTTTGCAGTCATCATTATTGTTATAGTGTCAAGATGGTGGAGAGAAATGTTTTATTTTATTTTATTATTAATTGCACTGATATTATCACATAATGTATTTTCCATGACTTCCATTATGATGGATAATGTTCAATTATTTGTGAGTGATACATTGTATTTAAGTTTGAACTTGTGTCATTATTTACTGTGTGCTGCTGCTAATAATGGTGTTGATGGTGATGGTGATGATGATGGTGTTGAAGATGGTTAAGACATTGAGATTGTGATGATGAATATAAAGGAGAACTTGAGATTATGCCTGGCATTATTCACATTTTTTATTCTAAAACGATTCTTGTACTGATAGGATAAGGATGATGATAGTAACTGATAATATTGAGATTATGATTTCATTTTCCTCATCCCCTGTTGTTTGTGGCTCCTTAGAAAGCTCATATGAAACAGGAAATCACTAATACTCACAATTGAGCTGAATTACACTTCTTTCGGTTGTTTGTTGCATTTCGGTTCTGTTGGGATGTGGGATGTGGGATGTTGTGTCTGAATGTCTGTGAGTCATATCATGTAGACTTTGAAATCTAGAATATTCAAGTTCTTTATAACCCCCTTGTGACTGCTAACGTAGAATTTCATCTTGGGGATGCACAGTTGACAGAAAAATTTGTTTGAAGTGAAAGTGCCTTGTGATGTACAATTTGTCATTCATTCTTTTCAGTTCTTACCCTGTACCCTTTTAACAAATATTTCATTTATTATTTTTAGTTACAGTCTTGTGTGTAAGACATGTATGTTTACTTTTTCTTAATAGAGTCAATCTTTGCCATTGCATGTAACATTCTGTTAGATAATTATTGGGCTCTGCTTATAAGCAGTTTTTTTTTCAAAATAAATTTTGTAAACTTTTACAACATGCTCGTGCACTCATAAAGCTGTTGAAGAGTGCATGGGCACCATGATGTTTACACCAATGTGATTTAGTAATTGGGGGAGTTTGTACCACCTCCTTATTATGAACTGTCCTATTGAATAAGTTTGTAGATTGAACGAAAATACCTAGAGATAACAAGCAACATATAGTCTGTTTGAATCTGTTTTATTTGGAAGAAGCTTGTAGAAGATTGAATATTGCACATTTGCACATGTAATTAATCAAAGTCCATCATGCTCCTCTTTTAACCACTAAAACAATATTTGTTATTTTACAACCTGTTTAATTCATTCCAAGAATGTATTCATATCATAATCTTGCTCTCTGAAATGAAAATAATAATTAAGAATCTTTGTTGCAAAGATTTGATTTTTTAGTTGTGTTTGGTTGAAGTATATTCATATCCCATTAATGAAATTTAAGCTGAATGCCCCGACTAACAGTTGGCTAAATATAAGCATGTACATGTACATGTATACAGGGTATTTCAAATATGAACTGTCTTTATTATCACACGTATAGGTCCTTTTAATTTTGATTATTCATCACTTTGATGTACATGTAGATCTAAGATTGCACTCAACCCTTTAAAACCTTTTAAGATATCATTTGTAGAAACTTTGACACATTAACATGCATTCCATATTAAACATCTTGATTGAAAGTATTCAGAGAAAGATTTCAAGTATAATCTTTTTTCTTTTATAGAATTGCATTATTACTAGCATTGATTTGATTATATATTTTCATCTACATGTATGTTGCACATTTAATGAATGTACACCTATAATGTACATGTATGCCCCGAAGATGAGGTATAGTGTAACCTCCCACTATTGGTAACCAGGGGTATTGCTACATTGTATATGGGGAGAGGATGTGGGGATGTGTTTTTAAAAAAAGAGGATTTTCTTATTCACTCCTCTTCATAATTCTCCTAATTCTTCATAATTGAGTTAAGGAGTTAACAATAACTAAATTACTGGTTCTGTACTTTAGACATGTCACTTCATTTCTCTTCATTTTTTTTTCCTTTTTGGTTTCCTTTATGCTGAGATGGTAGAATAATAGACAAAAGTAGAAGTACAAGTAGAAGTACTAGTGGAACTGACACAGTATTACAGAAAGTATGAGATACCTATCCTATATTTTAGAAACATTTGTTTTCAGGATTCTGTAGTTGAATTTAGTCTTACATGAAGGTTAATTTTGATATTCCTTTCACACTTCAAAGCTGTTCTAATACTGTTCCATAGGAGTGATGTTTAGTCTAACATAAGTTGATGTGTTATGATGTCAAATTTTTGAAGACAATAATGACAGCAAAAGTTCTTTGTACACTATATTTACAATTATGTATGCGTCCACATGGAGGTGTCTTGTTGCCATAGTGCAAAAACTTTCTGTTTGTCTGCATTAAATCTAAACCTGACTCTCCAAGACAACTTTAAACAGTACCTGTACATGTACTCTCTCTGGAATTATCTGTAAGCTGGACAAAGTATTTGTCATCCATATCCACCATGACTTTGTGCAATATCTGCAACCTTGCAGTAATTTAGTCATAAGACTCGTTCTACAACCTTGTTCTCATTAGGCTGATAGTTTTAGTGCACATAGTCGTGAAATATTCGTTATGAGGTTATGAAATTACATGATCATTTACAATCTGCAGAAAAATGTCCAGTAAGACAAATATTGCAAAATTGTAGAAAGATGAGGCAACATTAAATTTAAAGTCATTTGGGCATTAAATATTAACCTTTGAAGAAGGTGATTGAGTTAGGACCAGGGGCTGTGAAGGGATAATGAAATTGGTCGCTTGTGCTTGAAGCCTTAAGGTAAGCCATTGTCTAATGTATTGAAATTTGATAAGGTTTTGAACTTAATCATGGTGTTTCTCGTAGAACCTCATGTACATTTGAAAACTATTTAATATTCTATTTTGGATAATAACATTAACATCTCAACGGATAAAATCCACCGTGTTCATATCTTTTGTTGCTATGTTAGACAAAATTTCAGGTCTGTTATTAAAGTTGTATTTAGGAATTTACAGGCTTTATGGAGATTGTTGAATTCGAGATAAGAATTCACCGAATATTGAATCTCAAATCGTTCACAAAAGCAACCGTCTTCTTGAAAAAGCCTATATATCACTTGGCTACAACTATTGTATTTTTATGTCTTATTATTTTTTGTTATAAATCTTTTTTAAATTTTGATATGAAGGCAATCCTGTGAAGGTATTCACGTGAAGTAAGCTGAGGTACTTTTGAAAAAAATTGTTTGGACATAATGAAATGTATGTGCTTGTCAAGAAATTCTAAATAAAAGGCATTCATAAACCTTTGTATCCCTTTGGATTTGTTTTCTTGTAGCAGTGGCGGATCCAGGGGGGGGGGGGAGAGCACTTCCGGCCCGTGCCCCCCCCCCCCCCCTTTTGGAAGCAAAGTATGCATTTTTACCATAACAGCTTTATCTGTGCCTTTTTGTCGATTGTGCCCCTCCTTTTAGAATGAAAACCTTTTTTTTTTTAATGGAGGGGAACTGGACCCCCATCACCCCCCCCCCCCCCCCAAGTGAGCGACTTTTCGAGAAGCTGGCAAGACCAAAAAAATACGGGTCAACCTTTTCCAAAAGTTGACAAACCTGCATTTGTGTGTCCCCCCCCCCCCCCCCCCCTATACTAAATCCTGAATCCGCCCCTGTCTTGTAGTACAACCATGAGATGTTCATATCTCAACAACCATTTCCATCACTGCCACCACCCTACCACATCTATCACACGATATTCGCTACTTCCACTACCACTACATTACCATATTCAACGTTACATTAGCACCATCATTTCATCCATTACAATCACCATTGTATTAAAGGACAATCCTACCTTGGTAATAAAATGATTTGTGTGAAAGCAGAAAAATAATAAAAAACGTAATGGTGAAAGTTCGAAGAAATCAGACATGGAATAAGAAAGTTAAGGATGTTTGAATTTGAAACTCCCAATTATGTAAAGTGTTTACAACTTTCAAAAATTCATAACTGCCTTATTGCATGTCCGATTTCGTTGCGGTTCGTTCAAACTTTCACCAATCTGCTTCTCTGATTTTTCATATTTCTTGGATTTCCTATAATATACATTACTATACTTATAAAAAAATAGTAAGTTTTTTTTTTCTTTTTTATAACTTGAGAAATATTTGATGAAATTTGTTCATGCAAAAAGCAGAGCATGCATAATTTTCTTACCCTCATTTTGATTGGTTATTTGTGAATTGATTATGTTTTCATGATTGAATACGGTAATGTTTTGGGTTTTTATAAACTGGAGTAGGTGTGTTTCCTCATGCAATGCAGGTGTTCACTGTGTACTCTATCTATTCAATTCATTTGCTCAAGTATAGGCGCGTAACTTGTAATTCAAGTTCATGAACCTGCACTGAAAAATTGTGAGTTTTAGTACAGTTTCATGGATTGGAATGGTAAATCACCACCTGTCTTTACATGTCTTTACACCTGCCTTAACATAAAATGAAAATAATTAAAAGGAGTATACACATGTAAACCCTGCATTGCAACATTTTTCTTCTAGTGCCTACTGTAATTCAAAATCATAATTTCATTATGAAAACAGCAAATAATTAATGAAAACGTGGGGAAATTGTACATGTACATTGCTTTTTGACTGAGCCAATTTAATCAAAGTCTCGAGTTATATCAAAAAGTGTCCGGGAGAACTTACTTTTTCGGGTTTAGTATATTATTACATGCATCATTAGCACTACCATTACAACCACCACCAATGCCACCATAGCACAAATACAGTTGGTATTGTACAGCTTTCTGAATGGTTCCACAATCCGACGTGAAAATTTAAGAGCCGTTTATGAAAAACTGATTTTGCTTGAATCTTTATAATATAATGATGTTTTCCCAGTCTGATAGACAAAGTGTAGTAGATCCATGTATAATCCAAGGACGGGGCAAAAGTACCGAAAATATTAGTGTACCTGAAAGAATGAATAGATGAGAATAAATAAAAGAAAATGGATGAAATCAGAATGAACAAATGTTAAACTAATCATGATAAAAGCGTGAATAAAATCACACAGTTGAACAGACAAAACAGGATTTTCTGGCACTTGTTTATTTTATATTCTTATACACAAAGTCAAGACACCGAAACGGACATTTATACACAGATTTCACATTCACAACATGTATACGGGCATATTGACGCGTCTATACACTTTACGAGGAAAATGCGCTTACTTCTTGCTTTGACTGTTTTGTAATGGATATAAACAAAGTAAAAATATAGAAATTATTTAAAGACAAATTCGTAGGGCCCGAATTCTGAAAAAGAAGAAGATAGAAATAGCAAGTAAAATGCAACAAAAACAGTTGTCTGATTCCGTTATGATGAACGGATACATGATGAATCACGTATGATAAGAAAGACAGTAATTATCAAACATGGCATCAAAAGAAAGTAATTCATGATAATGTATTTATTGGTCTTTAAAACAAAATAATAATCCACGACCGCCCCTGGATGGGTCCATGTCGCTGAATACATAGCCCGCAACATGATTTTATCTACTGACCCGCCCGACAAAGTCGATGAGCCGTATGGCCTAGCAAATCCTTTTCTAACCATTATTTTGCTTGCACAAAACGTTTAATCGCAACTCCTAAAAATCAAACGCAAGTCCTTAATGCGCACTTCTGATTGGCTGAAAATAAAGTTGCATCTGATCTTCCTGGGGAGCATTTTGCCAGTGATTTTTACTGACAAATTTGCTCTCAGCCAATCAGATGCAAGGATTTCAGTAGCTTAAAACAGTTGTTGGTAAAAATCACTGACAAAACACTTGATGAAACGCTCCCCTGAGTTGCGTTCAAACGCAAGTTTTGTGCAACGGGCCCCAGGGGCTCTCTTGCATAAAAAGTTACGATTAAACGTAACTTGATTTTCAACCAATCATAATCGCGTATTTTGGACTCGCGTTTATTTTTTGATGGCAACTTTTTTAATTGAAAATCTCGTTATCGTTATCGGAGAAATGTGACCAACGCCTTGTTTGTTTTCTTGCAAGCAGGAGCTTACCCAGCCTGCCAACATCTTACATGACTATCAAAAGTTTACTCAGAATCAAAAGGAAAGGTTTTATTTTTGAACACAAAGGCTTGTCGGATAATTAATGGTAGTAAACGCCTGTTTGAAAAGGAGGAACCAATCTGAGCAGACGTTGAAATGGGGTAACCTCGCTAGTCATAAGGACCGCTGTTCATAAGGACCACTTATTCATGAGGACCGCTATCCATAACGCAGTTTTGTATATGAAATTATGAATAGAGGTTCTTATGAATAGCGAGCAAACCATAGACAAATTACCTTGCTATTCATAAGGACCTCCGTTCATTAAGCACCACTATTCATAACAGATCATAAGGACCGCTATTTATAACGCGTGTTAAATGAATAGCGGTTTTATATGAATAACGATCCTTATGAATAGCGAGCGGACCCGGTTGAAATGTATGTCTTTATTGCAAACTCTCAAACAATACTAGCTGTAAACCCAGATGCCTGACAGAGCAAGTGCCCTAGCTATAGCATTTACTCCATAACCTTTTAACTTATAGCCCAAAATGCTTGTTTTTCCTATTCGGTCCATAAACTTCGTTGAATTTCTTGAAGCTACAAGCAAAAGTTTTGAAAAAGCATTTGCTATAGGCCTTTATTGATACCGCCCACCGAGCACACATGACATCGAGTAAACTGCGGTTTTACTAGCAGTATTTGGGCATTATAATTAATAATAAAAGGCATTTTAACTAGCACTTTAAATGAATTTTAAACATGTGGCATTTTTGAAATTATTGTGAATTACAAAAATGGCATCCTGCTCGTGATGACTTGAGTGATCTAGGTTTAAACCTATAATATTCTCAGGCAGTGAGACAATATCAACTGTTTAATAATGATAAATGATAATAATGGGGTCTTATATCCACAGGGTAGCCCCATCACTACTACATACTACATGTAGTACTACATACTGCTCTTCCTGTGGGCCCTGCAATTGTTAATATCCCAACATTTACACCCATTTACACCTGGGGAGCGTTTCATCAAGCGTTTTGTCAGTGACTTTTACTGACAAATTTGCTCTCAGCCAATCAGATGCAAGGATTTCAGTAGCTTATAACCGTTTGACGAAACGCTCCCCTGGGTCGAGAGGAACAAACGTGCATGGGCAAAACACAATGTCCACGGATAGTAAGCACCGAGCGATGATCGAACCCGTGAGAGTCGAGAGCGTTCAACAATTATACTTACTTCATTGTAAAATACAAACTTCATCGTAAAACAATAATTATAACGAACATTGCAAGAATGGTAGAGACATGAGCAGTCATGGTAGTAGAGTAGTAGTTCTTAGTAGTAGTAGTAGTAGTAGTAGTAGTAGTAATAGTAGTAGTGAATAGAAGTAGTAGTAGTAGTGATAGAAGTAGAAGTATAGTAGTAGTAATTTTGTTGTTGCTGTTGTATTGGTTGGTAGTAGTGTTGGTTATAGTAGTAGTAGGCTTCGTCGTAGTAGTTAGAGTAGTAATAGTAGGCTTAGTAGAAATAGTAGTCGTAATAGTAGTATAAAAGTGGTAGTTGTGAAGTCGGTAGTAATATACATGTACATAGTTGTAGTAAAAGTAGTTTTATAATTACAGTATAGGAGTAAAAGGAGTTTTGTTGTTGTTGCTGTTGTATTGATAGTAGTATAGTGTTGGTTATAGTAGTAGTAGTAGTAGCAGCAGCAGCAGCAGTAGTAGTACGTAGTAGTAGTAGTAGTAGTAGTAGTGCACCGTGAGTAGTGGATTTTATTAGTGTAGTATAAGTCATGTGAGTAGTCATGATCTGTTAATATATAAAATGGGAAGTGTTGTTTGTAAGCAACAATGAATCCCAACAGATGTTTGATTTATAATGATATGTGATCATCAATCAATCGTACTTTAACTTTTCATTATTTTTTTTTCGTTTACCCGTTTTATTTCAGTACATATTTATAACATGCATTTCGTCTAGACGTGCAATCTGTACTTATTACATTATTTACACATTAGCGTCACCTTATCAGCTAATAGCATAATGAAAGCTATGAACAATTAAATCTTATCTTTAGTATTTGGTAATGCATTCTTCTGATAATTAGAATAATAGTTACAATTATAAAATATATAGGCTCAAAAAGTACTTCACATTAAAAAAAAGTGACCTTTACCGCGTTCCTTTCAGTGTTACACACAGAGAAATATTTACTTAATATTTCATTATGTAAACTTCCTTTTGTAAAATATTTACTTAATATATGTAAAATTGTCTGAAATGAATGTTTTTATGTAGTATTTTACTAAATATTTGTAATGAATTACATTTCGCATATTATGTGTCATGCAAAATGTGAAATTTTATGTTACATTTACTTAGCACTATTTAAGTAAAATTCATTTTGCAAAAGAAATTCCTATTATGTAAAATGTGTTAAGTACAAGTATTTTTAAAGGGAATATTATCATGCAGATGTTATAAGTCATCATTAAGTGAAATGTTTTGTAAACTATTGTGTATAAAATACATTTTTCGAATGTCAGTTGACATTAACATGATTTTGATACACAGTTATGTAAAACTGACTGAACAAATCTTGCAAAATAACGCTGTAAGATATTTCTTCATAAAGATTTTGCAATATTGCCCATTTCGTTAAGTTTATTTAACATGCACAATGTAATTTGTCGTCATTAAGTAAAATGTTTTGCAAACGGTTTTGTAAAATATGCATTTTCGTACTTTTCCCCCAATATTGGGGAAAACACTTAGATGAATATTCATGAATTTTTAGTAGCGTATGGTTTGCGGTGGCCCGATTTCACTAACTGTCACCAAATGCATTAAAAAATTATAAGGGGTATATAAAAGCTTGCAATATACTGGGCGTTGTGGCGTGCGCCTGTAATCCAGCTACCAGTGGAAGTTATAAACTAATTCAGCGGACTGAGTTCGAGACTGAGTCACGTCATGGTGACGTGTAACCCAATTACACACAAACACACACACGCACAACAACAAGATAGGATAGGATATGTTAGGAATGATAAGTTAAGACCCAAAAATACATAACAAGCAGGTTTAATTTTTTTTAACCTAGGTTGGAGGAAAAAGGAAACAATAATTAATACACGTGTGGAATTGTTTGTTAGGTAAAATTTACACATGAATTTTAAGTATCTATATTTAACATGACATTTTACATAATTATCGTCGAATATTTTGTTAGCTAAAATTTAAACAAGTTCCTATTTAACAAAACAATTTACATAATTTTGGTAAAACATTTTGTTAAGTAAATTTTACAAAAAAGTTATGGAGTTCCTATTTAACATAATTTTGTACATAATTTTTGTAAAACATTTGGTTATGTAAATTTTACAAAAAAGTTATGGAGTTCCTATTTAACATAACTTTTTACATAATTTTTGTAAAAATTTCTCTGCTTTGGATTGCTCTTCAATTGCCCTCTTATTAGAAACAATGACGAGAAACAGCTAAAATGTTTGGACCAGACTTTCATGTCACATGTGTGTGTAGTCCCATATACCCATCTCTGTGTGCAGTGCAGTGCATGTGACTTTCCACAAGATTTGACTCTATTTCTTCTTATGTTAGTGATTCCCAACCCTCACAATATGCACAAATTCTTTAAACATACCTCACATAATCAAGCTTTGGCATTTGCTTCCAGACAGCTTCTTTTACTAAGAACTTGCATGTCCAGTACTCAATTTTACTTTGGATACATTCTCTCTTTATTTTCCAATCATTTCATTTTTAAAAGCGCTTAGCAATCACCCAATACCTGTATTACAGAAAGAACATCGTAAGTATTATGTCTTATTCTTAATAGACGCACCATACACATATTTTCACCACAGAACCAACAAAAATAAGCACATTTGAAGATCCCATGATCACAACTTTAATCAATTCAGCCTTGAATCCTTCATGATTATGACACACCACACAGGGTAGAGCACTTTGACACTGAGAGAAAGTGTGACCGGATTCGAAGCTCCTTCACAGTGTTGACTGTGTAAAAACAATGGGGTCCACCTTTTCATGCAGTTAACTCTACCAGTCAGTTAAACATCTTCTGCAATCACACTGTTTATCACAGAAAGGAATTGGAAAAATAACAACTTTAAAATTTTGGATGTTTAAAATCACTGTGCTCTACTTTTCGATCAAGTCTACCAATGAGACAAACCTCTCCTATCATCACAATGTCTGTCCCTGTCACCATAGAAACGAATAAAAAATCTTTCAAGTTTTGGCTGGTTAAAATCGCTGTGCTCTACTTTTCAATCAAGTATACCAAGGAGACAAACCTCTCCTATGATCACAATGTGTGTCACTGTCACCTTAAATACTGTAGGAATGAAAAATCTTTCAAATTGTGGGTGCATGGTTAAACTCACTGTGCTCAACTTTTAATTTTACTCTAGCAGTCAGATGAAAATCTTGATGGTACTTTGACCTTCAAAATGTTGACTGTTTATCGCAGTGGACAGTTATTCATTTGATTCCACCAATCTGATTAACAACCTCATGGTATAATTAAAGACCACACTGTAATACTGTCACACAGAGAATCAAGAAGTTTATCCAGACATACATGTAGTTACAGGAGACAAGGTCAGTACACAATTATAATTAAACTCCTAGCACTGTATATTTTTTATTTTGTCTGCTTCCCCAAAAATCGAACAAGCATCCGAAAAGTTACTGATTACTTTAGGTAATCAATAATTAAATAATATCAACAACAACAACAACCCCAAAACAGGAAAAACTTGACGCCTTTACATTGCTCTTCATCCACAGCCCGTATCCAATGTACACATTGCCATGTTCTCAAATTGCCGTACTTTAGCACGCATGGTCAACAGACTTTTTAGTGAATCGGAAACTAGAGGTACTGGACAATGACCGACTGGACATCGACCGCCTCCTACCGTGGATCGATGCGCAGGAAAGAACTGACTTGAAGGCAGCGCGAAATTTGGTGGAAATGAGGTTGTAGAGGATTGGGTTGATGGCCGAGTTGAGGTAGACAAGAACCCGGCATAAAGTGACCAGCGCGAGAATTTGGTGCGATGTCAGTCGATCTTGTAATTCTGATGGTGCGTAGATGGTCCAGAGATTGAGTAAACGATATGGCATCCAGCAGACGAAAAAGACAACCACGACGTTGGCCAGCATTAGGATAACGCGCTGATGGCTCCGACGAGATATGGCGCTAGCGGCTTTTGGCGACGTCACCGAAGTCCTCTTGACAGAACCCCTTGGATCGGAGTTCCTGCTGGAGCGCGAGGACATGGAGGTCGATGTGTGATGTCGTTGGATCTTGTTACCGTAGATGGTGTGAGCCGGCTTGTCCTTCAGCGATTTCTGCTTCCAGGTGCTCGGTGTGTCCTGCCGCTTCAAAGGTGGCGACTGCGCGCTACGGTCGCCGCAGTCATCCCGACTGCGTAGAGCAGATATCATAACGTCATCTTCACGCGACGGATTCTCCTGTTCAGCGATGATATGGAGCTCTGTCAGCCTCTCCTGAGTACTGTCTTCTTGAAGTACTTGATCACCTGCATGCTGTGTCCTATTAACTAACCAAGACAAACAACCACATTCGATGTGAAGAGCAAACTCCATGAAGCAGTTTCTGCCTTTGGCAGTATCCCTTTTCTTCAAAGACGCATCGCGTTGCTTTCGTTTCATTGACCCATCATTTGGCTTCGTTCGAACGCTCCCGCTTTCGGATTCGTTGTCCCGGATGTTGGCCATCATGGTCTTATGCTCACGTAGGGTGTTGGCAATTATGTAATAAATGACCGAGAGGAAAAAGAACGGGAGGATAAAAAAGGTCACCGTGGTAATCGTCTCATAAATCTTCTCCCAGCTCTCGTCGAGATACGCCCCGCAGTAGTATTTGTATTGACCTTCATGGACGCATTCTGGTATATAGATGATGGACATCAACAAGGGGATGTTCACCAACGCCGAGAAGATCCACACTAAGAAGGAAATCACCAGGGTTCGACGGGGGGTGCAGATATAGTGGGCCTCAAACGGCGTGCATATTACGTAATATCGCTCCACAGCGATCGCAAGTAGGGTGAAGACGGAGGCGCTAGAGGCCAGGTTCTCGCTGTATGGTGCGAAATAGCCTGCAGAGAGAGAGAGAAAGAGAGATTTATATAATGTAAAATTAAAATCTTTACCAAATAAAAAGGATTTCAAATGAAATTCTGACCGTAAGTTTATAAAAGTAATAACATATGTTTAAGAGAGAGAGAGAGAGAAAGAGAGAAAGAGAGACGGTAGGGAGACAGAGGCAAACAAGGATAGAGAGCAGGGGGTAATACAAGGGAGGGAAAGGGGATATGAAATTTAATATTCGTGAACATAATTATAAAAATAAGTCTGTTTCTTTCTAAGAACGTTACATTTACTTTCGCATTCCTATTATATTTGAAAATAGAATAGGATAGAATTGAAAACAACTGAGACTTTGAATTAGTTAGTTGGCGAACTAGGTTAATGATATAACTGCAACAACTGCCTACTGTGAGAGGTGTGATGTATTTTGATTTTTGCTGTCAGTAAACTGTCTATTTTTCCTCTCTTCCATCGCACACACGAAAACACCGATTCGATGTATAATATCGTTCGACTTCGCTCGAAAGATCCCCCGGTAAACACTGAAGTTGCTGAATGGATGAGAAGTAAATGGGAAATAATAATTTTTTAGTATCATAGATCCATACTTAACCCGTTGAATATTAAGCCCGAGATAATTATGTCCGGCTGGAGTCTATATGAGAAATACGTGTTATATCAAATCGTACCCAACGGGTTAAAGGCGCTACTGTATTTGAAATGATCTGATGAAAAATATCGTTAGGGAGCCATGCCCCGCTCTCTTATTCTCTAAACATTTCCCCCATTTTGTAGAGAAAACATGCTAGGAAATCGTTTAGGTATTTTAGGTACTATCTGCTAATTTATCATCAGTATCTCCCTCTAAGGATTGTTATAGAATCTGGCATCTTTGCCATTTTAAGAATGAAGTTGAAATAGGCCTATTATGCCTATAGTAGCCTAGGACTGAGAATGCGTGCGGGCGAAGCGAGAGACATCTTTTTACAGTAGTCAATAAAAATGATGACAATCATCAGAAATAATAATGCAGCCTGCTGTAGACCTGCATATATACGAGCGAATAATCATTGATACTCAGTTTTAATCTCGAATACGGATTTTGGACAAATTTAGGCCATTTTTACAAGGAAAAGTACAAATAATGTATTTCAATTAATATGTAATGAACTAAATGTTGGAAATGAAGAAAAAATTAATGGTGTTCTATCAATTTCCTACGCTTCTAAATTTCAATATACGAATTAACATGAATCTCTAACAGTACGCTATACATCAAAATGAACTTAGAGCACGAATTCGCACTCAAGTCGCTATTCGTGAAAGTGATTGGCGGTTTCGCATCGTCATGATCGTTATAACCAGATAATTGAATGACGCAAACTTAAATATTTAAAGGTAAGACTTTTTGACGTCTGAAAACGAAAGTGAATGCTTGAAACCAACAAGAACCATGGAAACAGAACAGAATGGACAAATGCGTGGATATGAGCGTGTGAGACTGAATGCAGAGAGAAAACCTATCGTCTTTAATTGAAAAATATTAGTCTTCAAACTGATCAAAATTATATGAAGCCTATATCGGATAGACTAGTAAGTTTCCCCTTGCAATACGATGTCCCTGAATACGTAAATTATAGCAATACCTTGATATAATAAGCTGATTATCTGAAGCATTGTTTTAACGGTATCTATTACTCAAAATGATACGGTCTAATGGTGAAATACATCCTCGATGATTTTTATTAAAATAATGCGTTGTGAGGCTTCTCGAAAACCATGCTTTCCACGACTATTTTCTAGGGGATTTAGGACGCGATCGGCGACAACACTGATAATATATGTTTTGAATCACCCGTAGAGAAAGCATCACTTATACTCATTTCAGTTAATGTAAATGCAACTGTGACATACCTCACCGTTTCATTTGGGTTGGATTTGATAAAAATGGGAAGGGATGGAGGCTTACAAATCCAATCCAACGTTTTATGTCAGGGCCCATGTTTCATAAAACTTGTCATTAATGACAATTTGCAATAATTAGCTACTGAAATTAATCCTTGCATCTGATTGGCTGAGAACAAATTTGTCGGTAAAAATCACCGACAAGACACCTGATGATCCCCCCCCCCCGGTCATGAAGCTCCGTGCATGTGAGGTCAAGATATATACAGATCTATATTTTATGGAAATTATCTTTATGAGAACGATACGTAATGCCTAGTTTACATTTGGCCTGCGATTGGTCTACGGAGCCCGTATTCTGCCCGTGAGTTTTTCGTACGGATTCACGGGCTCCGTGTCCTCTACGATTTTGTTTCGCGGGAAGTTATACAAATTTGAAAAAAATCGTAAGCCCGTAGCCCGTAGACATGTCGTAGGTGGCATTGCACAATCCCCGCACGGGCATCGCGCGGAGGCCTCGCGCTGATCGTGCAGCACCGATTTTTCGGTGAACATGAGGGCAAACAAAATGGTACAGAGAGTGTACACTAATGGGACATTCGCACGGCCATCGCACAGCTATCGCAAGGTTGCCGCTCGCTGCCTTGCAGTACCCGTGATAGTGAGCAGTCATCCCGCGGCAACCCTACAGCTCCCGCACCATGGCCGTGCAGCCACCGTGAGACGGGCCAAACATTTTTTTCAGATGGGCTCCGTACGATTTCTGTCCGGAGGCTACGGAGACTGCACGTCAACTGCACTGAAATGGCACGATTTCTGTACAATCTCCATGCAGCCTCTGTACGGATTTGTCTCGGCCTGCCCTCGAAGGCCAATACAAGAAATGGCACGATGCTCGTAGATAATGTAAACACAAACACCGTAGATAATGTAAACACGTAGCCACCTACGATGCCCCCAAAATCGCACGGAAAGTCGTATATAGACCAATCTATCGTACGGCGCCCGGGGCAAATATAAATTAAGCATAATATCTCAATATAACCCACGCACGATTTCCTACTGGTGCAAATGACTAAGGCCCGTTGTCGCATGGCGTCATTTGCCTGACGTAAGCATGATATAGGAAATAGGACTGCATGAGCGACTGGCGCGGTCTTTGACACACCATATGAGAGTGACATCGGAGAAAATATGAATGCAAAATGAAAAGAGCAAAAAGATTTTAATTACAGAAATGGACCCTTTGCGTAAGCTAAGTGCAATGTGTAAACCAGCATCATATAAGACCTTTTAATGAGCAAAATTACTTCAGATTTTCATCATCACGATGTGCAAGATAAAGATTTCACACGGAATATCTCATTATATTTTACATGTATTATTATAGAGAAAGTATTCATATTCTTAAAATCTGCACCGCAATGATGGACCAAAATCCAGACGTATCCGTTACTGGAATATATTTTCTCAAACCAATATTTTTCTTTAATATTTAAAACAAATAATTCCCATCTGAATAAAATCAATATCTCCTCAAAAGAACATGACAAAAAGAGACACTATTGGTTTATTTCAATATACAGATATATATAATAATGAAGAACCATCTTTATGTGACGGATTGATTTCCCCTGGGAGAAATATAGAGATGTAATTATTTTGGCACAGTATAGATGAAAGAAACGGGACCCATATCAATCACTGGTATTTTCTCGGTTTCCAATTTTCTAGAATTCTCTAGAAAAGGCCGTATTCCTAGACATGTATAAAGATACTGTTCTTCCTTCATAATTTATACAAATAGAGAGAGAAAGAGGGAGCTGTGGCTAGTTCCATTGGTGAAGATGTGCAGACTTAGTAAATCGGATAATATACTTAAAAACTGACAAATATGGTTTAATACGCATATTATCCATGCTATTGATGTTGCATGTCATAACTGTATACTCAAAACAGTTTAGTAATTGCAGTTCTCTCAATAATATAATATCCAGTATATTAATCAACTTAAAGAGGCACGCAAATAATTTCATTATACTATCAATCGGTCAGAGTTTACTATAATGATTTACTTGTTTGATGATGAAAATCAAAATTAAATAGTACGGTAAAAGTAAATACAGCGTATAAGTCTTTGATATCAGAGATGAGTAGAACGGGATGGTTCACCACTTCTGTTAGGATAAGTAAGATAAATTGGTCTCGTTTGATTAACCAAATATCCAAATCTGAAATGACAAATGATATATCCCACCGCTGTCGTCCATTTCTGTCATCGCCGCTGAGAGCTAGAAAGGCATTAGGTCATATTTTCTAACGCAGAGCTAACGCCCTTTTGGCTCTCAGCAAACGTCGTCATAAAGAGAGTGTCGGATATAAATTTGGCAATATCTTAAACAGATGGCATCTTTAGCAGGCCGCGCTTGAGAAAGGTCAAGTAATACTCTCGAGACAAAATGATGTCCAAGAAATTGGAGTATTCATAAGAATCTGAAAAGTGCGCATCAGATAATAATCTTGAAGGATAGGTATGGGGGGGGAAGGGGAAATATGTAGGCATGGCTTTCTACAGCAAAGGGAATGAAACCTACAAATTAAAACAAAGTCGATTTACTGCATCGGCTGATTTGAGCTGTTTCATTTTAATTGTCTGACATATAAATTCTAAACTGGAAAATAATATGGTGGAGAAAAAGAGATATTGACAATATGTAGACTTATGATGCTGGAAATGTGTTGATCTAAACTAATAATCATATATCACAGACTTGCAATCAAAATTGTTTAGAATTTCTCCTCTTCTTTGTCACTGCATGCATGCGTTCATTTTGCCTATAATTATGCAGTCGTTCAGAATAACCAATTAGCCAGGAGAGACAGGGACACAGACAGTTGGAGAGAGAGAGCGAGAGAGCGAGAGAGATAGAGAGAGGGGAGCAAGCTAGGAAACTGAGAGACTAATGGCGTGTGTGCTTTGTGTGCATAAGGCTTTGTGGGTGCGTGTTTGCGGGTGAGGGCGGGTGTGTGTGTGTGCGTTTTTGTTTTCGTGTGTGATACACACACGGACAGAAAGGAAGAGAGAAATAGAGAAAGAAATGAAGAGGAGAGATTAGGAACGAGAGAGAAAGAGAAAGGGAGAGAGAGAGAGAGAGAGATAGAGCGAGGAAGGGACAAAGTTTATGACTGAATTCTTATGAAGCTTTGATGTCCCGTAGGGATACTGTAAAAGTCAACGATGAAAATATTTGGATTCAATTACCATAGTTATTCTAAAGTTATGAAAGTTGATTAGTCAATCGGGGTAAATTAAGTTATTTTCTTTCTTTTGAGCGATCACCACGCAGGAATGTGCCATTACTAGAGCGGAATAATATCGAACGATTGAAAGGTATCATATTGTAAATTAAAGTAGGCCTACCATATATAGCACAGAAGGCCAACATGACCAAAAGTAAAACGTTAATTTCTGATACATTAAAAACCATGTTATTTTAAAATATTCAAATTCGTTTGAATTTATGTATCTTCAGTCGTATCATGAAAAAACAAACAAAAATATATATGTCAATTGATTTCAACCATGAAAACACGACTTGAGGATTTTTCTCATTAACACAGAGCGTCACTCTTCATAATTATGTTCGTGTATTTTCACAGATTAAGCATACGTTATAAACCCTTAAAGGGATACACCACCGGGCGGCCGTGGGGAAAATCAGGATTGCGTAAGCCCCATTCACTCGTACACAAAGTTTGTGCGTCGAACGCGTCCGTTGGACTAAGTGGGATTACATTTCGACTGCACGAAGCCGACCGAATCTCGCACGAAAGCTCGAGCTCAGGCGGAGCGTGCATGTTGTGCGGCGACCAGTCTGTCCGAGGTATGCGCCCCGCGGGGCAACGGCAGGATCAGGTAACGATCACGGTGCCCTCTTATGTCATTAAAACGTCCTCAGTCTGCGGTTGAGTATCCCTTTAATACCTCAGTCACATCGCCAAAGCTACTCAAAACCGGCCGATTCTTTGTCATTGGGAGTATTGTAAAGCTTGGTTAGGTCTGTTGTCGATCTGGGCCCCGTTTCATAAAACTTGCTATCAATAACAAGTTACAATAGTTGTTACAAGCTACTGAAATCCTTGCATCTGATTGGCTGAGAGCAAATTTTGTCGTAGAAATGTGGCAGTTGTTCGGTCTTGTCGGTGTGACCAAGGTATTAATCGAGGTAGGCCTATATTTTCGAGTGTATATTTTCCATGTAAGTTGAATTGGACTATTTTGCGTGAAATAAAAGGCCCTGCCTTTGCTCAAATAACAACTCTTTCAATCTTTACTTTAAACACTTCACGAAATAGAAGAGCCGCATGCTTCATGTTTACATTCTATTTTTCTCAATGGATTTAATGGAAGATGAGTGACGTGCCATCATTAATGAGTAATTCGTTCCAAGGCAGCCCTGTCGGTTTTCCTATAAAACCGAGTCGCATTTTGCCATTGCATAGTTTATGAAGAGGGGCAAGAGTGATGCTCAATTATTTAGCGCGTTTATACGGTTAATGACGCGAAAGATAGAGCTTTTATTGGAATATTTCCCACTCGTGTAATCTCCAAGGAAACTGAGACACTCGTATTTACAGAAGTGTTTTGTATCTAGAAATGGCTGACACCTTCAAATAAAATACAGTGAAGTTCACTGTATTAAAAAAAAGTGGGATGCAATGACCTGATAAAATAGCGGAATAATTCTAACATTAGCGTTTTGCTTGGTATTCTACATCCTCATTACTAGAATCGACTTTTTCATTGGGAGCGGGGGGGGGGGGATCTTTTTTCTGGTGCGTGTGTTACTAGCTCGATCCTCCCCTAATTATGTGAAGTGGGTGGCTACACTGTAAAAAATATCTGTATTTTTACAGGGGAAAAATATAGATTAGTTCTGTATTTACTCATAACAGCTAATTTGATGTTATTTGTACATCAATGTCAGGAAAAAGTTACAACTATTCTGTATTCTTACATCAGAAGTTATGGCGACTCTGCTGACGCCAGATTTGCTGTAAAATTTCAGACAGTTTTTTTACAGTGTAATTATTTGCTGTATTGCTTTGTTTTAGCAATCGGGGCTTCTCTTTTTTGTTTATCCTTCGCATGAGGTTTTACGAAGTGTTAAATGATAAGACTGCATGATTATGAAGAGTAATTGCAAATAATTTATGAATCTGATGCTAATACATTCGAACAAGATAAAACTTATTCAGTCTTTTTCCCCTTTTAAACACACGTATTAATTGGTCCTTTTCCAAACACCATTTATGTGTACGATAAAAGAACAATGTCGATAAAATGCCTTGCTCAAGAGCATAAGTGCCGTGTCGGGGGATCGAACCTACGACCCCGCAAGACTATACGACACCTCTACTTGCAGCAGAAATCAATCATTCAACGGGCAGTATTTTATACACGGTAAATTTGTGTGGGGATATTTCCGATGATATTTAACTGCACTGTCGTTTGCTTGGTTCTCTTTACAATATCACCTTTGTTATTTTCATAGGAAACGATATATTGTCATTATTTATTATTACGTTGACATAAATAAAAAAATTAATAAACTACATTTAGGTCAAAACGAGAACAAATTGAGATGTAGCAAATTTGAGATAAATGGGAGATTTCGTTGAAAAGATTGTGTATGTGCAAACTATTTCATAGAATAAATGTTTTCGCATTGAACGCGATAATGTAGAGTGACATCGTGCCATGCATATACATTATTTCCACAAAATACAGGCCGAGCATATTTGCAGACCTATATACTTTTACTTATATGCATTGTATGCGTATATGGGTGTCTCCCCCTTCTCTCTCTCTCTATCTCTCTGTCTCTCTCTGTCTCTCTAACTCCTCCTCATACGATACCCAAGACAAACTAGTGCCAGTTTTAATGCTAAACCCTTTATAATAGCAATATAAGATTGATATAAAATATCAAGTTCTAAATTCAAAGTATGCGCCTATCTATAACACAAATAGTTTGTGCAAAGCTCTAATTTTTGTTATTTGACAAATTAATTGTCATCTCATATTTTTCCATATTCATAGCGAGCACACATTCCATTCATCATCATTCATCGAGGTCGCTGTAAACATGCTGGAGTCGAGTCATTGCGAACGAGATGGGTTGTGTCCCCATTAATTAATCCAGCACTCACATTCATCTACGTTAGTTTGATAATTCCCATTGTCGTAAATTTCGTTTAATCCAACAATTTTTCAATAAAATTGCAAAAGTGTCAAGCATACATTATTAACCAGAGTCATCGATCATTCTCTTTTCTCACCAGCTTTCTTAATCTCGCCTAAATTTTCTTTAACCTCGGGATCATGTATTTCTGAAGGCATACCATTACATTTTGTTTCTAATTATTTATTTCATTAATTTAGAGGTGGCCAGCAATGATATCATCACAATATATATTGTGTGAGTCTGTTCCTCTTTCTATTATATGTATACATGGTATAGGCAGATTTTAAACAAAAGCTAAGATATTCAGTATTGAATAAAGCCGACCTAAACACGAAATTGAAAGGGAATCTAGGATAGGCCCTATTTCCAATATTTTTCCCATTGATCTCTCGAAATACCCATTGTGAATCACATTTACAGAATGCCCATGATTTATATTATTGGGTAGACGAAGGGCACTATACGATTTGTATGATTTTGGGTAAGTGAAAAACATACATTTCCTTTAATCATTTAAACATATAAAATTTGCTTGGTACTGTAGCCTAGATACATTTTGATGATTAAACTGACCAGGTTAAAGCACTTTTTAGTATTGTTATTTACTGACGTAAACCAATAGAAGCATATTTCTGATTTCTAGGTTTCTTTGTCTGATATTTGAAATCTGCTAATGTCTGAGAAAGAGTGTATGCACCCTGAATACTGATTTTTTATTTCTTCAAAATTCCTATTATAAATAGCTGAACATATTTCACTAGACCATAATACTAAATGCTCTGAGAGTTGTCGACTTGATATTCACAGGTCTCTGTAGGAAATCTGATTATTGTTGTGTTTATTTAAATTATTGCAAAGAGATAGTGGAACCATGACAGCACTTCAAATTCTTATAATGCTAATGCTTGTGACTGTTCACTTGTGCCTTGAAGTAAACGGAAACGACACTGGTGGTAAGAATCCATATCCTATTATTTTATCGAATGTATTTCTTTCACTCTCTGATACTGCTTTTGTTATCAGGGAAATTCCGCTTAATAAGTGCAAATTATGCTTGTATAAATAATCTGAATGTTCATATTAGATCACATAAATACCTAAATCTATTTCATCTTGAGGTAATTTTGACTTCTAGTAATCACAGTGGATTATATAGAGAATACAAATGAGTTATATATTTTTATTAGAAAATGTTTTATAGCTGAGTAATGATGGGGAGAAGGATACGGCAGTTGAGTTTAAAGCCCGACCCACGTGCACTCTTGAAAATGCGGGGTCGCATATTGCGTGGTCGAATTTATTCGACCACGTTTCGGGGTTGTTTTCGATCAATAATGCTCCCGCTGCATTAAAATGACCAGTTTTTGCGTCGTCAAAATGACCATTTTTTTACGCAAAAACTGGTCATTTTAATGCACTCTAAAAAAGGACTGGTCAAAAAATGTACCAATGCGATTGGTCAACACCATATGGGTTATTTCCAAAAATATGTTGGTCACAATGTTCCAATTTCACTGGTTAATCACTAACCATTTGAAATATTGCTTATTCATCAGCAAAGTGGTTACATGTCGTTTTTCCGAAGGTTCGTATTTCCGAAGGTTCGTTTTTCCGAAGGTTCATAATTCCGAAGGTTCGTTATTCCGAAGGTTCGTTACTCCGAAGGTTCGTTTTTCCGAAGGTTCGTTTTTCCGAAGGTTCTTTTTTCCGAAAATGAAATAGGGTTCATAATTCCGAAGGTTCGTATTTCCGAAAATGAAAAAGGGTTCGTATTTCCGAAAATGAAAAAGGGTTCGTATTTCCGAAAATGAAAAAAGGTTCGTATTTCCGAAAATGAAATAGGGTTCGTATTTCCGAAAATGAAAAAGGGTTCGTATTTCCGAAAATGAAATAGGGTTCGTATTTCCGAAAATGAAAAAGGGTTCGTATTTCCGAAAATGAAATAGGGTTCGTATTTCCGAAAATGAAATAGGGTTCGTATTTCCGAAAATGAAAAAGGGTTCGTATTTCCGAAAATGAAATAGGGTTCGTATTTCCGAAAATGAAAAAGGGTTCGTATTTCCGAAAATGAAAAAGGGTTTAAATTCAGAGAATACGGCGTCAATCCGTATTTTGGATAGGGAGGAGGGGAAAGACTGCCAAGTGTAAAGATATTCATTTCGTACTCAATAATCATAACAATGATGATAACAATTATTATAATAAAATCCAGAGAAATAGCCATTATTATCGTAATTCCTATCAATATTATCATTATTATTATGATTATTATTATTATAATTATTATTATTATCATCATTATTGTTATTATTATTAATATTATTATCATTATTATAATTGTTCCTATTATAATAACCAATATTTGTGAGCGAGCGTGGAGAGCGAGCGCCTCAGGAATAAATGTTTCATTTCTCATAAAATGATATTACTTCGGTGATTAAAATACATATTGATGTATTGAAGAAAGTGAATGATCGGATTCCGGATTAAATTTCCTACAACGAAATTGGCTTGAAGTTATTTATATAATGTATATACCGCTTTGGAAAATGAGACACACCAAAGTTCCAAGTAGATCTTTACAAGCAGAAAATGGTCACGTAATGTTTTTGAAAGGGGGAGCTGATGCCTCTTGGCAGAATATCATACTCCCCGTTCGTACAATTTGCAAGCGAGCGAAGCGAGTTAGAAAAAACATAAAACCCTTTTTTATTGTAATGGAAGTGCAATTTCGCCATCAAAAGACAAATATAGAACATGTAATAATGAGCCATGAATAATATAACTGAACCCTACTGCCGAATATGGAATATTTGGGCACTTCACTCGCCCTAATGAAGGGCGTTCCCTGTCCCAAACTATTCCGTTTCTAAATCTTACGCGCTAGTGAGCAAGTAAAAAAAAGGAGATATTGTCTATAGAATAATGATTTTAGCCGACCATCTCGCTTCCCAAAATAAAAGGATGTTCGGGCACCACGCTGCTGGATTCCAGCGAGCCAAACATTGACACTTTATTATCTTTAAGATGTAATTACTTCGTGAACATAAATTGTGATTAAAAAAGTATACTATGAAAAGTGTAAACTAAAAATAAGGTGGGGGCGTCCTGCTTCCCTAGCCCTCAGAGCCATCTATTACAGAGTTTGGCCAACTCGGCTCCATGTAGGTAGCAATATGGCGCTTGTTGCTTTGTTAGGCAAGCACTAAACAAAGGAATATACGCCATGTTGTGCCCAAATAAACCGAGTTGGCCGAAGTCTGTAATATGGCTCTGTAGATGACTCTACAAGCCCTCCCCTCCGGTCCCCAAAACAACAACAGCAATAAAAACAACAACATAATATTACAGAGAGTTCATAAAGGAGTCACTGCTATTGATAAGTGCCCGCTTTGTCTTGTGATAAGTGCCCTATACCTATATACCTATATATATATTTAATATATTGTTCGTATATACTCCGATGTCGCTTACAAATTGAGCCATAAAGTCCACAAAAGAACCAGATAGGCCTACCTAGCTCAGAGAGGCTTCCCTTATAATAGATTCCGATCCCCTACTGATATCAGCATAATGAGAGGCAGTGGAGCAGGGGGCAGTTATACAAGAATGAGCAGTGCCCTTACATCAAAACAGGAAGAACGACAATTTCTTTCTAAATTTTTTAAAGCTCGCTGGCTACGCTCGCTCGCATTTCCCATTGTCTTTTTATCATAATTATTAGGAAAATCGCTGTTATTCAAAATATCTTCAATATGAATAATCAGATCATTGCACTCAACTGTAAAATATTTTTTTTTCTTTTTTTTTCTTTTTCATCTAGAACCATGCTAAGACATAAACAATAATGTGTCGAAAATGATATTCGATAGTGTATAAATGGGTGGGACACCAACAAAAGCAATATACTATTGTCTCAGCTCAAAGTGGCGTTTCCCGCAATTTTTTCACCCTTTGTAGGTGCCCTTTGCCCCCAAAGTGCCCCTTTTGTTGGTGCCCCCACCCATTTTGAAAGACGCTCCACCGCCCCTGCTATCACCCACACTGGGAGTTACTAAAGTTCTGGATTCTGATCTTTACCTCCTATTTTGCTCTTTTTAGTTATATATTGTGATATGATTTACATTTCATACAAGAATTATCTTTTGATGAACATTGACGAGTGCATATGGACGTCTATTAATGACGTCTATTATTCACAAGTAATATAATGTGATAATGCTGAACTCACTTTCCTTTTCAGATGATGATAGAATCTTAATTACATTCAAATGATCCTAATGATTACTAAAGTTTTGTAACCATGGGCCTATTTCTATCTGTCAACCTCAAAACACATATCCAGTGGATCCAAATTTCTACATATCCATAATGAAAATTATAGTGTCCAAAGCATATTATGCTAAGGCTGGCTACTAAAATAAGGCAATTTTTTAACACGTAATTTTTTTCATTTAGTATGCATGAATGTGTAAAATTATTTGACTATATAAATTCATTATGCAAAACATAACATCATATTTTACTCCCATTGCAGGCTAATTTTGTGGGTTGTGACCATAGCTTTAATGCCAAATGAATTTAAAGTAGAGAAAACCTTAGGTTGGTGAAACATTGTAGATTGACAGATTGACGGGTATTATATGAATACACAGATGAATTAAGAGTGAACATGACTGTCATCAAATAAACTGGGTAACTTATACGTAAAAATGAGAGTGTTAAGATATATCATTTCAGGTAAAATATTAAGGAGCACATATATACTTCTTAGAATAATGTTTGTAAGTGTCTTTTGTTGATAGCATTTAAAGATGATAAAGTGTCCTTTTTTCTCGTTCGTTCGTAAAACTTAAACTTTTCTTGGATGCCTCGTTCAGCAAATATACACATATTCGTGTTGCAAACTGCCCGAAATCCGACATAATTATCAAGTATAGGAGGTGATCATGTACATAAACTTTTCTCGTGTATTTCTTTGACAAAATAAAATTGTAGGTTAATTCTTTCCCCGCTCTCTTCGCTCGCTCATAAAATTTAGAAAATGTAGAAACATAATGGTGGATTTTCGGGAAAGATGTGTCAGCCCCCCCCCCCCCCTACTTAAAAAAAGGGAGTTATGCGGCCCCTGTAATTATAAAAATTATAGTTAACCTATATCTGCGATTACTCGATAATTTATGTTTGTATAAAGTAAGCAAACAGTGGAAAGACGGTTTTAAGTCACTTCGAGGGGCATGGTGACCGCATCCACTTGGTTTCAAACACGAGGCCCTCAAATACACGTAGTTATTGTATTAAGTTCCATTATATGAACTTTATAAAGATAACTGCGTACTGCACAATGTGAGATCACATGATCAGGCTTATGACTTATGATAAGATATATAAATTTTCCTACCCCACCCCTATCATGGGCCTTGCTAAAATGGGTTGGGGCAGGGGTGGGGTGTTGGGATGTCACTCCCCCTTTCATATTCAACATTGCTGTCAGTATATAATATATGCGCCACTATGTGGGCAAAAAGGAGGGAGAGGGAAGAGAAAGGAGAAAAGAAAAAGGTGAAAAGATTCATTAGAGGTTAGAAGGGAAAAAAGAGAGAAAAAGAAGAAAAAAGGAAAGAAAACAGAAAACCTAATTCCGATTTTTTCAACACTGAAATTCGTATATGCATATGGGAATAAATAGATTATAAGAAAAAAGCGAAAGGAAAACAAAGAAGAAAGCGACAGGATGAAGAAAGAAGAACTTTGAGATGAGATTAACGATGAACATGGCTGCCCAAATACAGTTTTGTATCTCAGACCCGGACGAGACTCATCTTTCTTTCACATTCTTTTAATCCAAATAGGACTGGAGGGCAATTAGCGCCCCCCCCCCCCCCCCCCCCCCCCCCCCCCCCCCCCCCCCACCGCTGATAGTTTTAAAGGGCTTGCCGCGCGACCTTATGACTTTTTCTTTAGAGTGTAATGTATCTTTTGATACAAAATGTGTGTGTATTCCCGGGTATGGTGTTACGTAACATTTGAATGTCATATAATAAATGTCAATGAAAAATGGTAGGTTCGTATTTATGAGTAAAACCATTAATCATTTGTACAGTCCAACCGTCTTCTTTCCTATTCCATTTTCTTTCTTTTTTTCTTATTTTTTCGCCATCCGATGAGGGAGGGGTGGGGGCGTTCCCTCTCCCCCCCCCCCCCCCCCATTGCTACACCTCTGCTCCTGATGAATTTGCTTGTTTTTCCAGGAATTATGAACCCTATTTCATTTTTCGGAAATACGAACCCTATTTCATTTTCGGAAATACGAACCCTTTTTCATTTTCGGAAATACGAACCCTATTTCATTTTCGGAAATACGAACCCTTTTTCATTTTCGGAAATACGAACCTTATTTCATTTTCGGAAATACGAACCCTATTTCATTTTCGGAAATACGAACCCTTTTTCATTTTCGGAAATACGAACCTTATTTCATTTTCGGAAATACGAACCCTTTTTCATTTCCGGAAATACGAACCCTTTTTCATTTTCGGAAATACGAACCTTCGGAATTATGAGCCCTTTTTCATTTTCGGAAATACGAACCTTCGGAAATATGAACCCTATTTCATTTTCGGAATTATGAACCTTCGGATAAACGAACCGTCGGATAAACGAACCTTCGGAATAACGAACCTTCGGAATAATGCAACAAATGTTCGGAATTACGAACCCTTTTTCATTTTCGGAATTATGAACCCCCAGGCATGGGAAATTAGTGTTTCGGAAATACGAACCTTCGGAAATACGAACCTTCGGAAAAACGAACCTTCGGAAAAACGAGATGCCCCCAGCAAAGTATTGGTCCGACTTCTACTTGGTTAAACGTTGGGCCATTGTCATGAATATTCATGATGTATCCTGAATACCCATGAGCAACCGTAAACAACCAGAATTTATATATATAAATGACACTTTTTTAGGTTTTTATGCAATGATTGCACTTTGAAATGTGATGAAAAATGTATGTATACTAATTATTATGTTGTACATATTCAAACATGTAATTAGGTTTAAGATCTAAAAATCTACATTAGAAAATTAAATTAAAATCTTTAACCACTTTTAGCAAGCACTGCAATACAGTCCCTATATATATAATAAAGTAAAGGTTTTCAGGATATATAGGTATAGGATGTAGGACTATAATAGGAGTAGGGTTAAAGTAGGATGATAGGGGCATGATATGCTATACGATAGGAGAGGATAGGTTATAAGTCATAGTGAGCAAAATATACAAAATATGTTATGTTATGATATTACTTGACATCAGCTTCTTTTTTTTAATCTTGGAAACGTGGATGGTACACGCGCATCCGGCAGAAGTATCAACCCCGTCAGACGGGAAATGACCACGTTGCGTGGTCGGAAGAAATGACCCCGTACGTTTTGACGGGGTTATAAGGTAATGATCATTAGTATGCGGGGTCAAATTATGCGGGGTCAAGTTATGCAGAAATGACCACGCAATCGTGGTTAAATTTTGACCACATTCATGACATTCGGGGTCGAAATGTAACCACGCTATGTGGTTACTTTGGGTGACCCCGCATGGCGGGGTCAATGTGACCCCGCACGGGGTTTGTGCATAGTTGATCCCGCATGCGGGGTCATTTGTAACCCCGTTTGGGGTTATTTTTGACCACGCATTTTTAAGAGTGTGCACAACACACGGTCGGCCTTTCGAGTACAAAATTTGTGCCTTTCAGTGAATGTAATTACTAGCACCTTTTTAATTAGTTTGTTTTGTGTTATTGTTCAAAGCAGTCCATATATTGTATAATAGACAACTGGGCCATTCTCCGAAAAAGTGTGCAATTAGAGTTGTACAAATGACAAAATTTCAACATCAAAGATTTCATTAAATCCTTATGAATTCAGAAACTTTAATCCCCAAGAATACAAAACAGTCAACGGGTGATTTTTGGCTACCAACATTTTTTCAAGAAATATTTCCAAACTCAGTGACCCTTTTTAACATTTTGAAACCACATCTCAGATATCTTATACCAGAGGTAATATCTTAGAAAACCGCTGATAGTCTGCTTGATTCTTGTTAAAATATGATTTAAGAACACTGATGTAAAACTACATCTTTAACATGTACAAACATGATGGAAACATTTTGGAGTCAACCTTGATCTTTTCTGTAATAAAAATGGTCGTGATTTATAAAGTGAAGGTTAAATAAAAGGTAAAAACATATATATATATTTCTGCTTGAAATATGTAACCCTAAATTGAGTTTCTATTTGTAGTTTCATTTTATCATTAATCTCATTGATTATGAAACGTTATGGATAGGTATTGCACTTGTGATAAAAAACAAATGGCACGTAACATCCCTACCAGATTAAATAAAGTCTGGATGCAAAGGAGAACAGTGTATGGTAGCGTATCTGACGCATCGGAAGTTCCATTAGCATATACAGCAACAGACCCAGCATTAATGAATGCATTCTAAATTGTAGAACATCAAAATATGACTATATTCGTAAAACAACGTACTTCTAACCGTGAAAAACAATCTCTACATAGATAAGTGATTAGATACTTCTATAACATTGCGATAAAATTATCTAAAATATGAATACTAATGATAAAACACAAAACTACAATGTTTTTTTCTGATATAGTTCGGGAATTTGCAGTTACAGAAGACGGTAAAAATGAAGTTGGAGAAGATTTTAATGAAAATAAATTCAATTTTCCCATTGTTCCCGTAATAAATAATGTCTCAAGAAAGTTATAAACGACAAATGAGTAATACATAATTATCTCATCAGATACGTTACCACCCTGATCAGAAAAGATCTGAGAAAAAAATGGGAAAAAGGAAATGAATAAAGAGAAGATAGGGAATGTGTCAGCAGAAAAGGTTAAACTTTACATTATTAATAATTACATAATATAGACATACATATTTTGTAGATATGGACTATAAAATGAGAAATAAATATCTTGTCAGATACATTACTCATCTGACCTGATCAGATACGTTACCGTATCTATGTTTGGCGATAAGAGCACACAGATCGACAGGAATTAAGCCGCCATGCTTACAAAAGTAGAACACGCGGTCCGAAAGGCTAAATCCGTTCGCCAAAGCGCCTTGCGTTGATCATGCTGCCTGGTACATTTTAATCAGTAACGTATTTGATTGTAACGTATCTGATGTACCATTTCTTTTATCACACTATATTTTCACAAAAATAAAGATTTTCTTATGTAATTTCCGGTGTGTGATTAAACATTAGCGTAACTATTCAAAAGTACCTTTTAGCTTTGCGTTTATTTACAACATACTTTTCTATTAATAACACAAAGTTGAAGTAACGTATCTAATATTAGCTCATGGTAACAATAGTTTTTCAATTGGTTGGATCTGTGTATATATTTTTGTAACAAGAGATTCGATGAATATATCATGGTGCCATTTATGCTTGAGGTTGACTTCGTTTAACTCGATCAAGTACACTGCTATGCGGCATTACTTTGACCTTTTCTGAAGAGTCACTAAAGAGGGTAATGGTATGTGATTGCGATTTGGCGACACTCTAAATGAACCCCAAAAGAAATATCAAAATCTCATTATTGTTATGTAATATTATTTGTCATTCAGGCACTTAAGGGTCAATGAAATGACGTACAAAAGACTTAATTTGAATGATATGTTTACGAGTAAGAACTTCTTATATGAGCACTTCCTTTCCTGGCGACATGGGGTTTTGAAGGTATTATCAAACTTCTGCTTGCATTTCCAATATTATCCTGGGTGTCCTGATAGCTCTATTGATATATATTTCAGAGGTCAAGCCTCTAGAATGAATTAAACAAAAAAAGATGATTTCCAAGGGACAAAATATCGATTTAAACTATATGAAAATGCTGGCGACACGAAAATCGCACTTTTTTCTTTTTGGAGAATGACCCAATTAATGATATTACTTTAAGCCAGTTTCAATCGAAAAAGAAATTCAGTATAGGCTACCACAACTCAAGATGGGCTTTGGGTCCATATAGTCGTCTTGATAATAGAATTTACATTTTACAGTCACATAAATTATGTTATTAAAAAAATCATATGACATATTATTGACAGGGACCGCGGAACCGGGGGGCTGGGGGGGGGGGGGGCTACAGCCCCCCCCCCCCCACCACTTTTTGTCAGTAAACACGTGCAAACGTATGGCAGTGCAAAAATGTGGTATACACGCAGCCCCCACCCCTCCCCCCCCCCCCCCCCCCCCCCAATCTCAGCCCCTCCACTTTCCAAGACGTTCCGCGGCCCCTGATTGATAGACGTTCGTAATCATATTCAACAGGGTCAGTGGCGAGTCCATCTACCGTTCATCCGGCAACCACGGCAACTCGGCCTCAGACACCTCACATTCATTCACACTCAAAGTCGGGCTTCTTCACGATGGCAAAGGACAACAAGGGAAATCCGCTGATTGGATGCCTCACTGGTCACGTGATGAAGAATGTCACGAAAGCGGAAAGCAAGCTTCGCTGCGCCGCGGAGTGCATGCAAAATGCAGCATGCAAGTCGTTCAATTACAGATCCAAAGCTGGGAAATGCGAATTGAATAATGCAACGAGAATAGAGGCAAGTGACAAATTTAAAGGTGATGAAAGTTGTTTTTACTTTGAGGCAATTTAAAATTATCAAACGCAGAATATAAAAGAAATAACAATGTACTAAGTTAATTGCCTTTCAATAAGAACGATATTTCAATTTCATGTATATCATTATTTTTTTCGGATACCATTTATTCTTGCATATAAACATAAAAGAAAACGAAAAACTCAAGGTTGATAAGTAAAGTAATGGAGACGGTGAAATTGTAACTTGCTGTTTTTACTATCATGTAGAGATAATGATAATTGCTGACAGAAGTTGTGACTAGTGGGTGTCGCTTTATCAGGAAACAATCCCAAATAGTGAGTTGCTGCTCATGCATTAGCGTTTTATCCCATCATCTTCGTACCGCAACGACCTCGTCCATCAGAAAAAAAATATAAAAAGCGTCATTACATAATTTGACGTTATCTAGAACAAGAACTGTAGAACGATAACATTTTCGTTATATCCTTAAAATTGTATTAAAAAAAACTTAATTGTCCTAATTTTCTTTCCCCTTTGGCTATATACTATCGACTCAATAAATGCAATGAATTTGGCTATACCAAGAGCAAAAACCTAACAAAGAAAAAAAAAAAGGTTTCATCTAACCTACATTTTCCTAGTCTATATAAAGGGCTAGTCAGACCTCACCGATGACAATAACAATAAAGATATATTTAAAGATATAAAGATATATATATATATATATAGGTACACCTTACAACTACAACATCTTACTTACACGAGCATATACTCAAATAGTTTGCAGGCACAAACCCTGGTCAGTCGTAAATGAGTGTCTGCACTGTAAGACTACCATAGGCCATCTACTGAGCTGTTCCACGATCAGTACTAGGTAACTGAGTTAGGCTCTCTCAGGACACAATGATTTTCTGATGAAGTGTCAAATTAGGGTCTGTGCTTGCACAGTAATACTAAAACGTGCGAGCAACAAAGTAGAGTGCACCTTTAATTGAAATCTCGTTACCGCTATTGTTATCGGTGAGGCCTGACCAGCCCTCTGTACCGACTAGGAAAATGTAGGGTAGGTGACAGATTTTTTTTTCTTTGTCAAATTTGTGTTCCTTTTAGCCAAATTAATTATAGTTATTTAGTCGATAATATCATTACCAGTGGGGTATGACCAGCCCTTAAATGTATTAAATGGCATGTACAAGATGCTAGGGGCGTTCCCATTAAAGAGCGGTCTGTATTGACTGGTTTTTATTAAAGGCACACTTTGGCCTAGAATGGCACATCAAGAGTTAGAAACTATAAGTATGGTATGTGGCCATTTTGAGTAAAAGTTTTATTTATGTAATATTTTTATACATTCAATTATAATTTCTTCATAAACTACTTATCGACATTATGTAATATTATATTCCACATACTAAGAATCTTGCTGTTAGATTGATCAAAACGTAATCACGAGATAAAACATAGTTTTCCCCATCAATCACCCGAGAAGAAAAGTTCGTGACCTTGCAGTATATCAAATATACAATGGCACTCGAGGATCTGGCTAAAACTATTCGCATCGAAGGAACATCAAAGAGTACTATTCTCCCGAGGGCCATCGGCTCGAGGGACTCCGACCGGGAGAATAGTACTCTTTGGTGTTCCTGAGTGCGAATAGTTTTAGGTTGTTCCAAGAATGAGTAATTGTATATTTGTTTTATATTCCACATCTGAAACATTTAACTGGTACAAGAGAGACAATTATTGTCTACTTCTCGAAAAAGACATTTATGATTTAGGCAAGAATAAATTCACAAAAGATGTTAAAACCACCATAAACCCCCATAAACCGCGTACCCTTACCTGGGTGCGCACAATTGTTTTATCACTTTAAAGGCCAAGTCCACCCTAACAGAAAGTTGATTTGAATAAATAGAGAAAAATCCAACAAGCATAACACTGAAAATTTCATCAAAATAGGATGTAAAATAAGAAAGTTATGGTATTTTAAATTTTCGCTTAATTTCGCAAAACAGTTATAATTATGCACATCCTGCTCAGTATGGAAATGAGGGAACCAGTGACGTCACCCACTCACTATTTCTTTTGTATTTTATTATGTGAAATATAGAATATTTTAATTTCTGCAGATTTCACAATTAGGAAGCTCTCATTGAATTGTGTATAGGTGGCAACAATGGCAATTACACATGTTCAGCGAGGAATCAAACCTTGTTTCACATTGTAAGAAGGAAAAATTAAAATATTTCGTATTTCATGTAATAAAATACAAAAGAAATAGTGAGTGGGTGACGTCACTGGTTCCCTCATTTCCATACTGAGCAGGATGTGCATAATTATAACTGTTTTGCGAAATTAAGCGAAAATTTAAAATACCATAACTTTCTTATTTTACATCCTATTTTGATGAAATTTTCAGTGTTATGCTTGTTGGATTTTTCTCTATTTATTCAAATCAACTTTTTGTTAGGGTGGACTTGGCCTTTAAGCGATTGGGCAATGCGCGCTTATTTTAGTACGCCTATGGAGCTATTCGTAAAAGTCATGCACTTTTCATTTTGACTATTCGTAGAGGTCACGCGAAACACATAAGTACTATTCCGTCAAGGTCACGAACATTTCTTCTCGGGTCGATTGATATGGGGAGAACTACGTTTTATCACGTTATTACCTTTTCACTAATCTAACAGCAAGATTATGTGGAATAAAATAAGATGTGTTTTGCTGATCTCTTCAGTCCATATAGAGTCACAATGCGTTATCAATATTATATTGGGTACGCGCGAAATGAAAGTGCGTGATCTTTACGAATAGTCGGAATGAAAAGTGCGCTTGCGCACCCAGGAGGGGTTTATTTAAAGGGATTTAATAAATTGTAGAATTTTGATATCTGTCTTGTATCATGATGTTCAGAAGGATAAACAAATAGCCAGGCATAGAAAGGTTTTCAAATATATGATGCTATTATTAAGATATCTATGACTGAACACTCACATTTACGAAAGCGTATGGCCATATACGCTTTAGTCTAACACTGAGTCTATGGGGGGAAATGAGTCTGGCATTTCCGGTCACTTGCATATGTTTACTTTTGTGAAGCACATGATGATTTTGAAGTGCTTTGTTTTTCCTGGGCTTCATTTTTATACCATATTACATACACTGATAGCTTTGTAAGGCCAGGCAGCTCAGATTTTATCAAGCCTCTACAAAGTTACCAAATCACTTTAATGGTTTAAACTTCTTTTGTGAATTCAGGCCTAAAATGTCCTTTTCTAGAAGTAGACAATGATTATTCTCGTACCAGTTAAATGTTTCAGCCATGTGGAATATAAAGTAAATAATCACCTTTTGGTTTCAGGCAATGAGACGTACTATCTGATTGTATATCTTTCCTCAGCTTCGCTTCGGAAAGATAGCCTCGGAGGTGATAGTTTGTCCCATCACCTTCACCATCGGTAATTATTTGCTTATTATCATCGTCATCATCATTATCGTATTTTGATTTAGAAAATAATATTTTTAATTCTACATATATGTTAACAGTATACCCGTATGACATGTTGTAACCATTATCAGTTGTAAATAAATAATTATTGTTTATAAATATAGTCAGTTTGCATAATCAATATGCAAAGGTATTTGAAAGCCCTTTTCAAGTAAAAATAGAAGTGGTTAAATTGTACCTAAACCTATCTTTAAATGCGTAAATATTTCCCCATCGTTTTTTTGTGTTGAAAAAGAGAAATTTATATCTTCATCTTCGTTGTTTACGTTAGTATTCTAATGGCGTTTCCTTGAAATTTCAGGAATGTTTTTATTAGTTTGTAGAACTATACAGAGAGCTGCTTGACCAAGATTTTATTTTGATGTAAAATTTATGATAATAATAATGATTATAATAACAATAATAATAATAATAATAATAATAATAATATCAATAATGATAAAAGAATATTCCATAATCACGATCATCTCTTTACTTTGTTTATGAGCTTTCATAATACATGTACACCTGCATGTATTATATATTTTGACGAGAAGTCAAAAAGTATTTGATGACCTTTCATCTCATTTAAAAACTTATTACCAAAATGTATTATCAATGATTTTAGAAATATGCACCAATACTTTTTGAAAATTTCCATTTATTGCAAGGATACCAGATGATATGTATATATATTTAACTATCTTCTGTATTTTTTTTTTTTTTGTGGGGGGGGGGCTGTATTTAGTTTATATTGTTACTTAATATCTGTGTTATCAAGCAGTGCCTATGGAAGACCACCAATATTGGTGAAAATGTGCTGCCATGTTTAAATATCAGAAATAAATACATAAATAAATTTTAAAAAATATCAATCGAAATAATGGCAATAATAACATTAATGCACGTATGTTGCTTCAGCTTTTGAATAACATTACTCTAGCTTTACTCTCGCTGCCATGATAAGGCGCTGGGGCTCTCAAGAATTTATTCGGTATACAGTACGTATTTACTTCACCTTGATCAAGTATGATAAATGTGAATTAAAGTCTTGCCAAAGTACATTAATGCTGTGTCAGGAATTTGAACCCCATACCTTAATTGTGATATATACGGTCCGGTGATTATCTATTAGAAAACAACACTGGAAAATGACCATCACACTTTCACATTTCCAAGTAGGTTAATTGAAGAAGTTTTATTAAATTACTCGCAATCTTAATCTGATAAAGAAAAAAAAGTTAATGAGTGCTCGCAGTAAGGACTAGTAAGAAACCGCTCATATATTCTCACATTGTGTCTTTCTTTCCCTCCACAATCCTCAATTCAAGCCAACATTTATCCCTGAAAATCTACTCGTGGGAAACAAGATACAAATTAATTTTCATGTATATTTGTTCCCCTATATAGATTTCGGCTAAGCATATGACCTTTGACCTAAAATGTAAACACCTTTGGTCAGTTGTATGAAAAGGTCCCCTATCCTTCTATATAGAAAAAGATGTACGCAAAGTATGTCAGGTAAACAGGAAATTCAAACGATTTCTTTAAACGGCACTTCCTAAGGGCCCTCTTCCCTGCTTGCTCGGCATGCAGTATATGTAAAATTCGATTATGTCTGAATTTTCGACGCTTTATTTGAAATACAGAAGAGACAGACAGAGAGAGAGAGAGAGAGAAAAAAAAAAGACAGATATATAGAGAGAATTTATTTAATTGATGTTCGCGAAGCACGGGAGAGTAAATTTCGCTTCCACGACGGCGGAGTGCACTGCTTATAAAATCAGAGAGTTAGTAGTGCATCCAGGAATGTTAGATACAGGGGAGGGAGGGTGAGGTCAAAATGTTGGAAAACAATGCAAATTACCTCTTTTTTTGGACCCCTCCCCCTCCTAAACCTTCCAAATGGTTCCTTATTTTGGTCTGGCCCCTTTCCATCGTTATGTATCTGGGGCAAATATCTTTCTGGGGAAAATGGTTTTGTCATAGACGCAACGAAGTGTATAGCTTTAAGCTCAAGTATCGCATTTTGTTACCGAATCCTAACCCCAAATGTCACCGTTATCACTATCATTTGCTTGATATCTAAATAAAAGTTAGAAACGTACTTTAGTCAAAGACAGTCTCTTGGCTATGCTATGAGAAATGAAAGTACGTAATTTTAACCCCAAGGGTTCTTAAATTATTGTTTCCTTTCGCTATATTATCTAAAACTATAACCCATATCAGCCATGGGCGAATGCGGGTTTGGATCTGGGCCATGTTACCCCTGCCCTCTCTCTCTCTCCCTCTCTCTCTCTCCCTCTCTCTGCACTGACCTACTCAAGCTTTCTGCCGATAAATAATTCTTCGTAAAGTTGGTCCTGGTGGCAATGTTGCTCTTCTGGTGCCAAACTTGTCAGCAAATTTACCCCCCCCCCCCCCCAACATACAAAATGTTCCCGCTACGCCCCTGAATGTGTTACCTCTGTACAGAGTTCCTGCACGATTTCATCATATACTTCCTAATATCTTTAAACATGATTATCAACGACTCTATGTAGATATAAATGTCAGCATTTTATCACTTGATTGATTCTGGATTTTCTAATCTTTATTTATGTCGAATGTATCTTGCGTTGAGTGACGGTAATGACACACGCATCGCTATAAATTCATGAATGAAAAGCTTTGGAACATGGACAATTAACTTAGCAACATCAGAATGCAATGTGCAAATTACATTATGAGTGTTACTAAATGAGTTTAATGATGATAAATGGCATTTGAATGAAGTTAAATAACACGAATTCATGAACGAATGAGTGATAGAACATGAATTTGATTGTGAATCACATTTTATTGGGGTGTGTATCATCCATCAGTTCTATGTGCGTTTTACGTCTGGTACACCATTCCCTTTCATAATTTTCAAAATCTGTTAATGTTTTTAAATAAACAAGGGTGATAACGTCAATAAATGATAATGATTTGCGGTGTTTCAAGTATTAGGAAGATGTCCACATAAGTTGTGTTTGCTGTTATACGAATTCATTGATATTCAGTATATAATGATAACTATATACATAATAATAAAGGCAATATATAGTAAAATGTAATGAGCTAAAGGCCGCATTCATTTTCTGTATAATTATAAGTTTCATTAAGGTAATATTGGGTTCCGATTAATGAAACTTACATAGAATGCTCTAATCCAAGAGGAAATGACATTTGCCCACACTTTAAAACAATTGGGTAAAATTTTACCAAATCTTTGGTAAAAAGGCAACATGCATATTTGTTGGGTAAACCTTTACACATTATTGCGTAAAATGTACCCCATAATATGGGTAAAATTTTCCCACTATTGGGTAAATTCACCCAACAAACATGCATGTTTCCTTTTTTTTTACCCACGATTAGGTAAAATTTTACCCAACTTTCTATACAGTGAATGCAAGGTTTTGGTAGAAAATAAAACAGATCGACTCAAGCTTTAAAATCGAGCTAGTCGTTCCGACACACGTGCTCAACACACGGTCTCGTTTGTTGCAAAAAATAGAGTGAATTGACGGTGAGTGAAGAAGGAGAGAGAGAGAGAGAGCGCGCGAGAGGGAAGGAGACAGAGAGAGAGAGAGAGTACAACCGTAATATCCATGATATATATTTCAATAAACAGAGCTCATGGTCAAAGATTCCGCCTTCGTGTCTCGGCAAGGTCCGTGCATGCGACGGACAAGATAACACATCGGGATGGGGAAAAGAGAAGAGAAAAGCAATTCTAAACCCAAATCCTGAAGAATTACGGCTCTGAATTACGCTGTCGATAAAGCATCTGAGGAGTGTTTTTAAAAGGCGAGATAAGTGGCATTTAATGGTCTCGGATGTTTCACGAGAATCTTGAAATCGTAAAGATCTTCGCATAGTCAATGTCAAAAGGTTCACTTCCAAGCGATGGGAACTGTGACCAAATTCAAAGTTTCAAAGTTTATTTATTTTCCACACATATATATTTTACTTTTTTTTTAAATAGTACATTATAAAGGTACATATGAAAATTAAGAACAGGAATATAACAAATATAAGAATTGAAATATATATATATATAAACAGAAGATCATTCAATGGACTTGATTATGGTTTACACTGATCAAGCGATAATTGGTATAATGTAAAAATTGTAATTGTAAAGGAAAACATAAGTGGAGGAGATGCTTCTATATTTCACCCCTGTTTGAAAAAAAGGAAAAAATAGTTACAGTCATTAAATTAAACAACTTTTGAAAAAGAGAGGAAGAAGAAAAAAAATTCCAACAGTTTGGTGATATTGGGATGACAAGTTCCAATTCGATGACATGATAAAAAGGTGAACTTGTAAAGCGAAAAGAAAAGTCACAAAATAGGGATTTTTTTTAATGAAAAAGAGAGAATATAGTTTTTAGATACTAATTTGTTACCAAGAGCTACAACTTGAAAATGTTTCTTAGTTAATTGAGTCAGCACAAAAATGGGGACAATGGGATAATTTATTCACTCTCTAAAACGGCTTTTGGATGCAATGTTATATTTTAGATATTGCACATAGGTTACTGAAAACAATGATGCCATATTCAATTTTATCCGCTAAATACCGGTATACAGGTGTCAGAGGTATCAGGTGAGCATAAGCCAGCCATTTTTAAAAAAGATAGTTCTAACGGAGATAGCAAAAATGCTCGGGATGAAAAAAAATTTTTTTAGGGGTTTGGATTCAATTTATTAGATTTTACTTTTGGTCCTTTACTTATTTAACAAATTTTATTCTTATTGGCTTCGCGGGTATTTATCTATCCATTCTTCTACTATCCGAGTATTAAGCCTGTCACTTGCAAATATCTATTTCAAATCCCGTTTTGATTTATTATACCACTAAGAGGGAAGTACAAATCTGCATCACATTTAACGAAAGCATGCGCTCAATTTCCGTCCATGTTATATCTTTAATACGATTATCGTAAGCGGATTTGAGAAATACATGTCACTTGCAATATTTATCTGGGGTAAGCCTCGGGTGATGGATTACGTTGAATGGAGATATTTGTACTATAGTACGTATTTTAATCTCCTCCCTTTAATTTTTGTTATATACTATCCTACTTTGACTGCAGAAGTGAGGAGAACTAAAAAATAAGTAACACCGAAGGAGAATCTTCATTTGTCCATTGATACTGATGACTTATAACTGATATTTTTTGATAATCCGATAATAAAAATCGATAATAGTACTTCATGTATATTAATTTGAAGAAAGGTCAAAAAAATATGTCGGAGATTAGTATTTGAGAAGTGAGAGGTAAACAAAAAGATTTCAGTAGGTTCAAATTACTGGTGTGTATCATAATGTAGATCTGGTCTCCGAGTTTTTGATATTCGAAAATACTAAAATTAAAATTAAAAACATATGCGTTTCCCCCGTCAAGGGAGATTTTCGCATATCCGAGTGATTTTTGTTGTTGAAAGGACCTAACACCGGAGTGAAGAACGGAGCAATCTCTTGGGTGAAGATAAAGACCTTGTATGAGGTGCTTGTCTCATTCATCGATAACGACAACTGTTAATCGGTCTTCTGAAGTCTTCAAAATGTATTCGATTCAAGAACATCGCTGCCGAAGCCTCAGTAAAAAGTCGGTGAACACTATCGATATCCATTACTTTTTCTACATAAATTTCAGGAGATCGTTTTCATAGTTATGTGCCAGACTCATCTGCAACTCCCCTAAAATTCACATGTTAGTCCTTTACTTTATGATCTGCATTGACTTCCTTTACGTCAAATAATTAAATTTAGGCTGCTTCTTATCACTTATAAGACACTTCACGGCTTGGCCCCCATCTGTCTCGGTAAACTCCCGACATCAAAATCACCATCTCAGGCTTCGTAGTTCGATCATGACACCATGCTCCTTAGCTATCCATTGTGTAAGACAAAGATTACCCTATAGACTGTGATTTTGTTAGTCATGTACCCAACTTAGAATAATCTCCCTCCCTCAACTAGGTATGGATCTTCAATTAACATCTTCAAAATCTTCTAAAAACGCACCTCTTTCAGGAAATCTCTCCATGTTCTGCTGTAACCCGGTTTTGTTATTATTCTCGTTAAATATGATTTAAAATATATGTATTTTATTGCGAGTTCCGTTTCAGCTTTTTTGTTTGTTATAGGCAGTTGTTTTATAGAGAAATTGTAATTGCGCAATCTAAATTTACAATGATCATTATAGTTACAGTTATCGTCATCAGTAAGATGGGGCCGGCCCCTACGTGAGATGCCCCAAAAATCGAAGAAGACGTTTGAAGAAAATAAATGGCTTTTCTTATGGCTCGGTAATTCCGCGTATCACTGTATTTTAATCTTGCGAGTTCTAAAGTAAATGTCAAAAAACCTTTTACTCATCGATCTGATTTCATGGGAAGTACCCAGATAGTTTTCTTTGCATGTGTCACAAGAGGAAATTTTAGCCAAGTTTGTTTTATACCAAGTAACATGGCAGATTTGTCTAATTAAATATAGGGTATGTGCTTACATCGAATAGCATGTCAGAATAACCTTTATCGGCCTTCATGGGGAACACTGAACTTTTTTTACTCCTAAATTAGTGTTCTTATCCGTATTTGAGTGTGTGTGTGTGGGGGGGGGGTGTAGAGCCCACAAATGTAAAAATCTACCACAAATGCAAGAATAACCACAAATATAAAAACATTGCGCCCGCAAATGTCAAAATAACCACAAATGTCATTACATGTCAACTACAAGTGTAAAAATAACCACAAAATCGCCCGCAAGTGTAAAAATCTGTTTTACCACATAATTATTTAAAAACATTTCGCCTGCAAATGCAAACATTTCCATTTTTACCTCAAATGTCATAACATGTCAACCGCAAATGTAAAAACTGTGTATGCGTGTGTGTGTGAGGTTGCCTGACCATTAAAATCCATAAAATATCAAATGTAAAAACATGTCAAATGCAAGGCCGTACGCAGAATTTTTTTCCTGGGGGGGGGGGGGGGCAAGATGATCGCTTTCAATATTGGATCATTTAAAAGTCTAAAACCCGATTTAAAAAAAGTATGATTTGAAATTTCTGGGGGGAAACTGCCCCCCCCCCCCCCCCCCCCCCCCCCCCCCGCTGCGTACGGCCTTGGTCAAATGCAATGTAGAAATTCATAAAACTAGTGGTTTACTTGCGTTTTCCCTTTTTATGATCAGTTTACCGTTTGACATTTGCGGGAGCAATGTTTTTACAATTGTGGTAGATTTGTACATTTTGTGGGCTCTACAGGTTGCGTGCAAGTGGGTGGGTGTGGCAAGGAACTTGCCACAGAATCAAATGGTGTAATATGGTTATTTTCATAATCAGGTTCATGATATATAAGACAAGGTCACAATCAACAACACCGTCTTTGGCAGAACTAAAGAAAATATTAATCACATATCGGAGGAAGAAAATCATATTGCCATTAAAAGAAATAAATCGGGATGGCATTCGCTGAAATGGGAATGTCTGAATACAACGTAAACTTTGTTTTATCCTCTCCGCCCCCTACGTTTTGTGCGTGTTTGTTTCTCCTCTTATTAAAATAAAAGTGTTACATAGGCACCAACTTCATAGAAAGAATGTTAAGTTCATCACTTGGTATATCTACCAAATAGGTACGAACCCAGAACAGATGCGACGGCTTTTCTCCATTCACAGCGTAGTCCTTTAATCCTGAATGCGAGCAGTGTGTGTGTGTCGGGGTGGGTATGCGTGGGGTGGGTAGGTGTGTGTGTGTGAGTGAATGTCTGGTTTTAGGGAAGTAAGTGTGGGTGGAGGGATGGAAGGTTTCTACGCGGGTTTAAGCTGGGAAGTGGTAGTTTCGGAGGGAATGGGTAGGTAGGGGCATATGTGGGTAGGGAGGGGTCCTTGTCGTTTGTTGTTTTTTAAATAATAGATTCCGTAAAATTATGATATGTTCACTTGTTTGGATATACACCATCACACTAATATGTTTAAATCTTATGTAATCATGTATGGAATAATTTCAATTCAGTTACAACATTGGAAACGTACATTCGTTAGTTTGATTTTACATTCCAGAGGAAGAATATTTTGCATGATAATTATATAAGTGATGATACAGTATTTTATTTGTTCATTTTGTTAAAACCTTCAAAGAGAATATGTTGATTGTATAATTTGTATTTCATGGAATCATTAATAAAGATCATTGACAAAAAAGTGAACACGATGTCGTATAATGAAGGGTTCCCTTGTAAAGCTGGCCCCTAATGTTCTGAAGCGGACTGCTCTGCCTTTTTAAATAAAACATCAGTAAATAGGCTAGATATATCAGCACCTATGTTTAGTATTGTTCTTTAGTATTAATTAGTTTCAATCGTCTCTGTTTTTCCCCGCCATAAGTGAAATAATCAATGACCTACCTGAATCTTAATATATCTTTTGCACCATAATCTTGTTATGTTTATTTCAATTAAATTTGTTATCTTTTTTATTCTCCACTTACTTTGGGCTGCAATGTCATTTTTTCATGATTTTCTTCCCTTGTATTTTACATAGCTCGGCAAATATTGTACAACATCAGAATTGATGAAAAAAATTACATTAAATTTATTATTATCGTAATTATTATTATTGTTATTATTGTTATTATTATCATCATCATCGTCATCATCATCATTATACCTTTTCTCAGCCATGATTCTACCTGACCTAATAACAGTCGGAAGAGCAAGAATCGTATCACGTCATTATCTACGTCATTGTATGACTCAAAGCCGATTTGCGGATCATATACCGATAATCAAAGTCGACCCTAAGGAAAGAGCTTTCCAGTTTCCCTTTTCCCTATCATGCTCTCTTTCTTTCGTCTATTGTTCATTCTCTAGCATTTCATCCTTGTCTTTATAATTGTATTCTGCAGGCGATAATACAACCGTTTGCATGGTTTGCTAACAGTATAAGACCGTCTTAACTTTGTGATACATTTCCCAGCTTGATTTACAGTTGTCCGAATTTTGGTTCGGGAATTTTCAATATAAAAACGTGTAGAGGAATGATCATATCAATTTGAGGAGAAAACGTTGACCAAAAAGTAAAATAAATTGCATGAAAGTAGGTCATTTGTAGACCAATATATTTTTGTTTACAATTTTCTTTGTAGTTTTTTTTTCCACTTTTCATTCCCTCAGTGCAATGTTTTGAATAAAGGAGAAATCATACTGGATGGATAACCCTAATCCATTGATATTAAGCCTTCATTGCTAATGATTTTTGTCCCGTTCTCAGGTGCATTAAATCCGTCGTAATATTTAGAAAGGAATTGAAAATCGTCCGATTTAGATGAGCTTTGCAAATATTTTTAGACCTTTTTTTATCTAAGGGGTAGATCACTTTAGCATAAATATTACATATTTACTTTCATATTAAAAACAATGGGTAAACACACCGTATTGGGGCAAGCTTCTGGTATAATGTATCTTAAAGCATTAACAAATCATAACTTTTAAACATCCGTCCAAGTGAAGTCGTCTATGTATTGATTGTCTCTTTAAAGCAAATAATGATATCAATAAAAACAAAAGAAAACGTGAATGTGTTCGAGAAAAAGAAAACAATAACAATAACAAAACAACGAATTTAACGATTCCTAGTTATATTATGATACTCTAACCTTGCAATTTTTTAGATCTCTTCGAGATTTGTAAAGATTACGTATCTTGACAACGCTCTTAAAAAAGAGGAAAATGCATGATTTACGACGTGCTATTAGACTCCTTAAAGGTCGGAGGCAAGAAAATTCATTACGAGGTAGTACATCTCGACCTACCGTCGAAAATGGATGTCAGTTCGTGATAGGGCATTTCGTAACGAGAATGGTTCAAGTAATTCTCTTTTTTACCACTCATTCCAGACACTTAATGATGTCAGGAACAGGGCTAATCGTGCAAAGAACTCGTGCTTTATCGCTGTGAGCTCATTATTCTTCATCTGTAGTCATTTTAGTCGACAGCCGGCCCGAAGAAAAGAAGATTTAATGCCTCTCAAACTAATGTCGAATTTTGCCACCGCACCCTGCAAGCTCCATAAGCTTTCGAAATGTTAAAAAAAAAAATCTGCAATGCAAGTATCGTCTTTTCCTGGTGGTCAAGGCATTGAATGTATTCATATACATGTATATGTATATATAATATATATTTACCCAGTGAATATTCCGGGAGCATAGAAAAAAGGGGAAAATGTAGCAAATTTGTGATTTTGTTTAGGGTTTTTTTCCCTCTGGATCCACTAAATAGTAATGACCAATCAAAGAAGGTTACACGATGTTCAGTTTCAGGAAACCCATTTAGAGAGCGATGGTGTTATGAGGAAAGGGTTTTATTTTAATTTATTACCCTGCAGAATTTACTTTTTGGCATGAAAACATTAACATGATTATACAATGCAAGTGTAATTTTAACTCATTACATATGCAGGTGCATGAGAGTCACAGTCGATGTCATCACGCTATCCAAGCAGAATGCGACACAACAAAACAGAAGAAGGGACTATTTATTATCTTTGCAATAATATTGCAATTCTTCCGTATAACCGGACATGCTTCTGTATACCTACTAATTAACCTTTGCTACTTGTACCATGGTGGGCAAATCAACAGCTGTAGAGACTCTGAGCAAACAATCGCAGGTTTACATTATCATTTTCATCTTCATATTGACATGGTAATCGATATCATAGTGACGGGAACAATGGACTCATATTTTTCATTCAGATTACATCCATATTTTTATGATGTTTGAGGAAAAACCTGACAGGACTTCGAAATATAAAAAGAAAATATAAAAACATGCAAAACTTCAAAATGAACAGATTACACAAACATAACTAGTAGGAAAGTTAGGGGGCTATACCATCCTCTATCATGAGTAGCTTTTAATAAGCACATGCCGAAATCTATTACACTAGAGAATGAGAGAGACAGGAAGAGAGAGAGAGAGTGAGAGAGGGAGAGGGGAGGTAAGAGAGATATAGAAAGAGAGAGAGGGGGAGGGGAGAAACAAGAAAATGTACATAGTGCCAATGGTAAAAAAAAGAAAAAGAAGCAAGGATAGATATACACACAACAATGAATGAAATGCATAAATGATCTTACACCTCTAAATATTGGGTAAAAAGTGTCCAACACAACCAAATTTTATGCAACTGGAGTATATTTTGTCAAATTATGATCAGTTTAAAAAAATATATATAATATATAATATATAATTCTTATTAAGCGCATTTCAACACTATGACCATGATAGGTTTATATGCGATTCGCCGAACAATTAATGTCGTTATAGGTATTCAAGTATAAGCCTTACCAAATATTTTCAAGATTTTATTAAACTGAGTTTTCGAGAAAAAGCATACCACAGAAAGATTGTACGATACAGGCTCCGGCGACCCTTGCTGTGCCGTTAACATCCTACACTAACCATGTATCCAACCACCACACCTAATCCTAACCCTGGCATTAAACCTAATTTAGAACCCTATAATTGCAATCCAAGTACTAACCCTATATAGTTATGTGCTTGATGAAATAAATCCCAGGGCAATTCTTGCCGGAACATTATGTCGCAGCTTCCACAGAAAATATCGAAAGTGAGAAAATGACAGCACCATAATTATAAACTATAAGAAAACTATGACTACTACATGATACTTACACATGAATTTCCCCCATCGGCCATCCCCTCATCGGATTGTAGGTCTCCACCAGCCCAACGGGCACGCAGATCAGGAGGACCAGCATGTCAGCAATGCTCAAATTTAAAAGAAAATAGTTGGTGGAGCTTCGCATGTCATGTTGACGCCATATTACGAGGGCAACCAAGATGTTACCCGTTACCCCGATACAGAATAGGCTGGTGAAGGTAACGGTGGTGACGGCCAGGGCTGCCGGCTGAGGAGAGCATCGGCGCACTGCAGGTAATGTTGCTTGGATCGTACATTGAACTGTCGTACGACATCTCCGAAATAAGTATGGCGTAGTTTTCTTTAGAATAAGTGAATCTGGTAGACGTTTCAGCAATTTCAGCAGTCTCACAGAAAACACGAATTCGGATTCAGTTTGAGTGAAGAAAGTACATGCTGACAAGTCTGATGCAAATTTTGTCTGTTAATTCTTGTCTAAAAATGTTATAACATATTTTAACACCTAACTTAAGGGGAAGTTCTGAATAAAATTATACGGAATAAATCTAGCGTTTTTGTGAAGATACATTTTTATGCATTTAAAAAGAAACGATAAGAAGTGATTGAAATCGCATTTATATTTGTTCATAACTTTGATAATATCTGATACACAATTGTCGAATGTTCCCTCGCAAGGTAAACTGAATGTCGAATCTGCAGTTAGTTACTTACTGTGATCCGGTGGGGACATCAGTTCACTTTTCATGTCACAGCACCGTGGCCTACATTATTAACCATTGTTACTGAAGGAGAAATCGAAATTACAAATGACCAACCCTTCGTTAGTTCGTTTTATTTCGTTCATAAGACGAAGTGACTCTAAAGTTCATATCATGTACCATTGCAGAAAACTTCGAATGGAGAGGATAAACTTGAAGCGAAGAAGTTGAGAATACTGCGTCCATCTCAAATCAAGGTTTCGGTTAACTATCCCTCAAAGGCAACAACAAGCTGCTTGCTTTTATCGTTCCTGAAAGAACCCAAACGAGTCAAGAAGCTCTCCTCCCCATCACCATCATTCAAAAGTTCCACGGTCTCCGTTTTGTACACCCTGCATTTCGCATCAATTTACAGGCCACAATCAGATTATACTTCCCCATATTCGCTGGACGTTTAGCAACGTTTTTTTATCTTTCCAGTTAAAGACGATCGTGATAGCTGAGTAAACCCACTCGATTTACAGTTGCGAGTGAAAACAAAATGTTGGAGGTAGGAGAAGAGCATTGTTGCCAGCCCGCCTGCACTTGGTTGCTAGGCTCCGAGTAAAATGATTGATGCTTGATGATCGCTTCGCGACGAAACCTTAAACTTTCCTTTCTAGCTCGACTTTTCGTCGCGCGCTTAACTTTAAGAACTCCTCGTCCGTTGTTTTGAAGATGATAACTAACTTAACTAATTGCAGAAGGAATTTATTGTTTTTTCAGTGTTACTGTTTTCCCTATACATTCTCGAGAAAACAGTCAATATATTCTTGGACATTCAGTGGTGTCGGCCTATCTAGCATAGGATGAACCCGACAAAAAGTCACCCCTCCCGATATCATTGAAGCCCGCCCCCCCCCCCCCCCCCCCAAAAGGGGGGGGGGGGCAACACAACTGTCATAAGTCATGTTAGTGGATGTTGCCGGGTAGCATTCCTCCCCCACTCCTCGTTTTTCTTACGCCACCCCAGTTGGTGAGGATCCCGCCCCATCTTTTTTTAATCAACTCCTGATATGCCTCTGTATAGCTCATATAAAGATCACACGGTTACTACATGCAGTTCGATATTTAGATCATGCATCGTACACGTGCATGATAATGGCATGTCTCAGTTGTATGGAAGAACTTAGGCGTTCCGGTAAAGGTGTACAAAGGTAGAATAATAATTATAAATAACTGCCAAGGATTTCAAAATCTGGTGACGAGTTTACAATACGGTAAAAACAGAAAAGGAAAAGCAATAATACTTTTTAAATTTCTTGGGAATGGCAGGATTTCTGCCGATGTATTATTGATGGCATATGGTATGATTCCTATGGGCTCATCTTATTGTGACTTCCCGTTGATAAGTCATATTCCAAGCACTTAAAGGTAATGGAGGCAACTCTGACTTCTCGGTGTAATTGGTAAGTCCGATGTCCGATGACAGAGAGAGATAGAGAGAGAGAGAGGGGGGGCGCTCTATCATGCCTTAGATTCAATTTCACTCCAAATTATAGCATGTGCGGATTAAAATATAAGTATGACGGGCGTCAATTCCGGGGATAATGTCACACGCGTTAAAAACACAAAAAACAAACTCAGATAGCGGTATCAATGCCATGGACTTGAAAGGTCTGGGTGAGGCTTAGAACAAGGTTCCGAACTTCTAATGTCTTTCTTGAGGGTGCTCCTTAAAACTAAGCATTCTTTTTAATAATGAATTTTTGTAGCATATGAAAATTAAATGGCATATATCTTGGATAGCTAGCGCAGTAAATTTTAGCCTTTCTCCTTCCTCATTTTGATGAACAGTAATGTAACAGTTGCCTGATGTGATTAATTATGCATGTAAATGCCCCTTTCTTTAAAATAAAAATGAAAGGGAACCCTTAAAGTTTACCAATTATCTAAAAATTATTTTTTTATACAGCTATAATGTATAAAATTAACCTCAAAACACTTTACCTGGGATAATAAAGCGAACTTTAAGCAGGCTAAGAGGTCCTTGAACGACATCGACTGGAAGGTGATAGGAGAAGACCTAGACAAGAAAGTGGAAATGATAGAGTCAACACATGCTAACTGCAAACATAAGGAAAGCTGGAAGCTCATCAATGAACTAACGGGGAGAAAAATCACAAAAAAGGGACACATAAAAGGAAGAAACGGTGGTACGACCACTTCAACAACTTGTTTGGCCGAACAAGGGATGCAAACACAAGGTGAGGATGGAGATATATGGTCCAAATCTGTGAAAACTTGGATATCAGTGAAGAGCCTTTTAGACCCAAAGAACTTGTCACAGCAAATATGTCATTAACCGAGGGGAAGTGCAACGACCAGGACGGAATACCACCGGAAGTTGTAAAGAGGTGTAATATAGACAACATTCTACTTTACTTCTGCAACCAAGTATTGGAAGGAGAAAAAACCAGATATCTGGTCGATAACCAATATTATCACTATCCCCAAGAATGGAGACCTGAGCACTCCTGGAAGCTACAGATGAAACAGCTTAACCTCAGTTGTGGCTAAACTGTTTAACACGAATGATTCTAAACAGAATATACGCTCAAAGCTGGATAATCTACTCAGAATCAACCAAAACGGCTTCTGTGCTGGAAGAAGCACCGTAAGCCATACAAAAAAAAGAAATTTCGCCAAACTTCCTAAAAACGCTCAGTAAAGGGGTTATGGGGCCCAGTTTCCCTCCATAATTCCCAAGTAAAAAAAAAAAAAAAAAAAAAACGGCGCCAAAAAGGAGGGGGGGGTCCGGACCCCCCCCCCCCCCCCCCCCCCCCCCCCCCCCCCCTCTGGATCCGCCTATGGATAAAAAGTACTGGGCCATCACGCAGGACTGGAGGTGGAAGAACGAGGGAAAGCTAGATAAAAAGTACTGGGCCATCACGAGGAACCGCAAGGACTCGCCTAAAGTAAAGTAAGTAAGGGCTTCAGTGGGTTAACAGTTAAGGAGTATGAGGAAAATAAAGGATCTCATAAACCCCCTCGCGGGGAACCCAACTCAAAGTTCGGTTCCGCGCGGGCCCATATTTTTGCGAGCGCGTACGGATGCGTCACCTAGTCTCCTCACAAGTCGCTGTAATGTATATTGAGCGTATATAATCTTTATAGCATCAACATTTGAGGCTCATATTTTGAATATAGTATAGCGACATTAAACTTGGTACACTTTAAGTGGTATTGACTGAGAGGGCAAATTATGCCAGTGTGACTGGAATTTCATGTCGTTATCCTTAAGATAAAATATTAAATTTCAAAAAAGTACTTTTTTTACTGTCTCCTACCATGTCCCGGTATAACTGAAAGAGGGAATATAGTATAGCGACATTAAACTTGGTACACTTTAAGTAGTATTGACTGAGAGGGCAAATTATGCCAGTGTGACTGGAATTTCATGTCGTTATCTTTATGATAAAATATTAAATTTCAAGAAAGTACTTTTTTTACAGACTCCTACCATGTACCGTAACTGAAAGAGGGAGCTAGAAAGAGAGAGGGGGTGGAGGGAGGGAGGCATCATTATGTTGTTTGGTCTTCCTCTCTCTCTCTCTCTCTCTCTGTCTCTGTCCGTCTGTCTCCTCTGTACCCCCCCCCCCCCCTCTCTCTCTCTCTCTCTCTTTCTGTTCCATGGTAATAAGTAACGGCATCTACAGGTCTCCGGTGAAATTCATACAATTCGGATATTGTTCATCGAATGTCATTTCGATCAGATTTCACATTCCATGACGTTTTCTTCGATATGTATTAAGTGGTAGGCCTTCGTCTAGAATTTGAAAAAATGGAAGGGGAATACATTATTGGGGAACATTGAAATGAGAAAGCCAAAATGGGGAAGAGTATCATTCCCAGAGGATTCTTTTTAAAAAGAACAAAAATTTGACGAAAATGATGAAAAAGAAGACATAAAATTGATGTAAAAACGGAATAAAATAATTTCATTAAAATTTGACAGTGAAAAAGAGAATTGCGAGAAAATTTCAGGCAGAAAATAAAAGATATGAAATATGAGAAGAGAAATTGAAAGGATGGACGATGAAAAAAGATATGGAAGGACATGAATGGGAAGATGGAAGACGATTATGAAAAAAAATGGTTGATATAGGGTTAAATTATTTGATATGATTATGTTCTAAATTTCACGTTACTTCAATTCCTCGTCTAGCTTGTTCGTGTTATTGCCGTTTATAAATCATTATTTTGATACTGTTGAATTTAAATCATTTTTTTTACCCCCCACGTGTAAAATGTTTGGTTTTGTTTCAACTCCGTTCATTCCCAATAAACAAATATTAGACATTCAAATTTTCAGATTCAAAATACATTTATTTTCTTCTCATAATCAAACAAATACAAAACTGAAATGTATATATTCACAGTAAAACAAATCATGGTGGATTGGGGTCGCCTTTGCAATAAATATTTACATATATAATATTATATACAACAATTATAACATATTTTTTATCATTTGATAAATGCATTAATCAATAACGAAGCACTATTGTCTCTTGTGCCAACATTTTATTCTTCGAATGCATCATTCATCGTTGATATAGCTCTGCATGGTCGCGATTGGGTTTTGAATTACATCTTTCAAAATATTGACACTGAAAAACAAATAAGGCGCAATATCATTAACAAAATAGAGAACGATATGATATGATAGAGATACCATATCATCATAGCAGGGAAGAAATAGAGTTGTGCTTTTAATTATGAGTCAAGGCGTTGTATAGACTGTCAAAGGTCATTTAAAGGTCAAGGTTTGCAGATCAATCAATCAAAAAATGGTGTATTTTACAGCAAAATGATAGGTGTAAAAAGTCTCAATATATTAAGGGTAGTGTATTCTGCCAACATAGGATAATATTACCCCTAAATTGGTAAAAGAATTTGTCCTTTTGTCCTTCTTTTGGTGACATATTTCTTAGGCAAATAATGTTAATTTCTTTTCCCGTTCAAAGGCTCTTATTTACTAATCTTTCCATGCAATATTGTTTTACACTGAAATGTATACACACCCACACACACTCTTTTTTTTTCCTTGTATTATTTTTTTATTCCTTGATTCAGTTTTTCAAAAGGATGATTACAAATGAAGCATTAATTACACAATATAATTAAATATGACAATAAACACAGTACAAAAATGATATAATTCCAACATGCGCATGACAACCATGAATAAGCAAACATAGTGCAAATTAACTGAACGAGGTGTAAAAGGTACACACACACACACACCCACACACAGTTTTACATGGCTTTACTTCCGATGACAAGTATTGTTCCTCTATTGTTCCTCCGTCCTCGGACAGTCGACGGAATAAGGCACAAATTCATTGTTCGACGTTCGACGACTATTGTCCGGCTTCCGAGGACCATTGTTCTCATGATTTTTTTGTTCTCTGTCCGAAAGTGTCCTCGGACATACGGCTATACAAACACACACACACATAAACAACATAAACAACATAAACAACTGCCAAATCTTTTTTTTTTAAAGATTCAAAAAGCTTCCTGTTAATACGTAAGACGAATATTCGTCAACACCTTCATTAGAAAGCAACGACGACTTTATAGGCGTTGCTCTCTCTCCTACTGAAGACAAAATATATGTAGGCCCATGATCTGCAAGGGTGTGACCAGGAAGTTGTAACTATGGTGTGACATTATTTTTGCTTTATATAGGCTATACATGGCAGTATTCGATCACTCTGTTAACCGCTGATCTATTGGCGAGCGTGCAGCTTCAAAGCAATGTTTGATTACAAAGAATTAAATTGTCCGCCTCCATCTAAGTACTTCCCCTGGTAAACAAAGTTGTTACAGATAGCTTGCTTTTAACGTCATATATTATTCTACTTGTCGCTTTCGACCATCAATCCTGGTTTAACTGTATAAGTTCTATATGCTAAAGTAGGGGAATGCCTCTTCGGGCCCCATTGTTCTCTGTTATTGAATAATTTTACACTCTCCTTATAAACTTACCTCTCTGTAAGTATATAATTATGTCCGCTACTTTAATTGTTTGTTGTGTTGTTGTGTGTCCCTGTCTTCGTTTATTCTTTTGAGAAAAATCGTCGATTCGCTGACTACCTTTGAGCGTTGTTCATCCCTCCAGTTTTTCTTCTTTTATGTGTTTTTTTTTTTCTCTCTCTCTCTCTATATATATCTCTCTCTTTCTCTTTAACTTACTCGATAGAAAAATTGGGGTACTTATCTAAAGTTAATGGGAAAAGAAGGGCACACTGTGCCCACATGCATCGGCCGAAGCGGTGCTTCTGACCGGGCCTACATGTTATAATTGTCATTTCATAATTATTCTATCTATAGTTAATTGGGTGATGATGACACAGGGCACCATCATCCTCAATAAAAATTGGGTGTGATGTATTCCCTCTTTCTCCACCACATTCAATTCCTCCACATTTCCACCACATTTCATTTCAGTTTTGCAGAATTGCATATGCTAGTTGTGTAAAAATATATCCGGAAAAATCAGAAGCCACGACAGCATTGCCGATAAATTAATATAAATCTACAATATTGTACACAGATATATAACATTTATACTGAAATAAAGAATATAAAAAAAGAAAATTAATATATCAAGTTATATTTATCTACAACATAACATATAATTTGGTGGGGTGAAACCTGGGGATGTTTGTATACACCATCCCCCACCCGAAAAGTTGGGGGATGCATACCCCCACCCCCCCCCCCCACCCCCCCCCCCCCCCCCCCGCTATCTACGACCCTGGTTATTATACAACATTTTGTCTGTTTTTCTGGTACATTTTGACGATCACGACGACGATGTACAATGTTTTAACAAAACTGCTTAATTGTTAATGTATATTTCCCAAGTTCAATGATGTCATGATTTACCCCAGAAAATTATGGTCCCTATTTCCCGCTTTATCTCGACCCTCAAGCGCATATCAGTATAGTATATCTATTTCTCTTCTCTTCTCTTCCACTATCCCTCTGTGTCTGGCTCTGCACCTCTCGATATCTCCCTCCCCTTAATTCTCTCTAGTCTCTCTCTCTCTCTCTCTCTCCCCCCATCTATCTATCTATTTATCTCCTTTGCCTCCTTTTGCCTCTATTACTCATTGAACAACCTATAGATTCGATTTTGCTTGAAGAAATATGCGCCCTTGGAAGCCAATTAAGCATTAAATCTAATTTTTGTGACTAAAAACCACAAAACAAGGCAATCAGATTAATTAGTCTTAATTCGACGAATAAAACACGCTTCGGTGGCATGAAGCCAATCTATAGAATAGTTTGGTTATTGATTGGTGCAAATGTGAATAGATATATAGATAGATAGAGAGAGAGAGAGAGAGAAAGAAAGGGGGTTTGAAAACATATCTTATTCTCGACCATTGTTTGTTTGTTTGTATTTATTTCCGTATTAAGAAAACCACATACATTTCATAAAATACAACGTATACATGAGCTTAAAAAAAACGGAGGATGACCCAAATTCATCATGACTTTAGTGTCATCAATGACCACGTTGCAGATAATGACATCGGAAGAAACTCTTCGTTGAAATAATTTTTCAATATTTTTAATATTACTGACAATTAAATTACCTTGCTTGTTTTGTGAATGCACTATAAATAAAAAAACGCAGAAAAAAGTTTATTCTGACTCTATTAACTTACCGAAATTATTTTGCTTGAGACCTTCCATTTCCAGATCTCTTATACTCTGTAGTGTTCAAACGCTCTCATTTTCATTAGAAAATGTCTAATTATATTAAATGGTCGAGGTACGCTATTATCGTAATATTTAATGAACATGGTTATGGATAACTTGAAAATGCCAGTGCCGGTGGGAGAAGAACATTTTGAGATGTTTTTTTATCCATATGATGCAGATGTCCTCAGCAGGGTCGGATCCAAGATTTAGTATAAGGGGGGGGGGGGGGGGGGGGTCAAGGGGCGCATAAATGCAGGTTTGTCAACTTTTGGAAAAGGTAGATCCGTATTTCGCTCAGTGGGGGGGGGGGGATTTTTTTCTTCGCCAGACCTCCAAAATTCGCTCGGGGGTGGGGGGGGGGGGGGGTTATGGGGTCCAGTTACCCTCCATAATTCTCTGACAAGCAAAAAAAAGGGGGGGGTTCATTCTAAAGGGCGGATCCTTTATGGTCAAAATGCATAATTTTCTTCCAATCTAAATTTGCAAACTAAATTTTATTGTACTTCAGCAGGGGCGTCGCTAGAACATTTTGAATGGGGGTGGGGTGTGACACCCAAATTTGCCGACAAATGTTTAGGATGTGCCCCCCAGTTACCATCAAAAAATGCTGCACCCTACCCCCCCCCCCCCCCCCCCCTCACAAACAATGAATAAAAGAAAATCGCAGATGTAGAGATCTTGATCATAAGGGCCCATTTTCGCAAGGAGGGGGCTGATGCCTTTTGCCCGAATATCAACTTTTTTTTAACTTTTCGTAGTGAAAAATGTACAGAAGTTACATACAGACATGACATAAATTACATAATTATCGGGGAACCTCGCTGCCAAAATATGTGCATAGATATACTGACACCTCGCTGCCGAATAATATGAAGTGGTGATTGTCCGAATATCGGAACTTTGAAAATTCTCGGGGGAGGTTGCAGCCCATTGCCGAAGGGGACGCCATTTGTCCGAATATTCAAATTCCAGTGTTTCTTTCTGTTTTGTTTTCCTTGACTTCCATTTTCTTTGTTCTTTTATTTTGTCTTCTCCTTTCTCTTTTCTCTTTTCTCCTTTTCCCTTTCTCTTTCCTCCCATCGATCTCTACCTTACGCTGTTCCTCCTCCCTTTCCCTTTCATTTCCCCCTCCCTTTTTACCGACAGAGGTGGCGCGCTTTTTCCGACAACAATTTAAGTTAGCGACTTCGCTGTAAGTCAGTTATTTTGTAGCTTGATATTTCTTTTACCCAATCTTCGTAATTTTGATCCCAATCATAGAGTTAACTCTATGATCCGAAGTCGGTACGTGCTATTGATTGCCTGCCTCATTTCTGAATAAATTGGTGTTTCAGTCTTTGGACAAAATGTGTTTTGAATTTTTATGGAAAGGGAAAGATAAAATTAAAAGGATTACCTTGTTCTTATAAGAAAGGGGGCTTAAAATGATGAATTTTCGATTATTTATCAAAGTGCGAAGGATCATGTGGATTAAGAGACTCTTAATGGGAGATCAACGAAGCAATATTTTGAATATCATGCAATGCACCTTTAGGGGGGAAAATTTATTTTTCAATGCAATTACTTTGTTGGAATGTTAAGGATAGATCTACCTCCATTTTATTCAGATAAATTTTATTAGATACGTGGTTAGAAGTAGGATATTTAAGAGATAAATATATATATATGATTATTTTAAAGGAAAGGAACTTCTTTTTAATAATAAGTATATAATTTTTCGTGGTTCTAGTATATTTGATCATAGCCCTTTTGCAATAGGCATATTTCGACTGGAGCACTTTATTGAAATGAATGGTAGATTAAGATCGGATGATTATTTCATCAGAAAAGGCTTGTTTACATGGAACATATCACGAATAAAATATATTTTTGGAATGATCCCAGATAGTTGGAAGAAAAAAATGGTGAGAAAATAAGAGGAGAAAATAGGATTAGATAAGGGAGAAATCAACTTTGTATTTGGTGCCAGAGTAATACCCTTAAGTGAAATCCCATCAAAAAGATTATATCTACAATTACTTGATAACAAATCTGAAAATTCATCTGTTCTGAATAAGTTGAAAGATTCGTTTAATATACCCATTATATATGCAGAAAGAGCATTTACTAATTTAAGGAAATGTACTCTTAGTAGCAAGCTACGAGAATTTCAATTTAAAATGTTACATAGCATTATTTATACAAACCATCATTTCTCGTTTTGGTGTAGTTCAAAACAATTGTTGTTCCTTTTGTAAGAAAGAAGAGGAAACATATAGTCATGTTTTTTACGAGTGTGTTCACATTCAAAATATGTGGAGAAAGGTTAGCATTGAATTCAAGTATTCTATTTTGGAAGATTTGAACTGGGAGAAAATTTATTTAGGAATTAATATAGAAAATGTGGGGAGAGAAAATTTAAGTAAATCATCTTATTCTATTAGTTAAATATATTTTTTTTGTTTTGAATAATATTTTATTGCTTCCTCTCAAGAACAATATTACATTTCAAGAAACAATCATGATAAGTCACATATAAAATAATTTGCATATACAAAGAAACTTAATGAAATACATTAATACCAGTAAAAATTATAAAATTCTCTGAAATTATCCATAATTATTTTTCGATGAAAAGAAAATACAATGCATCAATCGTTGGACATAGATATATAACTATTTTCTTTCATATAATACTTTATAGTAATAATAAAGAGCTTTTTCTTTCAAGTAATATATTATTCCTTCGTCTTGAAAGATACATTAATATCACATTAAATCATAATACAGTGTATATAATATTCAGACAAAAAGGAACTAAAGAACAGAGTTTACATAGACCAATTATACTTTTAAACAATATAAGGTCTTCTTAAAATCGGAATAACAGAACAAAGGCTCCTTTTTTTTTAGAAAGAAAACAAATACAATATATCGATCATTGAACATGCATTTAGAAAAAAAAATATCAATTATACATGATTTCTTGAAACGATTCTTTAAAAAAGATTTTAAAATCTTTAAAAGATTTTAAAAATCTTAGAGGAAGATATACATGGCCCACCCGAACTCACCCTTACACACTCATCTCATCCATCCAACCCTTCCCCCTCACCATTCTCCTACCAGTCACACACACACTCATTCTCACTCCCACTTCTCGCACCCCCCCCCCCCCCCTTCTCCCTCCCCCAACATACGAACACCCATGCATGCATCCAGTTCCGGTTTGCCTGTCCGTAATGAGTACATAACAAAAGCAAACAAACAAAACAAAACATAACAAACAACTAAAAAAAAAACACAAAAAAAAACAAACAAACAAAATCAAAGAAACGCATCAATGTGTTCCCATTTCCTTAAGTGCACCCCAATTTCCCCTTTTGTTGGCTATCTTATATTCTTCGTCTCTGTGATCTTTTATCCAAGTAACTGTTTTCCGTAGAGATGGCAGCTCGCCTTGTTTTCTTGAAGAAAAAATTATGTATTTGACAAGAAAAAATTACACAATTTATTAAATATATTCGTACCGTTTTACCCGATAGTCCCATAAAAATGGATTTCCAATCATTTATATTAATTTCTCTTAGATGTAGCTTTTTACTAATGTCCTGCCATAATTGTTTAACTTTAGGACATTCTAAAAACAAATGTTGGTATGTTTCAACTTGATTTTTACAAAAGGAACATAGATTATCCAACTCGAAACCAAATTGAAAGAGTCTTTGTTTCGTATATATAGCCCCATGCAATAATTTGTATTGAAACTTTCTTTGTTTATTAATAACAAATGCATTTTTCAGTCTTGTAAATATTTCTTTAACATCCCAGTTCCAAAATCATGTTGAACATTTCCATCCGTAACCTTTAATGTATACTCTCTTTGAAATTGTTCAATAAAGTGATTATATAACCGTACAGACTTTAAATCGCTAAATTTTTGTATATGACCAAAGATCTTCAGATCTATTTGAAAATGTTCAGTATCCACATGTATAAAATCACTCTGTATCCATTCCTGTTCAATGACTGAAAATATTTTTTGAATCCTGATCAGGCTGTCGGTGGTAAAACCTAAGTTATAAAAATAAGAGATTGGTTTAAAATTACCCCCAACGGTTATATCTGATGCTTTAAATATTCCTTTATAAAAAAGATCAGCATCAAAGATCATTTTATTTCGAAAACATATACATTAAAAATTATCGGATTGACCTTGTTCTTTTCGAAGTGTCTACATTCATCTATATCTTGCCATGCTTTTAACATATCTAAATAAAACATGGGAATACCATTTAAATTCATTTTCTTCATATCATAATTACAAAGAAATATATTTCGACCTCCAATCGATCTAAAAAGTAATCAAATGTTAGTTTCCACCCTAAATATTTTTCACCGTACAACAGCCGTTTGATCCACATTATTCTTTGAGTCTTAATAAAAGTTTTGTAGTCAGTTACCCAAAAATGGTGGGAAATGGTGGAAAATATATGACTTTCCAATGAAGGAAAAGAGCGACACCTGCGACCAAAAAGAAATTAGAGCAATGATGTCAGACAATCAATGAGAAGAGAAAAAATTGGCTTTGGAGAGACCTCTCATTAAACCTTAGAAAATGGGAAAATTTTGATTTCCGGGACGAAGGGGTGCACATGGGGAGCTAAGTGTGCTTAATATAACATCAAAATCATGAAGAAAATTCTGAACTGTAGTCTTTTAAAATCTGAGGCGGAACAACGGACACAATGGGGGGGGGGGGGGGGGGGGGGCTTTTTCCCATTTTCCCTTTTTTTTCTTCTCATTTTCTTCCTTTTCTATTTTAATCGTCATTTTTATATTTTTCCCCTTTTTTATCACAATAAAGACTTCCAGATTTTGCACAATTTACTCTTTAATACATGCATGTAAAATATTATGGTTACTTATTGTTATTATGAAATTTGGCACAATCATACTGGCATGTGAATATATTTGTTTGTGTATTTTACCTTGATTATTGTGAAAATGTTATTTTGAAAAAGGAAGTAATAAAAGATTCTTAAGAACAAAAAAATATTCTGACACCGTCAGTCATGTTGGTAGGCCTAGGGGTCAAATTACTTTGATGACGACGACGATGATGATGATGATGATGATGATAATAATAATAGTAATAATAGTAATAACAATAATAATAATGATAGTAATAAACACGTATATCTCCGCACCGTGCGCATTATCATGAAAGGCCTGATAATGCGCACGGTGTGGAGATATACGTGTATATTGTTTGTCATGATCATGATCAGTGGCGGATTTGGAGGGGGGGGGGCAATCCCGGCCCGTGCCCCCCCCCTTGAAAGAAAAGTATGCATTGTGCTGCCCCCCCCCCCCTTTATAACGGTGAACTTTTTTTGTTGCTTGTCAGAGAAATTTGGAGGGAAACTGGACCTCAAAATCCCACCACCACCACTAAGCGAATTTTGGAGGGCTGGCGGGACCAATCTCCCTCCCGAAGCACTTTCCCAAAAGTTGACAATCCTGCATTTGTGTGCCTTCTCCCCCCCCCCCCCCCCCTTATACGAAATCCTTCGCCCCTGATCATGATGATTTATATTCAAAGCTCAGTGCGTGTTAATATTTTTTAATAGGGAGGGTCCACCTTGATTTATTTTGCACCTGGATCCGTCTGTGCAAACTAAGTTGTCTACCTGACTTTAAAAAATTAAAATGTTCAATCACCATAAATGAGAGACGAGGAGTGACCACTTTTTCAAACTCTTTTAACTTGCTGAATTCGGGGGGGGGGGGGTGTCGACAAGCAAAAAATAAGTTTTCATTCTAAAGGGGGGGGGCACAATCGACAAAAGGGCAGATCCACAAATTTTGCTCATGGCGTAGTATACTGTCTCCGTCGCGCTCCAGCGCATAGTGACGTCATCACCCACATGGGTCGCACAGCCGCCATATTGAGAGATTTCGCAGATATATTTTCAATCTGGCTTTGAAACTCTACCGTCTAGCCACCGGATTATTTCACCTCAGTAGAACACTGTAGGCTGGAAATATGCCTACCTATTTTCAGAGACCGGAGAATGCTCTGAAAAGAGCTAATGGTAAGTAATTATTGCTTTAAAATGACTTCAAATCTGTATTTCATTCATTCGTCCATTGGTGTGGCTATGATTATAATCGCTGTAGATATGATATGTGTTGGCAGACATGCACGGCATTCCGACATTGAATGCCGCAGCGCGCTCCCGACTAGTCGACCGTAATATTAATACTATACTGTGAATGCTCTGACTGATTGAGTGCAGTGCTCGCTGTGTGTGACGTTGTTGAGTTTGGGCGCGGGCTTCTGCCATATGTTCACAATGACATTATTGACTTGTTTCCTTCTTGATATTTTTTATTTTCCCTTTTTGAAATGAATTTATTTCTCTATAACCTGATTGATACTAAATAATTCTTCATTTGTAATTTTATTCTGTATAACTAAGCACAGACCACAGTCGAAATTAAAAAAGTGAATGTTATTTTCATTATGTTTTGAATCAAATTGATTTTTTTTTATTTTTAGACTTATCCTCTCCCCCATGACCATGTTTTGTTTTTTTTTCAGTTAGCTTTGACAAATTGAGTTTTGATAAGTCTGGTTAGTACTCTTGAGACAAGTTTGACATTGCTGTAGTCTTCTAAATTGTCTACAACTTAACAAACATATATATGACTAGGGTGCGCGCGCCGGTATTCGGTCACTTAAAAAGAAATCGCCGCTGATATGAATACCTATCTCTTTAAATCTGCCATCAAAAGAACCGCAAAATTGTCCTTTAAATAATTATCAAAATAATTTAAAACATGGAAACTTACCCCAAAAAATATCGCCGACAGAAGAAGGAGAAGTTTTCCGCCCAGTATTCGGTCCGCGCCGCCCACAATTCGGTCACGCGATAGTGCGCTGCATCTCGGGAGAGTTATATAACCATTTTTGTCACATTTCTGCGTTTTTAGGCATTTTCTGTGGCTTCTATATAATCATACTTAAATGTATGAGAATTTTTATCCATTAAAATCCACAAATCGAAGCTCTAGGGTCAGAAATAATGCACAAAATGTATTTCTATGAAGAGCAAAGCGCGTCAGCAAAGCACAAAGCGCGTCGGCGAAGCGCAAAGCGACAAGTTGCACACAAAGCGCGTTGGCGCAAGGCACTCAATGTTGCCTGACCGAATACTGGAAGAGCGCCATCTCACTGGCAGGGGTGAGATATATATGCTCTTGCTCATCGCTGAGATCGCCATTTGCAAATTCGCTGCGATAGAGGGAAGACCCGGAAGCTCCTCTTCACACACACATACTAAATTCATTGCACCTGCACACATAGTTATTTCACCATAGGCGTCTACATATGGCTATGCGTGTTAACTCACGCGCTAACGGAACCCGGAAGTGCGGAAACTTGGGTAACACTGAACAGTTTCGAGGGTATTTGGAGATCTTTTCCAGGGCGTCCGACCTGAATTGCTTTCAACATTAGAGGTACCTTGTTCATGTTTCTGTTATGTACAGGTTTCGAGCCTCAAAAATTATTCATGAGTTCTTCACAGCTGTTCAAAGAGCTGCGTGACCGAATTCTGGAACATGACCGAATACCGGGCCGCGCATCCTAGACCGAAAATTCTGTCTCTCGTTCGTTAGCTCTTCACTTAGAGACAGAAACGGCCGTATCACTCTGCTGTGCAAACCGAATACACATATTGACTTACACACTATAACAGTTTGAATACCGTACGGCTGGAAGATTTTCAAACGGAGAAAACCTTGGACCCTGAATTACCTGAAAAAGGAGCATTAAAAGGAATAAAACAGTGAAATTGGTAAGTTGAACATGTCATGTTCGTTTAAGTATGGAGCCTAGGCCTAATCTATTTAATTTACACAAATATTTTTAAAAATTGTAATATTCACATTTTAACAACTAGGGCCTACCGTACATGCCTACTGTTCCTCGGCAATCAGTGAGTTTGCACAGGCGAGTGTACGGAGCGTTTCTGTCTCTAAGTGAAGAGCCGACCCTATCCAAATAAGAGGCTAACGAACGAGAGGCAGAATTTTTGGTCTAATATATGACAAGCACGTCGAGAATCATGAGAATAGTAAACGGGGTTGTTTCAGCAAATCAACTCCATGACAGTCGTAACTCTTGTCGGCGATCTACGGAAATGTCACCGACCTGACAAACTGTTTCACAGAGGCATGATAGACGTCAACTCGGTGATATCGATACTCATCGGCTAAAAAACATCTTTATCACAATCCATCAGATTTACATGTATCTTCAATTACCCAAACATATTTTGAGGCTCAGCATGCTCAGTTTTTCTCATGCTGTTCCAAAATGTCAAAAATGGTAGCGAAGATTAATACTGATGATACACACATCCCGTTTACATGAAAAGAGGGGCTACTTATGGCATTTTAGAATTTATAAAATTGAGAAAACTCGAGGATGCCTTTGCGATGTACAAATCTAGATTGGTAGTAAGAGGATACCATAATTGACTAATTATGGAAAGAAGGCCCAAATCGTGTTCCCTTCAGAGAAAATAATTTAATCAAGATATTTTTTGAACCAATCTTTTGTTTATTTACAGGGTTCGTACGGGTCATGGAAAACCTGGAAAGTCATGGAATTTTACTTTATTGCTTTTAAGGCCTTGAAAGTCATGGAAAATTGTTTTTTTCATTGAAAAGTCATGGGAAGTCATGGAATATCAAAATTATGGACATTCAACTACAGTATTTTGTCATTACAGGGAGCGAGAGTCGAGTAATCGATTTTACTCGACTCCCGTTCCGAGAACCGAGGAATCGACTCTGTGATGTCCAGAGTCGAGTACTCGTGCCCGGCGGTTCCGCGGTTCCGAGAGTCGATTCTGTTGTGTGATAATATATACGAGCCTTGGAATCGGCCCCAGAATGAGTGAAAGTTTGAACTTATCAGCGACGCTACTTGGCTCCGCAAAAACTATCACTACAGTGTGTGTATACATGTGGGGGTATGTGCATCATGTCAGACTGCCTGTGTGTGTGTGTCGGTGTGTGTACAACGCCGTTAATAGCGCACACCTCATTGTGATGTATTAGCAAGACGGGGAAACTATCAGCATGCAGGAGAGCTTGGAAGAGAGAGAGAGAGAGAGCGCGTGAGCGAGCAAGATGAATATTTAGGGGGCAGGGACAGAACATAATATATATTGGCATATCAAAAATCCGGTGAAATGATGTAAAAATTAATGAAACAAATCAACGAAATTTACTCCGGAATGGAAACTCGGCGTTCGAAGAACCAACAAAAAAAGCAACAAAAAAACATTACAGAAAAAGAAATAAAGTCTGAGAAGAAAATATAAAATGAAAAGAAAGCTTTCAGGTCTTTAAAAAAAACCAAATATATTGTTAGAGTACTTCAGAATTAAGAAATATTAAGAGAAGGAATAATAATTTTTTTTTAAGTAGGCCTACCGTAAGAGAGTAGGACAAAGAAAAAAACGTAGGTCAAATATCAAAAGCAATGGTCGACAAGCCCTTCACTTAAAAAATATAAGACATGGAAGAACTATGAAGGAAAACCCCCTCCAAATTTTGAAGAAATAAATATTATCCATGCCACAGTGACGCCACACCATAATAATTCAAACTAAGCTAAGAATAATTATCGTTCGTTAGAACACAGAAAAAATGGCGCCCGTAGGTCACATGTAAAATAGAAAAAGGAACGTGCCAGAGCGCGTTGATAGAGAGAGTTGTGACACGCGCATAATAAGCCTACGCGTACACGGTCTGTGTTTAAAACATGGCGGATCAGTGTTACGACTCTCTGTATGTATAGCTCTGGAACATGCCGTATAGCGCCACCTCTTGGTCATACCACGCATAGTCACCTACAGCCGTCTTGCGAACAAATGAAAAAGACGATCTTTTTTCATCATTATAGCCGCGAATTCAATCTGGTTTTCGTCATTACAGTTATGAAAGTGAAGCTTAGACTAGGATTATACTGGTCATGTATGTATAATTTCGATAATTGTTTTATAAAGCGGAGCTTTTTATATGAAAATCGGACAATTGTCGTTAAACTGCACACTACCCCTATGCAGTGACATAGTGAAGCCACCGGTGCTGCGGTGCAATGTACAATGTATCGGGCCGGGGCCGGGCCTGGTCGGAGTCGATTCTGAATGGAATCCAAATCGAGCATCTAGTCGGCATGCACTAGTGTAGGCAATGTATGGCTTTGCGTCCTGCGGCCTCTAAATAACTAGATAACAAAAGCTGCTTTTCTAATGATTGGGAGACTTGAAACATGCCCTTTGCTTCGCTTTGATTTGAGATCAAATTTTCAGTCTACCGACCGTATAAAAAAAATGTATAAAAGTCATGGAAAGGTCATGGAATTCTGGCTAGAAAGGTCATGGAAAGTCATGGAATTTAATTCATGAGAAAGAGTACGAACCCTGATTTAAAGAGATACATATAATCTACATCAAAGCATTGCATGAAAAGGGAAAAGTATAGGGAAAATACATACAGGATAAATTGTTGTCCTTCACATGGGTGTGTAAATACAGACTGTTCCATTTTCGACGCTGCTTCTATGGTAGACGAATGTGAGAACAAATAATATTAATCTCATTTACTTGTGGGGGGGGGGGGGTCAAGACGCCATAAAAACATATTGTCCATCTATACAATATTATAATATAACAATTATAAACTATTCAAGAAAGGAATGTGCTTGGAGTCACTTGTCACTTGTCAGGGAAGTTGTCGCTGATCTTGGCAAAGACGGCTTGTGAAACAGCAGACAAGTTGAGCGACAGCGTTGAGATGTCGCTGATCTTGTCGTTATGACGGTTTGATGAAACAACCTCCAGGTCTACATGGTCTAGATCAAAAATTTTAAAAATTGAGACTGGAGTCCCATTTCCTTGTCCCTGCCTGCCTTTTTTCTGCTTCTCTATCAAATCACTCAGTCCATAGTTTTTTTTGTTATTTTACATGAAGCCAAGAACGGAGGAAATCTGGATAACGAAGCAGAGTCCAAACATAGTCATTAACATGATTTAGATCTCCATCAATTAATGTAGTAAAAAAAGTTCTACAGTGGAATTTCAACAATTTGAACTTTCTTGAGAGGCGCACAGCTGATTTCGGAGACTCTCTCACACTTGATATTTAAGACTTTGCTTAGAAGAGGACAATTGAATAGAGACAACACCAATAACAAGGCACTTTTTCTCCACCAAAATGAAAAATAATAACTAAATATATATTTTTTGTCTTTTGCAGAGTTCATTGATGTCGGCAAGAAGCAGCCAGCTTTGGATGCCCTCTACGATGTCATCAAGAGCAAGAGACATCGAACATGGCAGAAGATCCATGAACCTATCATGGAGAAGTATCTTGAGCTCTGTGTCGACCTCCGTAAGAGCCACATCGCGAAGGAAGGCCTCTACCAGTACAAGATCATCTGCCAGCAGGTACTAGCGGACATTCAGTAAAGCTGAAGTAGAAATAATGGAAGAAAATGCAGTGTATGAGAGAACACGAGTGATGTTAGATCAGCTTAATTTGCCTTAGGACCCTGAGTCATTGAATTTTCAGAAATGTTCAATCCAGGATTAAAACGTCATTCATTCACAATTTCATATGCAGTTTATATGAACTAGCAAAAAATGAGGAAAAGGTACCCCAAACAAGTTCTTTTTTCTAATATCTGGTGATGAAATCTCTTGAAATAACATTGCTAAAGAAAACATTAGATTTTTGGTGCAAGTACTCTTCCAATACATTTCACTATTTTATTGTTTTTATAGGTGAATGTCAAGTCTTTGGAAGATGTGGTGAGGAAATACCTGAAGCTTGCTGAAGACAAGACGGAGGAGGCAAGAAAGGCCTCCGAGGCGGTGGTTGGTGTAGATGTTGATGATCTTGATAATCTGACCACCCCAGAAAGGTAAGACAAGATGAAAGGCAAAAACTTTTTCATAGAATTGCTCTTAAAGATTTTCTGCTTGGCATGCATGAAAATGAATTGAATTCTTTTCATAACAGTTACTTGGAAATGGAAGTCTCTATAAATCTAAAGTAAAAGATCAACCATTATTTAGTTAAAATTAGGTTAATTCTAACAAACATATAAACCCTTTCAATGCCACCAGACTTTTGAGCAAATGTCAAAAATAAAGTTTCAAGAGTTAAATATTAACTTTCAAAGAGTTTTTTCTCGAGCAAACTGGGCAAAGATATATTGCATAGGAATAAACATTGGACTATTTGCACAGGTTTCTGTATGAGGAAGAATTTTCAAGCCATTCTGAGCCTTAACAAAACTCAAACACTCAAACTTTTGGGCGGGATTTGCCGCCCACGGCATGGTTGGGGTTAAGAAAGCTTACTTCAGTGATCGGACATGCTCTGACAACATTTGCTCCATGCATTATTTCATTGAAGGTTTAGGGTAAGTTTTAGTGTAGGTTTTAGGTTGGGTTTGGGGTTATGATGAGGTATGATGTTAGGGACTTTGACTCATGTAAGAAATTCACTGTGGAGCAAATGTCGCCAGGGCATGTATTTGCTTCAGAAGTTTATTCACAGTGTTACTGATATCTTCTTTGTTACCTACAGTCTTCTGCTGAGCGCTGTGAGCGGAGAAGACGCCCAGGCCAGGAGTGACCGCGTGGTCCTGATACCATGGGTCAAGTTCCTCTGGGAGTCCTACAGACAGTGCCTGGACCTGCTGAGGAACAACAACCGACTAGAGAAACTCTATCAGGATGTGGCCCAGGATGGTAGGTTTAGGGACAGCCAAAGATATGAGGATGTGGAGAAAGAAGGGGATGATTGTTATTCTATCATTGTGCACCAGTTCCTACAAACTGTCAGAAGTTATCAGTTTATAGATACAGTGGAACCTTGTTATAAAGAACATTGTTAAACAGACTCTCATTATCACAAGGTGATTTTGCCGCTCCCACTTCTTTATATTCTATTGTTTTTTAGCCCTGATATAACAAGGTTCAATATAAAGAAGTAATTTCCTTGGTCCCAAGGAGTTTGTTATGACGAGGTTCCACTGTTATCCCATCTGATCTGATGTGTATGTTAAAAAAAGATAACTTAAAAAACATACATATTTGTACACACAGTGGTACAGTCAAACCTGCTTTACCGACCACCTGTATAGAAAGACCCACCTGTCTATAGAGACCACAATATTTGTTTCCCTTGAAAACTGTTTCTCATTGAAAGCTGTTTCTCATTGAAAACTGTTTCTCATTGAAACGTGTATTGAAGGAACCTGGACATAAAGACCACCTGTTCATAAAGACCATTTTTCTTGTCTCCCGTGAACGGTCTTTATAGACAGGTTTCACTGTACTTGAATAATTATAATATATATCTTATGTCACTTTGTTAGACAGCCCTCTTTTAATCAGAGCATATAACCCAACCAAAAATGACAGTTGGACATTTGAATAAGTAAGATGCCTCTACCAGACTGTTTAATGGCAGGAACATGCAAATTATGTATTTATGAATGATCAAAGATTTGAAACTGAAGAAAGAGATAATCTAATTTTTGCTTGACACTCTATATTTAAGTTTTTTGAAAATTGCATGAATTACAATTTGTATGGTTAGCAGTTTATTATTTTTAAGCTTCTTAAAATATATCTTTCCTCTTCTATCCTCAGCATTCAGATTCTGCCAGAAGTATCAGAGGAAAACTGAGTTCCGCAAGTTGTGTGACAACGTAAGTATTAGAATTCTGCATAATAGGATTGAAGCATTGGAATGAAGTCACAGACTTTACAATTTAGTGACATAGCTTGAGAATAATGTGTTGTTAAATCTATGGAAATAATGGAAGAATTATATTACATGAAATGGTCTAAAATCAGTTTTGAGACATGATTGAAGAAAGCTTGACAGTTAGTGGCAATTTGCAAAGCCTTAGAAATGATTGTGCTAAACATTTTAAAACAAATTTGTACAATTATTTAGTATAAATTAAAATGCATAAATGTTACACTGCATCAGCTTATTTAGCATAAGTTAAAATGCATAAATGTTACAATGCATCAGCCTTCAAAAAGAAAACGTATGGAGCATTTGTTCCGACTATCATAATGTATAGTGTATTCATCCCTCTCTGCTGTAGTTGCGTAACCATCTGAACTTGATAGAGAAGCACCAGAACCAGTCGACATCCATCAACCTGAACAACCCTGAGAGTCAACAGCTTCACCTGGATACTCGTCTCTTCCAGCTTGATACAGCCATTAGTATGGAGCTGTGGCAGGTAAGTTTCATCTACATATTATGACTTGACAGATTTTATGATTTTTGAAGCAACCATTATTTGGGGTTAATAATCCATTTTATATTTTTTTTGGTTAACAAATGATGAATATTATAAGCTGAAACCATAGAAGGCATTTTCATGCCCTATCTGTGCATACTCCGTGCTGATTATGCCATACCATTCATGGTGCATTTTATAAGAAACATTTATATATTCCAGACTGAATTGTATTTTGCATCCTAATAGGTGAGAAATGGCTCAGCTTTAGGGACGTTGCAGTTTGAAGAAAAATAATTTTCCTGAGTGAGGCGAATTGGAATGACTACAGTTTTATAATAAAAAAATCATGCAGTTTTTGGCAGTGTTGAGGGATGGCACTTTTCATGCTTTGACTAAATATGACCTTGTATTCAGGCTTCAAAGAAGTTTCTGTCTCTTACACACTTGAAAGATTTCAGGCTTTTGACCTGAAGCATACTAGCATTCCTGCATTAGAATGAGTTGATGCAATTGTTCTACACAGGAAGCTTACAAGGCCGTTGAGGACATCCACAATCTGATGGGGCGTTCCAAGAAATCGCCCAAGCCCCAGATGATGGCCAACTACTACCACAAGCTTGGTCTGGTCTTCTGGAAGTCTGGCAACGGTCTGTTCCACGCCTGCGCCCTGCACCGCCTGCTTCAGCTGTCTCGGGAGCACAGGAAGAACCTGACCACTGAGGAAGTCCAAAAGTAAGGAAAAAGCAGACTAGCAACCATCTCCTGTTCTTTTTAGCCTGTGCACATTTCCTTTTTATTAATATATATCTTTTATTCATCCTCCTGTTTCGTGGAAAATAATGAGTAGTAGCAAATGGCCACCTTAGACCCTGCAACTTGCTCATTCATTGCTGTAAATACTGAGAAAATAAATGAGAAGCAGAATTACAACAGTCTCTGTCCCCTGGACATTCTTAGGAACTCGTTCTATTGTTTCCAGAAATTACGGAGAAGCAATCAGTTGGCTTCCCATGTTTACCTTACCCCTTGCACCATCCTCGTTTAATTATTACCAAGTTACTTACATTTGTTCTTTGGAATTGCTGTATCATGTATTACTGTGTTGTATGTTTGTTCACAGCCCACCTCATATACCTTCCTTATCATTTTGATTGATTCATAACACTGCAGGATGGCTTCCCGTGTGCTGCTTGCCACCCTGGCTGTCCCCATCTCCCCTCCCCGCAATGACATTGGAGACATGCTGGATATGGGCAACACCGCTGCAGAGAACCAGCGCAAGCTTGCCAACCTTCTAGGTCTGCAGTCGTCCCCAACCCGCCGCCAGCTTATCAAAGAACTGGTATGAATTCTTCTCACTATTGCAAAAATGATAGATTAGTCAATTAAAAGGTTGTCCACTTTTGATCAACTGTTTATTGGCAATTTGCACAATTTTACAGGTTAAAAACAAGTTCCGTCTTTCTCTAGCTCTTGGAAAATCTTAGTTTTGTCGGATTACGTATTCTACTTTCAGAACGTTACACAGACAGGCTTTACACCTGAAGGAAAATTTGGATGCAGAAGTCTTGGAGGATTTAGGAAAATTCTACACATAACTCAAAAAGTCTGTGAAGTGTGTGGAGTAAAATGTAGGCATCAAAATCCAATGCATGTACCTGATCTGCTTGGGGGCTTTTATGTTAATTGCTGTCACCTCTTACTCCCATCATGCAGGTCAAGTACAACGTGGTTCCCCATGTAATCCCTCAGCTGCATGACCTCTTCAAGTGGCTGGAGGTGGAGTTCCACCCTCTGCACCTGTCTAACCGAGTGTCTGGTATCCTGGACTACCTGAGGGAGAGCAAGGAGACCGACATGGCTCAGTATGTACCTGCCCTCCAGGACAATGCCATCATGAGACTCCTGAAGCAGGTTAGTAAAAGGATGGGGTCATAGGCAAACGGGCAATTCTTAGTGTCTCGATTTTTAACTGATTGTACACTCACACAAATTGTGAGTTGCCCACCTGAGGGAGAGCAAGGAGACCGACATGGCTCAATATGTGCCTGCTCTCCGGGACAGTGCCATCATGAGACTCCTGAAGCAGGATGGTAAAACGATGAGTTAACAGATACGGGACCGTTCTGAAATTGCCCTGCTCTGCCTCTGTAGCGGATTTAATATTTTCTTTGATCAAAATTTGTATGATGCAGTTTTATTTTGGAATGGCAGTTGAAAAGTGTCATTTTATAGTTTTATAGATAAATTATATTCCTCTTATTTTAGATGATTATCAAATTTTAATTCACTAACATACAGTGTGAGCACTATGGTATATGATTTCACCTGGGTTCAGGAGGTCCAGTCCTGACTTTCTGTCTCCCTCTTACCACCATTTTAGTTCATGCTGTCTCTCTCAATCCAGTTTTTTGTACTTAGTTACCTGGTAATAATTTATTTTTTTGTATTGAGAGCTAGAGTGCTCTTTACTGGCTGCCTAACTGAAGCTAAGGTATGAATGATCCGATGCATGCTATATAATGCCTAATATTTATCTCCTTTTTCACTAGGTATCTGAGGTGTATGAGACCATTGAGATGTCTCGCATCTACTCTTTGGTCCAGTTCTCCTCCCACTTTCACCTGGAGAGGATGGTGGTTGATGCTGCAAGAAACGGAGTTGTCCAGGTAAAAAGAGACTATTATCAACAAGACTTTGATTAGAGATGTTCATAGTGGTAGTTACAGTGCTTGATTACATATTCTTTGTTCAAATTTGGACAAGGAAATAAATTATAAAGTTTGATTAAGTACGAAATGAACAACTTTGCTGGAAACCAGTACTGATGATTAGCTGTTCCCTGTTAATCGTTCATGACCTATTTCTGTCTGCAAATTGAATTAGACCAGTGAGCCAGTAGAGTACTGGGATAACAAAGTTGGCAATCATTGATATTTCCATCTCTTATTGTCTCGCCCACCGGAGGTGAAGGCAAGACTAAGGGATCCAAATGGCGTTCATCCGTCCGTCGTCCATCACAAATGTTATGACAGATAACTTTGCAACCGTGACTCACTTTTAAACCATACTTGGGTTGTAGATGCACTAAGGGGACCTGCATGTTATGGTGCCGTTGCAGGTCACATGATAAGGTCAAAGGTCATTTGAGGTCAAACGTTATGACAGATAACTTTTGTAACTGTCACTTTCCAAACATTAATAATGTAGGTTTTTGCAAGCATAACTCGTGCAGATTTATGCACTTGGGGGACCTGTTGCATGGCAACAGAGATGGCGATATTTCTAACTTTATTGTAAGTGGGCGAGACACAATATCGCTAATGGCTTGTCTACAAACCTGGCATCACTTTATACTCCTGGAGCAGGCATAAAAATACCAAAACATTTTTTTTTTTTTTTCTCGTTTTTGTTGTGTAGGTTCGTGTGGACCATGCTCGCCAGTGCCTGGTCTTTGGTTCAGACCTGTCCTCCTCCCAGTACGAGCTCCAGGAACCAGAAGGACCTCACATCCAGGACATGCCCTCGCAGCAGATCCGTCACCAGCTCACCCAGATGTCAAGCGCCCTCGTCAAGGCCATGCGCTTCATCGAACATGAGGAGATTGAGGTAGGTTGCATCGCATTCAAATCATCTTAACTTGTTCCAATGGATTTCCACTAGTTCCCCTATTATGTAATGAAATTCCATCTCCGAAAAGTTGCATGAGACATGCTCCAGCGACGATTGCTGTGCAGTCAATATCATACACTGAGTTTTTACTTCATTCCTTGACACTATACTTAACCCTAACCCTAAACCTAAACCCTAACCTAAAACCCTAACCTAAAACCCACCTGCAACCCTGACCCTATATCTTTGACGAAGTGAAGCCTGCAGCATTATGTTGGAGCACTCTCTGATCATAATGTGTAGGGATGCCAGGTCTTATGTTTTTGCATGAATCCAGGCCATGGCACCTCTTGTTTCATTCTTTTCTTTCTTTTTATTGTACATAATATGTAGGACTCCTACATGCAGGAGTATCTTTCCAGGATCAAACCAACAAGTATCCCTGATAATATTATGATTTTGTTCTTACAGAATTTTCAGTAACAGGTTTGTTTGTTTGTTTTGTCTTCGTAATAATGCTGGTCTGTTTTGTTGTTATTTCATTTTGAATGTTGAACAAATTCTTGGAGGAGTTAAAAGGTATTTCCTTCTTACCATTGCATTTCTGAATCTCACACATACCTACAGGAGGACCAAGTAAAGAGAAAGCAACAGGTTATCCAGAACTACCAACGTACTGCCCACAAGGACCATGAAGCCATCTTGGTCAGGAGACAGATCATTGAGGATAGGAAAGAGAGATTGGAAAACCTTACTGTCCAGAGGGTGAGTGCTTTTATGTCTTTGTATCCTTGATTTAACCCTATTACAACCACAAGTCCGAAATGGCATTGTCTCTGTGCATGACATTTTGGCCAAATTGACTTTTACCAGAGTTGGGTGAAATCTCAACTCAAAATAGTTCTAATGCTCTTTTTGATGCTGGTATATGAGGATTAAATTTCAGATATGTGGAGAGATTCCAGTCTTGTGTATTGACCATATATCAATATTTAGAAGTACTGCACGGAGGGAACAATCTTTGCTTCATTCAAACAGCAGGTTAGTTTAAACCTCTGATGCTGTGAAAAAATCATGTTTACCTTGCCAAACATTATGTTAACTTTCTTATGTTCTCTAACAGGAGCGAGCAGAACAGGATATGATAGAGGAGCAGCAGCGAGCCCAACGCAATGCTGAACAGCAGCGTCTAGAGCGGGAGGCCACGGAGCGAGCTCGTCGTAAGCAGCAGGAGGACATGGAGGAGATACGTAGGAAGCATGCCAAGGAACGCATAAATGCCATCAAGTCATCCAGTATTGCCTCAAGGGTCTTCTCCATGTATGAGGAAGAGGTGTGTGGAATTCAAGGATTTTGATTTTATGGTGGTGATTGGATGAGGTGATGATCAAGAGGGTGTTGATGAGAAGGACTTGGTTGATTGGTATAATGGTAAGGTTGATGATGAGGATCTTTGTGACAAGCTTGATGATTAAGATGATGATGGTGATGGTGATGACTGTAATGATGGTAATGGTGATGGTGATGGTGATGATGATGATGATGATGATGATGATGATGATGATGAAGATACTGATGGCGATGGTGATGGGAAAGATTATGATGATGATGGTAATGGTGATGATCATGATGGTGATGGTGATGGTGATGATGTTGTGATGGTGATGATGTTGTGATGGTGATGATGTTGATGATGGTGATGTCTTTTGTCTCACACCATTCTAGAGTATGTGACATGTGCAGTGTTGTGCCAGTGACCATACATATTTTTCTCCTTATCCCATATTAGGAATTGGAGAAGCTAGATGCTGATCAAATCATGCAGAGGCATGTCGAGCAGCTTGAAGCCGAGAAGAAAGAACTTCAGACCAAGCTCAAGTCTCAGGAGAAAAAGGTAAAAATTCTTAATATCCTGTCGATGTCCTGTTCACTCTGTATTTAGACTCTACCAGAATTTCTACTCTCCCCATATTTAACTTGAAAATTACCTCTGAATTTTGGATTATTGTGGTGTCCAACTTGACCGAGAAAGTACCCCCTCCCCGGTTTTACAGTATTGCTGTGTGCGAAATAAATGCAGATTGCTTCAAAAAAATATCTCTTTTTCCATGGATGTCAGCCCCCCCCTTATTTAAAACAGAAAAAAAAACCCTCTAATTATAGATATTGCCATCTGCAAAATAACGTGGGATGCTTGAAAAAAACCTTTTCTTCCATGTGAACTATATCAGGCAAAAATGTCATCATATTTACGTATATTTATTTGTCTAATCTGATTATAGAGGAGATTTTATATTTGTCTGATGTATTTAACAGGTGGACTACTTTGCCAGAGCGAAGCGTATTGAAGAGATCCCGCTCCTTGAGGAGGTTGCTTCTCAGCTGACTGTTAGAGACCGAGAGCTGTGGGACCAGCTTGAAGAAGAAAGGGTGAGTAACATTGTTTTTAAGTTAGGCAAATGCAGTCAACAAAATGGGAAGTCCACCCTGATACCCAGTTGGTTTGAATGAAAACAGAAAAATGATGGAAACGAGCCTGTGAAGTTTTGAGAAAACTCTGCTCAAGGATAAGAAAGTTAAGTTTTTAAAGTCAGAATTTTTAGGAAAAAGTTGAATGCAGGATAAGAAAGTTATTAGTTTTGAAAGTTGTAGTCAATCCAATGCAATTTGAACTCTGTGATATATCTTGGGAAAACCTCTTTCATTTTTTTTCTTCTAAAAATCTTTATGAATTTCCATTTTCTTGGTTGTTGATGGAGAAATAAGATCTATTTTGTAGAAGAACTGTGTAAAAATGTGTTGAATTATATATCTAGGGCACAGGTACTCTGTTTCCTGAGAAAATACAAATTTATTAATTTAAAACAGAGCAAGTGCAAGAGTCGCTCACAAAGTAAATCACAGAGTTGCCAATTGGTGCTTCACCAAATTTTACTTTACTTTTTCTCGCTTTTTATGTGTTATATGCTTTTTTGTCACAAATGCATTGTCCTGGGACTAACCGAAGTTCCTCCCTTCTTGTCATGATAGGTCAAACAGCTGCAGAAGGAGCGTGAAATGGCCTTGGTCACCAAACGTCGCCTACTCCGCATCAACGACGACAGAGAGGACTTCCTCGACATGCTCAGGCAGACCCGCCTCAACCTCTATCAGGTAAGTATTACTTCCTACCTGTCAGCAGAAAATTGTTTACGTTTGGTTTTTAGTTAAATCTCATGTACAATTATGGTAGCAAAAAGGAAATTGGAAAGAAACACGTAAATATTCTCATGTTATTATCCTTGTATCAAAAGATGTTTGTAAGAGATCGGGGAACCGACATTTGCTCCGGCGGCAATTGCTCCTGCGACAAATGCTCCTAAAAATACGACAATTGCTCCGCGATAATTGCTCCTGCGACAATTGCTCCGTCGACATTTGCTCCTGCGATAATTTCTCCGGCGACATTTGCTCCTGCGACAATTGCTCCGGCGACATTTGCTCCGACGACATTTGCTCCGACGACATTTGCTCCGTCGACATTTGCTCCGATCGAGCGACAATTGCTCCGTCGATAGAAATGCAAATATGCGACAATTGCCCCTGCGACAATTGCTCCGCGACATTTGCTCCGATCGAGCGACAATTGCTCCGACGACATTTGCTCCGATCGAGCGACAATTGCTCCGCGACAACTGCTCCGTCGCTAGAAATGCATATATGCGACAATTGTTCCTGCAACAATTGCTCCGTCGACATTTGCTCCGATCGAGCGACAATTGCTCCGTCGATAAAATGAATATATGAGACAATTGCGACAATTGTTTCTGTCGACATTTGTTTTGTCGACATTTGTTTTGTCGACATTTGCTCCGATCGAGCGACAATTACCTACTCCGCGACAACTGCTCCGTCGATAATAATGAATATATGCGACAATTGCTCCGCTGATAAAAATGAATATGCGACAATTGCTCCGCGACAATAAACTCAGTAAATAGAAATAAATATTTGCTCCTCGACAATTGCTCCGTCGACATTTGCTCCGATCGAGCGACAATTACCTACTCCGCGACAACTGCTCCGTCGATAATAATGAATATATGCGACAATTGCTCCGCTGATAAAAATGAATATGCGACAATTGCTCCGCGACAATAAACTCAGTAAATAGAAATAAATATTTGCTCCTCGACAATTGCTCCGTCGACATTTGCTCCGGCGACATTAGCTCCGGCGGAAAGCACTCGATCCGCCGACATTTGTTTCATTCGAGCGACAATTCCTTCGCGACATTAGCTCCGTCAAATAAAATGAATATGTGACAATATCATTAAAAAAAAAAATCAATATTTGCCTGCTTATAAAATCTAGAAACAAGACGTTTTCTATTAGCAATCATTTTTATTCCAGCAGCGGATGCCCGCATATCATAATATTTTTCGCTGCGCTCACTGAAAAGCTAGAGTGAAACTTATTGGGAAGGCAAACAAATTGGGCATGCAACGGGAGGCGGACGAATATATTTTAGAAAGGTTATAGGCCTGTGGTGTATTTTGATGACGAAATGATACTTTATCCCCAAGAGAGTGCGTTTTCCTTGCTCGCAATGTTTAGAAACAGTGTGGTTTTGGACAGCAAACATTTGCAACAGCGAAGTATGTAATATTTGGCAGTGAGGTAACCAAATATACCATTTAAATATCTTATAAGTCCAGAGTGTATTTTGACAAAAAAACGAGACTTCTTTTAAGACAAGATATGGTAATTTTTGGCTCGCTCGCAAAATAAATAAAAGTATGTGTCTTGGGGTGTGTGGGTGAGGGGTGTGTATATTCAAATTAATGTGAGCAAGAAATTTCGGCAAAATATTTTGTTCATTCCCCATCCCACTCCTCGAAACGGATTTACGCCAGTGTCATCGTACTCTCGTGGAATAAGCAGTTAGAGGTACGGTAGTAATTGTCTCGACATACATGTATTTCGAGATATTCGAGATATCTCGAGGCAATGATATTGTCGCATATTCATTTTCTTCGACGGAGCTAATGTCGCGGAGGAATTGTCGCTCAAATGGAGCAAATGTTGGCGGAGCAATTGTCGATGAGCAAATGTCGCATATTCCTTTTTATCTACCATGTCTACCGAGTTTATTGTCGCGGAGCAATTGTCGCATATTCATTTTTAACGACTGAACAATAATCATATTTTGGAGCAAATGTCGGCGGAGCAATTGTCGCAGGAGCAATTGTCGCATTTCTATCGACGGAGCAGTCAGTTGTCGCGGAGCATTTGTCGCTCGATCGGAGCAAATGTTGACGGAGCAATTGTCGCAGGAGCAATTGTCGCATATAAGCATTTCTGTCGACGGAGCCGTTGTCGCTCGATCGGAGCAAATGTCGACGGAGCAATTGTCGCATATATGCATTTCTATCGACGGAGCAGTTGTCGCGGAGCAAATGTCGTTCGATCAGAGCAAATGTCGACGGAGCAATTGTCGCAGGAGCAATTGTCGCATATATGCATTTTTATCGACGGAGCAGTTGTCGCGGAGCAATTGTCGCTCGATCGGAGCAAATGTCGACGGAGCAATTGTCGACGGAGCAATTGTCGCAGGAGCAAATGTCGTCGGAGCAATTGTCGCAGGAGCAAATGTCGCCGGAGCAATTGTCGCAGGAGCAAATGTCGCCGGAGCAATTATCGCAGGAGCAAATGTCGACGGAGCAATTGTCGCAGGAGCAATTATCGCGGAGCAATTGTCGCGGAGCAATTGTCGTATTTTTAGGAGCATTTGTCGCAGGAGCAATTGCCGCCGGAGCAAATGTCATACATTCAAGAGATCATTTGGTATTTCATCTTGGATTTCCAGTGAATTTCATTGTAAATATCTGTAAGGAATGCTAGTTCACTGCCATATGCTAGGACCTCTCCACCCCGAAGGCTCCCTGCACAACAATCTTGGGACTTTGCATAGAGCATACTGTGTCATTGTGCGTATCTACTCATTGGTTTTGTACTGTGAACAATAATATTATTTTCTGATATTACATGAACCAAGAAATCTTGATTTAAAAAAAAAAATTTCTTTCGATATTTACAGGAGAAGCTGGCCACCTTCCAGGAGAAGGTGAAGGAGGAGCGAGCCAAGCGTCTGATGGAGCGGAAGATCAAACGTAAGGAGGATCGCCGGGCCAAGTGGTTGAAGGAGAAGGCTGAGGACGAGCAGCAACGCAAGGATGAAGAAGCAAAGAGAGGTGGGTGCCGTGACCGGGTAATACCCCTGAAACCTGCCTATAAAGATCGCCCAACGGAGACAAGAAAAACAGTCTCTATGAGCAGCTGGTTTTTGTGGACTGGTTCCTTTGCATGTTTCAAGGAAAATGTGATTCAAAGGACACAATTCAAAGTGGTCTTTATAGACAGGTGGTTTCTTAACCCTAAAAGGGCCAGGATATTTTGGAAGAGTTCTCGACTGTCTACGTAATCTACAAAACTGTATAGTTTTAAATGCTCCGAAAAAGTTCACATTAATTATGCAAATTTATATGCATGAAATCAAAATTTTGCTTTAAATCATTAAAGCTCAAAAAAGCTAATTTTTGGTCCAGACACTCTTTACAGTATTAGCAAATATACTTGAAAAAAGTTTGGTATCAATATTGATTTCTTATGTATTTTATTGTATTTAAAATTTCTCATGTGTTTAGTTTTTTTTACCTTTTGTTTTTTATTGTTTTTTGGATGAAATTTATCAGGGACACTTTCGCGAACATAAAAAGTATAAAATAAATTAATTTAATCAGCAAATGTAAAAGTATTCATAGATTTCTAAATTTTGGCTGAAAACACATCTTGTATTGAAATTATGCATGAAATCAAGTTTTTTGAGCAATTTTTGGTCTGACGTGCAAGTACGAAATGTTGAGTAACTTTGGAACCGCATGCCCGGACATCACGAATTTGGTCTCAAAAGATGCGCGAGATTCGAAAGGAAAAAGTAATGAAATGCCGCGGGACTGCTTTGCGCGTTGCGGACATATCGCGAGAAACGTCTACCCGTCCACCCCTCCCGGCCCTTTTAGGGTTAAGAAGGTTTCTCTGTAGTAGGGAACATGTTGACTGGGAAAACTACCAGTTTGCTCTCTATTTAAAATGTTCTCCACATTCAAAACTTCATGCATACCTCCAAACCACAAGTTAATGCCAAATTTGCTGAGGGGATGTGAGAAATGCTGCTCTGGGAAGCTTTAGAACAGCTCTTGAAAAATCGAAAAAGAAGGTGTTGTAAAAGAGAAATGCTGCTCTGGGAACCTTTAGAACAGCTCTTGAAAAGTCGAAAAACAAGGTGTTGTATGAAGTGAAAAAAAATAGGAAGCCTGAGTCACATTTTGACTTATACCAATAACAATAACAAGATTTTCGGTAAAAGGTACATCCTGCTATATGTGACCCTCCACCACAAAACGACCAATAAGTCGCAATGGGAGTTTTAGGGTAAACAGCTGAAAAAGGTTGTTTGGGGTGGAAATTTTTATTTTAAGTTTTTGGTATTTTCTGAAAGTTAATTTATTAATCTACCATCTGACAAAATTTCGGGGTAAAATACCATGTTGAAATATGTCTTTACTCTCCTTCAAAATTACCATTTTTCCTGGACATTCAAACTTTGTGAGTCAGCTTGCTGGGATTGTACCTCACATCGCTTTTCTGGTATAGCTCAAAAACTATGCACTGTCTGATATTCAAAACCTACAGTAAGACAGAAAGATATCTATTCTAAAGGTACAGGAAGTTTCAACCCAATCCATTGAGTACTTCACATTGTAGGCTTTGCAGTTTTGATCCAACCTTTTGTACGACAAACAATAGGATACAGATTAGGCGCTCTGAAACGGTCTCTCTTCTTTAGAGCCCGTTTTGTCTATTGTTTTGGTCATTACCCTGTCTGACACTCTGACATTCTCATTGTAATTTAAAAGGGTTGCTTAGTCTATACAAGACAAGTTATATATCATTTTAAAGCTTAGAATCTAAGCTTTCAAACTGTGCTGAAATTTAAAGAACCTAAATTTCTGACTTATTGGTCGTTTTGTGGTGGAGGGTCACATATGGTGTCTGTCAATATTAGGGCAGCTCTGAGGTGTACCATTAATTAAAAATCTTGTTATCATTATCATTGTTGTAAATCGGACAAATGTGACCCACGCTTTGATCAATAATTCTTTTTGCTGTTTTCGTATCTGATCCTAAAACATGTCTGCCAACAATTCCGATCTTGGTGGAATCATTCTCGTTTTTTTTTATTGACATTCAGCATTCCAATTTTTGTGGAGGCTGGAGTGGAGGTTAAGCATGAACAAAAGGAAATGCACAGTGTGCATTGCGCAATCCGTGCATTGCGCAACAGTCCAAGATGCTGTACATTTCATGTCTGGTGTAGACCCACTGTGTTCATTGCATGTAATGTTTGTACATAGTCTACTGTCCTGGAATATAGTGCTGCACTAGTCATAGGGCTACTTCTGTTTTGGATTCTTCTATGAAGAAGACTTAAAGCATAGGATTGCAGGGAAAATGCATGTTTTACAGAATTATCAGTTGGAATAATCAAGCTCAGTCAAGCGATGTGTAGGTCATTTTTATCGTCAATATTTTTCAGCTTCTGCACGCTGGTTGTGCTGGTGCTTGCCCAGTAGTGGTGGGAGCAATATGTTGTGACTTGATCAGGAGTTTGATACACACATATACCACATGTGCTGCATATTCGAGCAAATCTTTGAATGTATATGATGTTAACCAAACTAGTGGATTCTTCTGAGTACTTCATGAGGAAAACACTTGCCCTCTCTGATACATTTACGTCTTGCCTCCAAAATATTAACTTTATCTTTTAAGTTATGTGGAACATTTACCATACAGTGGAAAGTTACTATAACAAGGACCTTGGGACCATGAAAATTAATATCAGGAATCTCCTTATATCAGGGTAAAAAACCCGAAAGAACATAAAGACGTGGGACCGGCAAAATTACCTTGTTATATCAGGAATCTTTATATCGGAGCTCATTATAACAAGTTTCCACTGTACTTCAGTGTTATCACAGAAGTGGAGCACAGAGAACTGGCTTGAAATGCGTAATCCCTTGTCCAGATTCCAAATTTACATGCTTGTATATTCTTGACATATTTGCTTTCTTTTTCATTGATCAATTTTTTTTTTTTTTGTTGCAAACAGTACGTGAGCTGGAGCAGGAGCAGGCTGAAGCTGAATACAGGGAGCACCTCCGGAAACTCCAGGAGCAGGAGGAAAAGAAATTGGCCAGGTTAGTTACCTGCTTTGCTCCTGTGAGAAAGTTTTTTGATCCATGTGTGCAGGATCTTTAATAATGTTGAGCCCTGATATAATTATCACAGACCTCAAACTTGCGAAAGGATATTTTCACATGAGGTATCGTAATAACAGGGATAATGCTGAAAGGATATTTTCACATGAGGTATCGTAATAACAGGGATAATGCTATCACAGACCTCAAACTTGGGAAAGGATATTTTCACATGAGGTATCGTAATAACAGGGATAATGCTATCACAGACCTCAAATTTGGGAAAGGATATTTTCACATGAGGTATCGTAATAACGGATAATGCTATCACAGACCTCAAACTTGCGAAAGGATATTTTCACATGAGGTATCGTAATAACAGGGATAATGCTATCACGGACCTCAAATTTGCGAAAGGATATTTTCACATGAGGTATCGTAATAACAGGGATAATACTATCACAGACCTCAAACTTGGGAAAGGATATTCTCACATGAGGTATCGTAATAACAGGGATAATGCTATCACAGACCTCAAACTTGCGAAAGGATATTTTCACGAGGTATCGTAATAACAGCAGACCACAAATTGCAAAAGGATATTTTCACATGAGGTATCGTAATAACGGTGATAATGCTTTAAAAATTTGTTCTCCTCAGGATGAAGGAAATTGAAGAGAAGCGCATGCAACAGACCAGACGTCCAGAGCCAATTGAACGGACTTGGCGTGATGATAAGTAAGTGAACTGCAGTGTCATGAAGTTCAAAGATTGTTGCGATTTGTTAAAGGAAACTAAAGTGATTTTGTTTCTCTGTCAGCTGTAAAACAAAATGCTTCTATCATAAATGAATTATGAGATTTACTTGACCAAGAAGGTCACCAAGACGAAGCCGGCAGCAGGTGGGTGTGTTGCCGGCTTCTTCTTGGTGACCTTCTTGGTGACCTTCTTGGTGCTGTCCTTCTCAGCCATCTTGGTGGTATGTGTTTATGAGCAAGAAAAATGCGTTCACTGAATGTTTTGAAAGTAAATAGTAAATAGTTTGATAATAATAGCAATAAACTGTTCTTGCATAGCGCATATCTCGTTAAGATATAACGCCCCTATGCGCTTCCAAAGCCCTGGAAATATATTACCGTGGCTATAGCTCTGGCAGTTGTAATCATGGCACAGTGCCTTTCAAGGAATAAATACTGCCAAGAGTGGCAAATGTGAATGGCAAATGTGAATTAATATCTTGCCAAAAAGACTCTTTGCTTTGATGATGAGGCTAAGAATGGGGCTATAGATATTTAACCTATAGATGCACATACTTGCAAAAAGATGGTATGGTGGAAGGAGTGATGTACTGAGCAAATCTTTGAGTGTATATGATGTTAACCAAACTAGTGGATCCTTCTGAGTACGTCATGAGGAAAACACTTGCCCTCTCTGATACACGCAAGGTTCCTGCCTCTTACGTCTTTAAATTTAGCTTAGTCATGGGATCGATGCAAGCACTGTAGTATGGATAATGCATTCCTATACAAACGGATTTAACTGGGACCAGGGGGTGTGTAAATTCGACCCACATCCAGTCAGAATAATGGTGAGCACACCCCCAGTCAGAATAATATTGGCTATGCCCACTGATTAAATAGGATCATTGACTTGTTAGCCAATGTTAGAACCTGAAATGGTTGCAAATTATCCTCAGCCTAACATTTCGTGCTTTCTCTTGTTTTGCACAGGCCGAAAGAGGTATGGCGCCCTGTCACCAAAGAAGGGGGGGGATGGAGGGAACGTGAGAAGCAACGTGAAGAGATGCGCCGTCGGGAGAGCTCCAATCGCGAACCTGAAGAGGAAGAGAGGGAAGCTCCTGCCCAAGAGCAGGCTGATGCTGAACAGAGGGTGCAGCAAACAGAGGCAGCCCCCCCGGCTCCAGAAAGGGAGGAGAGGAGAGTTGAACGAAGCCGCTTTGTCAGCCGGGACATCCGCTATGAGGAAGGAGGAGAGTTTCACCCAGCGACTAAAGAGAGAGAGGAAAGGCGTGCCAGGGAGGCAGCAGAGGAAGCAGCACGTGCCCAAGCTTCAAGGAATGATGGAGAGATTAGAAGACCTGCTAGCCATGACATCCGCCGTGATGAACCAGATGGTTTCCGTGACCGTGACAGAGGTGGAAGCGAGCGTCGATACCCAGGAGATGACCTTGGTAGTCCCAGGGATGAAAGAGGTGGTGCCTGGAGAAAATCAGATGGCCCAGCTAGAGATCTTGGAGGTAGACCCGCTCGAGAGTTTAGCCGCCGCGACGAGGGACCGAGGTATGTTCGGGATGAAGGGCAGCGAGGAGGTTACGGGGGAAGGCGGGATGATGGTCCACAAAGAGATTTTGGCCCGAGGGATGGTGGTCGTCGTGAGGAGCGCTGGGGAAGAGACGGAGGAAGAGACGGAGGAAGAGATGGAGGAAGAGATGGAGGAAGAGATGGAGAAGACAGGGTTAGTTGGCGTGGAGGTGGCGGCCAATCAAGAGGTGGTGATGACTACCAGAGTAGCAGACGTGTTGAGAGACCTCGAAGGGATGAAGGAGGAGGAGGAGGGTGGAGGAGTGGCCATGCTGGTGATCGTGGTGCCGATCATGGCGGTGATCGAGGTGGAGATCGTTTTGGTGGCGACCGTGGTGGTAGAAGTTACGGTGACCGTGGGGGCGACCGGTATGGTGGTGATCGCGGTGGAGATCGGAATTTTGGTGACAGGGGTGGCGATCGCGGTGCTTGGCGCAGTGATGACCGCGGTCCCAGGGGCGACCCCAGAGGAGAACCTAGAGGACCTCCTAGGGAGATGTTGCGTCCCATGAGGGGTGAGAGAGGACCTCCGTCCGAGGATACATCGAGAGGTCAAGATGACGGACCATGGCGGGGGCGGGGTGGAGATAAGGGTGGGGATAGAGGTGGTAATCAACCAAGAGATGAACCCAAGAAAGATCAAGAAGATGATGGGTGGACCACTGTCAAGCGTTAGATATTTCCATTTAGGATATCCCCAGTGCTAACCTGTTAATTAGTATGGTGGGCTTAGTTTTATTCTTTCCTTTATTTTGTTTAATTACTGATGCCCTTTTCTTTCTTGCATGCTGTGTAGTACTGTCATCACCACGACAGTAGCTGTAAATTTGACCATTTTTTTTTCTGTTGCCTTTCAAGTTGTACGAAGTACATTTCATTCCTCTTACATGTGTTTGCATTAAATTTGCAAAGATAGATAAGTACAGTTTTGTGATGAAAAAAAGCATATATCTTTATAGACTGACTACGCTGTCTATTTTTTAGAGGATAAAAGAAAAAAGATTTTCTTTTTGTGACACACCAGTAATCAAGAAGGGCATATAGAAAAGTGAAAATAATTCCTTCATTTTTAAAATTTTCTAATATGAAACTTATTCATTCACGTATGGTATACAGTATGTTTATAGTCAAATAATTGCAACTATGAAAGCATTATCTTTGTATCAGTAGAATATCTTGAAGGATTCCCTGAATACTACCAAATCCTTCATGCAAGTTCAATCTATATCTTCTGTTTGGAGCCAGAAGGGCGTTGACTCACATCATCTGTACAGAGTTAACGCCCTTCAGGCTCCAAAGAGACAATATTTAGCCCGTTTGTTTCTTTGTATGGCATTACTGATGGACGTTTAAATTTTAGATAGTAGCTTAAATGCATTATGTTGTAAGAGAAGTTACAAATTTGTGTTGAAATTGAATAAGGATGTTTTCCAGTCACATGATGCCATTTTCCAAGGGCATGTATTATGTATGACACTCATTTATTTGGGTAAGAGATTAAAACTGCGATTGCATCGTTAGCGATTCTTAATTTTCTCATGGGAATTGAGAATCATGAGATTAAAGAAAAGTTCCCTTCATTTGAATTTAAAAATAAGATACCATGCATTGTAATATTCTTATCCATCATAATTCTCAGTTAATGTTTATGCATTTGAATTAGAGAGAATTATCTATACATGTATGTGAATTACTAGCAATTCTACATAATATCCACTTTGTTTATGTTCATCAGAAGAAAAAAAAGGAAATTAATAAAGGATTCTAATCAACTATATGTAAACCAGTGCAATGTTTCATTTAATGTGTTTTTATCTATATTGCTTAACCCTAAAAAGACGGGGGTATTTTGGAGGCTGGAAAAACTGGGGGGGGGGGGCCTAAAGGGCCCCCCCCTAAGATCTCGGCTGTCGATTGTCCTATTGCAACCACATTTGGTATACACATAGTTCATAATGTTTTCTACATGAATGCATAGTCAAATTAATCTTATTCTTATTTTTGAAAATATGAAAATATGAAAATATAGTTTGAAAACAGTATCTGTAATATTCATTCCATTCCCCAATTGACTTTACACACAAATGAATGCAAAACGAATTTTTCTTGACATGCCTTGTGAAAACATGACGTAACTCTGTTATCGTACACACGGGGCATGCAAATTTGGTATCAAAAGTTGTGAAAAACTGTAAAGAAAAAAGTCATGAAACAGCAGCGCGAAATCTTTAAGCGTTACAAAATAATCAGTTTATGTAGAGGGGGGGGGGCCTTTCAGGCTCCCCCCCAGTCTTTTTAGGGTTAATATACTCTGCATCATTAACACTATATAGCCCGGGCTATTTTGAAACTGCATAGGGGAGGGGGGCTAATTTGGCCCCCCCCCCCCCCTCAGATCTCGGCCCTATATAGACCGATTGCGACCAAACTTGGCATGTTTGTCTCATCAGTCAAATTATGATATACATTGTTTTTCTTATTTAATTATACAAATATGCAAATTTTTTTAGATTGATGATTTTCTTTTTTCACTTTGACCAATTCTTATGTATTTCTTTGTTTTTAAATCTTTTTTTCATTGTTCAGTTATATAATTTAGCCCCCCCCCCCCCCCCCCCCCCGGGCTATTGAGGGTTAACAACACCTAGAAAACATAACATTTTCTGTAGAACCAGAAAATTTTGCGAATTGTTAATTCTGGCCATGGCAATTTGCAAAAAATCCATGTGATTCAAATTTTGTCTCGTCTGCGTAAGCAAAAAGCAAGACAAGCGCCGCTTTTCCGACGGCAATAGTGTCAACAATTTTGGAAATGCTCTCATTTCAAAAGTATATGTTCGATTTCCATGAAACTTGAACATAAGGGTTGTAGAGTATCACAAATAATGTGGAACAAATTTCAGGTCAAAAGTCAAAAGGGGGGAGGGTGGCTCAGGGGCAGCACCCCTAAGTGCCCCAAAACCTTTGATTTTTCACCAAGTGAAAATTGTGTGATGCAGGTGAGACTGCCCTGGGCATTTCCCTTGTTTTGGGCATGAAATGCTGGCATAAGTTGCTGTTTTTACAGTCATGTGACCTGTCGGCTGATAACCACAAAAAAGTTGCTCAAATTCAGGAGTTGTATTGTGTGTACATGTATTTACTGAAACTGGAGATTCCAAGTCGGAATAACCTGAACACTCAAATGTTGTGTACTCCGAGCCATCCAAGAAGCCTTTACAGAGAAGTTGCCCTTTTCCCCCAATTGTGGTTTTCAGCCGTCAGGTTCACACATGACGCAGTCAAGTAAAAACCATTTTATCTATGAACAAATGGCAAATAGAACTGTCAGGAGCTGCATGCAACAAAGGGCCCTTAGAATACTGTAAAAGTGAGAAAATTAATGTGGTTAGTCTTCTCTTGGTCAAGTAAAGTAAATTTCACACGTTTTTATTTTTGCTAATGCACTAACCTAGTGTATAAAAAAAACAAAAATATTTTAGCGATTTTAGTTTTTGCGCAAATTTGATGCCCCGCGAAATGCACAAAAATGTCAACACCGCGAAATATTCCACGTTTACAGTCCATGTTCTCTCTTATCTGTTATCTGTTTGCTGTATTATTATTACGGTGGAAACTTGTAAAGAGCTCTGATATAACAAGGAAATTTTCATGGTCCCAAGGTCCTCGTTATAGCGAGTTTCTACTCTATAACAAGGTACTTTTGCTGGTCCCAGGTCTTTATGTTCTTTTGTTTTTCTATCCTGATATAAGGAAATTCCTGATATTACAGGGTAATCTTCGTGGTCCCAAGGTCCTCGTAATGACTTTTCCACTGTAATGCTACCAAGATGAAGCTTCACAGAACACTGGCACACAACATTTACATAAACAAGGCACGAAAGACAAGAAGGTGCATGAATGATAACTTGTTATTTTCCATATCACTACATACATTCTCTAATGCCACTTGGATAGTAAATCAAACAATGCTCAGAATGTAGCTTTATACATGTATTGCATCAATGCTTTTACATGAATATAAAGACGCATTAATTATGCTTGTGGTTGTTCTAGCTACTCGACTCGTAACACATAGTCGAATAAAAGGAAGATGACTTTTCTTCAACCCTACCTCATTACATGTACAGTAGAAACTGTATAAAGAGCTCTGATATAACAAGATTCTGGATATAACAAGGTAATAAGCCAGTTCGGGGTTAGCGCATGGTACAAATGACCCCAAATATCCACAGATATTTTAGACATGGAGGGTCCCTTTATGTGCACTTCAGAAAAATAACTCTGGGAGTGATAGAGGTGCCTCATGAATAGCTTTTGTTTCCCCCTTTAAAAAGAATACTTCCACCTGGATATCATGGAATGCACCATTAGTGCATAATTGAATAATGATTACATGTCATTCATGAGCACATATCGAATATTAGTGTCAGTGGGTTTTAGAATTTGGTACAGATGACCTTTATCTGCTCATGCTCAGATTGCATCTCCGAAGTGGCTTATTTTGCTGGTCCCAGTTAGGTCTTTAGGTTCTTTACCCTGATATAAAAGAGATTCCTGATATAACCAAGGAGTTATCACAGAACAAACTCCTTGATATAACAAGGTGATTTTGCTGGTCCCAATTAAGTCTTTAGGTTCTTTTGTTTTTTACCCTGATACGACGAGATTCCTGATATACCAAGGTAATTATCATGGTCCTAAGGTTCTCGTTATAGTCCGTTTCCACTGTAGTTTCCTTTCACTTCATTTGTTCGGTCACATTTTGCAGGGAACAAAAATTTAAAAAATCAAGTTTGGCCATTTGTTCAAATTTGAAGATGTTAGATGGTACAAAAATAGAGAGGGCCTCGGTTTGTCTGAAAATGGTAGTACATGTGCATGTAATTTTCTTTTTTCGGGGCTAGAGTTATAGTCTTGGCCCGGACCTGGACCTGTTGGCCACCTCACATCATATTTGCTGAAAATCAGGAAAAATAATCTTTAAACTGAAAATCACAAGGGGTCAAGTCATTTGTGCAGAATTTTCTGCCGATGTGACGATTAAAAAAAAAATTAAAGGGATACTCAACCGCAGATTGTGTAGATTTTAATGCCGCGAGAGGGCACCGTGATCGTTACCTGATCATGCCATTGCCCCGCAAGGCGCAAATTCGAACAGAATATGCACGCTCCCCCTGAGCTCAAGCTCTTGTGCGAGATTCGGTCGGCTTCGTGCAGTCTTAAATATAATCCCAGCACTCCGACAGACGCGTTCGACGCACAAACTTTGTGTAAATGGGGCTTATGCAATCCCCACGGCCGCCTGGTGAAGTATCCCTTTAAGGTGCATCAATTACAGTGGAACCTCGTTATAAAGAACATTGTTAACAAACTTTCGTAATAAGGTCATTTCGCTGGTCTCACTTCTGTGTATTCTATATAAAAAGGTAATTAATTTCCTTGGTTCCAAGGAGTCTGTTGTAATGAGGTTCCACTGTAGTCCAAACCATGGAAAGTTTTTAAAACCCTAACCTAAACATCTGGTCTCACTTAAAATGTCTGCGGCTTTTGAATTATAGCACATGGGCAAAAAATGAATGTGCCTGGCAAATTAGGTGGAAATGGGGGAATATTTTTAAGCAAAAAATAAGTAGACAGTTCATGGCGCTATGGATAACTTGGGCATTTGAATTGGGAAATGTGGTTTCCAGCACATTTTTGTTTGTTTACATTTTCCTTATTAAAACAACCGATATACATGTACTGCATCATAACTGATACTGTAACAACAGAAACTTTTGCGTGCATTTAATGTTCAAAAATTTCATGAGTGGCTTAAATTCGCGAAAGTTTCATGCCGTGAAATTAATGAATGACACAGCACTGAATTTTTGCAATTTTGGCGACGGTTTCAAAATTGCAAAAGTTTCATGTCGCGAGTGTTTCTGGATTTGCAGTAATCGGTTCTGGATGACTGCAAAAAAAGAGAGAATGGAAATTGTAAAAGCAATTTTGACGTACATGTAATTTTTAATCCAGGAATGATGCATACCCTATTGCTCTTATCTACAACCTCTGTTCCTTCCTATTCATCCTATGTTATGGCATGGTGGAGGTGTCGTGGTATAGTGGTTCATTCACTCAAGGGTTGAGGGTTCGAATCTCAGCCCGGCACTAGCGTCTTTTGGCAAGACATTAATCCACATTTGCCACTCTCTACCCAGGTGTTAAATGGGTACCTGGCAGGATTTATTCCTTGAAATGCGCTGATTACGGCTAGGGTAATCATATCCAAACCCTTCGGATACACATATGGACGTTATATCATAAAGTGATATGTGCTATATAAGAACGATTTATTATTATTATTACATAACAGTTTTCTGGAAATGTTCTTTTACCTTTATCCAAGATATGATTTAATGAATGTCAAACTAACAAATGTAAGTTGGTTTTAGATTGTCACAAAATGAAAGCAATCGCACTTTCACGGCTATGCCAATAAGCAGGTCTTTGGGGGGCTGATACACAAGTACATATAAAGAAAAACGCAACGTTTCACCTTATAAATATGAGGCTATTCATTTACATTTACGATCGGAATTCAATGATGATAAACAATATAAAAGATTGGGAAAGCATTGGGGCCCTCTTATGATTAGCAATCAATACATCAATAAGTTTTCTTACAAATATATTTCTCCTGTAAGTGCCTGATCATGTACAAAAGCTGCATTGTTTGAAGAATTAGATTTACATTTCGATCTAGACAAAATTTGTATAAAAATGATTTGTAATATCTGCATTCAATGCAACATATTTAATTTGTATATGAATGCCAATGAGTCCAAAATTTAAAAAAAATCTTAAAAATTGGGTAACAATAGGTATATGTAATAACATGCAAGTCTAACAGTCTGAAAAAAAAATGCCTGTAACTCTTAGGAATATTGCGATTATTTTACTGCAATAAAGTTATTTTTTAAGGACTAAAACATGAGTGATCTCCAATCAGACCCTGCTTTAGCAGGGGTGTTTCTTTCTTTTATTACAACTGTTAACTATTCATACATTTAAGGGCTGTTTAGACTTGTCCGATAAAGATAATATAATAATGTATGCGCAAAAGTCTCAATTTACTTTCTATGGCGATCCTCAAATTGGCAGTTGCCTCAAAATGGCAAGTTTAGTAGTACAACTCTCCATATATGTTTTGTACACAAAATTTCATATTTTCCCCATTATCTCTCAAAGTGCAGCTTCTTAGCTCAAGATATGTCATTGGAAAATGTATTTGAAACACAACATATGTTGAGTTCAAAAAGAGACAAGTAGCATCTTTAGAGATAATGGAGAAAATATGAAGTGAGTTGTACTACTAAACCTGCCATTTTGAAGCAACATTGCCAATTTGAGGATCGCCATAGAAATAAATTGAGACTTTTCAAAAACTCATAACTTTTTTATTTCATAACCGATTTTGATGGAATTTTTTAAATTGCTTCTCTCTATCCTCTCTTTTCATTAAAATAGATATTTCCCCAGGGTTTCATTCTCCTTCAACTGTATTCTTAACCCCTACCATGCCGTGGGCGGCAAATTCCGCCCAAACATTTGAATGTTGAACATTTTGTTTAAGCTCAGAATGGCTTGAAAATTCCTCCTCATACAGAAACTTGTGCCTTCAATATGTTTATTCCTATGCAATATATCTTTGCCCAGTTTGCTAAAGAAAAAACTCATTGAAAGTTAATATTTAGCTCTTGAAAATCGATTTTTGACAAATGCTCAAATATCTGGTGGCATGGAAGGGGTTAACTTGGACAATCAGTGTGACATCAATAAAGGACTGTATTCTTAAACTGAGACAATCAGTGCTTCATTTGACAAGAGTCAAAATTATCATCAAATTTTTCAATCGGCATTTATATTCTTAAATCTAGATAATCATGATCTCAGCATGGTTCCAGAGCAGCATCAAGACCAATCCTCTAGGTTCCAGGTCCAGGAGTGATTTACTTTCACATAATGCTTAGTCCAAGCCTAGTTACACTCCTTTCGATGATGGTCAACATGTATGCTGCCATGTTCATGCATTGTATCTCCTCAAGTCTAGAGGCTGAGCTCCATTGATCACATTGCCTTGTTCCTTTCTTTCGTTATATTGGCATCAAGATCCTAAGTCAAAGGTCATGTCCTAGGATGCCTTGGTGACACCTACTAAGGCTGGTCTAAGAGTCCTTTCATGTAATCTGTATCCTACTTTCTCAACAACTGCCACTGTGCCTGGCTCCTTGTCGGGAATGGGAAGCTCGAAGAGAGCCTCGTGGATGTTGGGGTCAAACTTCTCGTTGTCCACTGGATTTATCAGTTCTAGCTTGTTCTTGGAAAATACCTGGCGTAAGCGTGAGGGAAAAGAAAGAAAACCTGGTAGTTACAGATTCATAAAGTTCAGTTTTAATCACCAACCTCAAAGAGAAATCACTTAATTTTCTCTGTTAGTTGTTTCTACCAGTTTAACATACAAAAAACAAGAAGGAAACTCAGATGTAATAGCTGTGGCTTGGTGCATGAAAAGAGAAAATGAGAATTTGTTCAGCATTTGGAATCAACCGAGGAGCAATTGTTGCCAGAGCATATGTCGTACAACCGTTGGTTGGATTGCTTTTGAAGGGAAATTCACCTTAATGGTAAGTTGCTCTGAAAGCATGAGTAAAAACCAGAGAAGCAGATTAGTGAAGTTTGAACAAAATCAGACAAGCAATAAGAAAGTTATAAATTTTGAAAAGTTGTAATCACTATACATATGGGAAATTCAAATTGGCCGAATCGGTAATGTCACTGTGATGTTGTGGCGGACAACTCCCCAATTTGCTCCAACACACAAAATGACTAAAATGTATGTTTTCTAAATATATTACTCAGTAGGATCTTTTTCTTTCATGAGGAGCTATAACAATACACTATCTACAATATATTTTGAGTACTGCCCCGAGGGAAAAGGCACTTAGGAGAAAACCGCAAGTTAAATATTTTAGTGTACGTCTATACAGGAGAGTTGACCACCAATATGCCACATCGGCTCACCAAATTGCCAATTTGAGATTCACAAGATTTAGTTGAAGGTTTGCATGGTGAAGTTGTAATTCAGAAAAAAGGTTTGCGGTACAACCATGTGAGTTGGAATAACTCCACGTTCCGGTCAGAATGCTCTGGCCGTCGTCAGGTTTTTCTGACGACGGCCAGAGCATTCTGACCGGAACGTGGAGTTATTCCAACTCACATGGTTGTACCGCAAACCTTTTTTCTGAAGATTTAGTTGTTTTTCAAACATCCATATAATTTTCCTATTCCTTGTCCGATTCTTTCAAACTTTCACCATCCTGTTTTTTCATTTTTCTGCTTTCACACAAATCATCTTATTACCAAGGTTGGTTGCCCTTTAAATGTACCTTCTGCCCTTTAAACGTACCTTCTGCAATTGTGTCTCGGTCATGATGAGTCCCTCATAGAGGTTCTTGAGGTGAATGTTAGCGTCGGCTCCACTCACAGCATCCTCAGGAACACTGGTGGTGGCCTTACCCAGGATGTCAGCAACCTCCAAGAGGTCTTTACAGAACCCTGAGATGGAATAGAGCTTGGATTCATTCAGCTGCTTGGTAAACCTCATACGGACATTCTCTGTCTCGGCAAGAGCTCTTTTATATTTATCCTAGGATGAGAGAAAAACAGAGAAACATGGAGAGATGGAAATATTAGTTTGTAGGAAAGGATAGTCCTACAGGAGGTTATTCAAACTGATTTTCATAATAAAAGCAAATAAAACATGACAGAGAACTTTAACATAAATCATTATAAACTCAATATATACATGTATGCATTTCATCATTTGCAAAATCATTTAAAGCACCGATTGTGAAAAAAGCTTTCTTCCCTTTTTCCTTTCATCTCTTCAAATGAATTAATGAGCAAAGAGAAAACATTATGTAAAACCCCTGATAATACATCCATTTTAACTTTCCATTGTCCTTTATACTTCACATTTTCCCTGACAACAGATGCAGTGATGAAGCAATTACAAATGACAAATAAGTGTAGCTCTCCTTACTGTATAATCAGCCACTTGAGCTGTGAGTTTCTCCTTCTCTTCTGTTAGCTTCTGTTCTAGTTCTGTCATTTTAGTCTCCTCCTCACCCTTACTTCCATTATCCTTGTTAGCTTCTTTGGTTTCTACAAAGAGTGTCCTGTAAGAAATAATGATGCAACCTGAGAATTTGTTTTGATATCCCCATCCCCCGGGATTGACACCCATGTCCAATTGCATACGATATAGATACATATGGAAAATGTCATTGGTCAATTTTGGCCATGTGAAGCATGGTGAATTTTTAATTTATGCTGCTGCTTGATATTTCATAAAGTGATAGTAATACCTCAAAATTTCATAAATTTAATTGGTATCTACATGTAAGTAAGACTCCAGGCCAAAAAATCATGAGAAAGCTCACAGCACAAAAAAAAAATAATCGAAGACGAAGATATCTATCATTATCTTTCATGGCGCACATTGATTTCCCCCATTTCCCCCCCCCCCCCCCCCCAGTGTATAGGATCAATGAAACCGGCGTGAAGTTGGTCACATATTCGATATTCAACTTGTGAAGTTAGAAGCATCTTGCTGGACCCTGCAAGGTGTGTAAAAGACATAAAACCTGTTAAATTTGAATATACCGAATATACCGAATATGCCGAATATTGAATATGCTTCCAACTTCACAAGTTGAATATGCCGAATATCGAATACATCTACATCTACATCTACATCTACATCTACGACGATACTCAGCAGGATCCATAAGTAAGGATGTAGTGCTAAGGAATTGACTTGGGTGCTCATGTGCAGTGATTACTTGTTGGTACATTCAATAAAACAAGTGCAAGTAAAAATCTAGTTCCATGGTCTAGTCTAGATGTAATCACTAATAGGTGGAAGCGCTCCCCTGAAGGCCTCCAATGAAGTGGCATCAAGAGTGATTTTTGGGAGCGCATTCTAGGCAGTCACTGTCCTGGGGAAATATAAATTTCTGTAGAGTTGTATACGACATGGAATAGCATGAATAGTCAGACAACAGCTTCTTTGGTGATATTGTCGGGTGTTGCTGGCAATCATGGGTGCCGTGTAATGGTGTGCATTGATCGCTACCAAGTACCATGTTGTTTTGGATCTGACGAATGCCATTACAACTAAATTAGTAACGACCAAGACCCAACAACGGCGGCCCCATGGAATGACCGTACCAATGACTCTCGGCAACAAGCCGTTAACCCAAGGTGGCCACTATATCGGAGCGGCCCACGGCGTATGTACTCGAGCTCACCGAGACAAGTCGCTGCCAGGGCCGCCCGGCCCCGGCGGGCGCTGAGCTGAATGGTGACCAGCATAGGGCTAGGCCATGCCATGCGCGGCGGCTCGCTTCGCTTATGCAACACCAGACACAGGTTGACTCAGTCATATACTAGCTTGTCATGCACATTTCGGAACACGAATGAAAGGAAATAAAGCCACTTATAAGTACCTTTCTGTTATTCAATCTTATTTGAAAATGAGAAAGTGTTAAACATATACCAATTGTGTATGATCTACCTTGTGGAGCTTAATTGTCGCCTGCAAACAACATTAATCAATGATATAGGGAGATTTCTACAGCGGATTCGGAGTGCCATGGTGGCTGCCATTTTGCAACATGTGATACGGAACTATTTCCTCAAAGTGTGTTGCCCTTTGTGCGGATTAATAATTTAGCGACACTTCTATGTTATTAGTCCCGCTGCTGAACCAAGCTGTGTGCTGGTGAAAAATTGCCCCGTTGCCAATTTAACAAATGATTAAAAATAAATAATAACATTTCCATATTTTTTTGCAATGTGGTTAAAAATAAATCCGGTTAAAATGAATGTAATTGTGTCATGTAATGCCAACATGTTTTTTCTACTGGAACATTTTTAGTATCGCCAATACAGACAAAGCTATACTGTATCCTTTTCTCCGTGTATTGATTAAATTGTGCAGTGAAAAAACATTTGTAGCCTATACTGTATATAAAGCGTTCTTTTTTTTCGGGGGGGGGGGGGGGGAGTGGGAGAACAAAATATAGGCGCATCAATACAGGAGGAGCTGATATTCCTTTTTTGTCAATATAATGCTTGCTATTTTATGTCACGAACCATTGATTTAGGAACTTCATAATGTAAAATGAAGTTGAACATTGGCCCGGAGGAAGTCCAGTGAAGTTTTTTTTTATCAGTTGTTTTAAGTGTTCTTTTATTCCGTTTCTTTTCAGTGAGATCAACATTCAAATATAGAAATCTTACAATTATGAATGAAGTATAAACAGAAACGTTTAAAAATTACAAATAAATCTATACGTATATGGAAAAAATGTATACATTGATGGAAGAACAAAGAATTTATAGAACCTGGCACTTAAAATCTCAGCTTACTTGAATTATATATATAGAAATACAACTGAAAATATACATGTAAGTAGCTAACAAAGGATTTATAAAAATTACCGAGAATATACCAAGTTGACTTTTAATTTACCTCTGCTAGCCTACCCCCCCCCCGGGGGCGTCACTAGAACATTTTAAAAGGGGGGGGGGGGGGTTGTGACACCCAAATTTGCAGACAAGTTTTTAGGGTGTGACACCCATTTGCCGACAAAAATGCCGCACCTTAACCTCTCCCCACCCCCCACATAATAATAATAAAAGAAAATCGCAGATGTAGAGATCTTGATCATACGGGCCCATTTTCACCGGGGGGGGGGGGGGCTGACGCCTATTGCCCGGCTATCACTTTTCAATTTCTAAATTTTTCGCGAGCGAGCATATAGCGAGTAAGCAACTCTATTTAATTTTTCCTAGTGAAAATCTACAGAAGCTATATCTGGGAATCTCGCGCGCTGCCCAAAATGAATGTTCTTGCCCCTCGCTGCCCGAGTATGAAGTGGTGGTTGCCCGAATATCAGAACTTCTTTGAAAATCCTCGGGGGGGGGGGGGCTGGGGCCCATTTCCCGAATATTGACTTTCCAGTGTTCCCAGAGCAAAAAAGATAGCCATGCAGGCTTTTTTTTTTCTTTCCTTCCCTTTACCTTTGCTTCTTTCTGTTTTTTTGTTTTCCTTTTATTTCCCTTTGTTCTTTCCCCTTTCACTTTTCTGCTTGTCTCTTTCCTCTTCCCTCTCCCCTTTCCCCCTCCTCTTTTTTGCCGACCGAGGTTGTGCAATTGCCGCATTTGCCGCTGCCCTCCTCCCAAAGCCGGTAATGATTGGCAAACAAATGGAAAAAAGAGAAACTATATAGAGAGAGAAAAAAAGAATAAAAGAGTTGAGAAGAAGGAGAAAAGAAAAGATGGTATATATCGCTTTTGTAATGTATACAAATTTATGCACATTGTCTGAGCACCTTGTGACGAGCTATTCCATGAACCTGCTTTTATAAATGAGCCTCAATGCTTGGAATTCAGTTTGCAAACATTATTTGTTGCTATGTCCGGCAAGCTTTCAGGTTGTCAAGAACAACCTTTGTTTGAAATGTATGCATACATTACCAATGCGGTCAATTGGATCCCGGCTCCCGCACTCTCATCTTTAATAATTGGTTCCCTGTTATAATTCGCATGTTTAATACTCGGAGGGGATGACGGGAGGGGGTATGCAGCCTTCTATACCCCCCCCCCCCCCTTCCCTCTCGTTTACATCGCGTAAGATACATAGTGACTTGTTATATATGCGCTATATACAAGTACTTATTATCATATCATGTCGAAGCTATTTAGGAGGGCCCATGTATTACGTATTTAGTACAATTATTTTGACCACTTCGCTTAAAAGGTTATAATTAATTATGTTGCCCTATTTGGTGGTATCATATTTATCGGGGGGGGGGGAGGGGGCCGATTGGAGGCTGCAGCCCTAGTACCTCTCCCGCCTCTTGAAATGATAAGCCTATGCCCCCTATTATTTCCTTTCCATCCCCGCGATCCTTAATGGTGACACTTATTTTGTACTTCCTTTACTCCTTACAGAAACGGATTGTTTTTTCTCTCCCGCCATTTGCAACACTTAATTTCTTTTACCCCCGTCCCTCGTCTATATATACATTCTTTTTATTTATTTTTTACCGCTATATACATTTAGCATTCACTGGCGCAGCGATTGGGGCATTCACGATATGCCTTTTATGAGTATAGGTTTGAACATTTCTGTGATCTCATTATATGGCATTTGTGCTTTTACTTACTTATAGAGTGAGTTAATCGGGGGGGGGGGGGTGGGGTTAGAGAGGGATCGAAAGAGAGATTTTTTTTAGCAACTTGGAGAAATGCTGCAGTGTTTTGTTGTATTTTTCAATAATCTGCCCCCAACTAAAATGCATTTATGAACTTTTGTTTTTTAACTTTGCTTTTGTTATTGTCTTTATTCGAAGAATGAGGGAGGAAAAAAGAGAGAAAGAGAGACAGATATAGAGATAAAGAGAGAGAGAGAGAGAGAGAGAGATAAGGAGGGTGCCTTATTATGACTGGCTGGGAAACCCTGTCTCGTTTTGTTTAGCAAAAACGGAATATTGAAAATTTAGTCACTAAAGTATAAAGTGGCTGCATTCAATGTGTTGAACAATAATAACTTGATCATAATAACTTAGTGAAATACGAAGATAGCAAACGAATTTAAAACAAAAATTGAACCCTTAGAGTATTATCTTGAATAAATCTAAAATTGGAAGAAAAAACAAAACAAATAAACAATCAAATAAATATCCGAGGAAAAAACCCAAATAAATAGATACGTGAATAAATAAACAAAGGAATTAAAAAAAAAACATAAAAATAAATGAATAAAGACCTATTAAATCACCCTTACTTCCATTATCCTTGTTAGCTTCTTTGGTTTCTACAAACAGTGTCTTGTAAGAAATAATGATGCAACCTAAGAATTTGTTTTGATATCACCATCCCCCGGGATTGACACCCATGTCCAATTGCATACGATATAGATACATATGGAAAATGTCATTGGTCAATTTTGGCCATGTGAAGCGTGGTGAATTTTTAATTTATGCTGCTGCCTGATAAAGTGATAGTAATTCCTCAAAATTTCATAAATTTAATTGGTATCTACATGTAAGACTCCAGGCCAAAAAATCATGAGAAAGCTCAAAGCACACAAAAAATAATCATCGCCGACGAAGACGAAGATATCTATCATTATCATTCATAGCGCACATTGCTTTCCCCCATTCCCCCCCCCCCCCCCCAATAAATAGATACATGAATAAAAAAAAACATAAGAATAAATGAATAAAGACCTATTAAATCGTAAATTTTCAATAAATTTTATGAAACACATGTTAATCTCTAGACTTTACATCCTTAGAAAATTGGCAACGCTACGATAGACTATGCTTCTAGATAATAGTCGCCAATCTCTACAATATAATTCCTGAACAAAACTTTCTGTATGATTGTTTTCCAACTTGAAAATGGTAAAAATTTTGAGATTTTTTCTTAGAATTATGTTTATTTTAGAATAGGCAGAAATTATATTTATTTTGAATGAAAAAACATTCCAGATTTTTGATGTTGTGGGAACTATGCTTTCTTTGGTGGAAGTATACGATATTATCAGAATGTGTAATGCGGCTTGGAAACGAATCAACATTTCGCACAGCAACGTACGTGTGATTGTGAATGCATGTGTGGATGACTAGCTGCGCTGCTGTACTGATATCGTGAGCTGAATGAGTAGACTGCATTATCGAATAGGCCTAACCGTGATCAGGATCAAAACAACAACGTCAACTATACAACATTTTACAAGAATCAGATTGATGATAACAATTTGAAAATTAGAATAAACCGTAACACAATATGACAGACGTAAGTCCAGTATCTGCATCAATGTTTTTGTCTTATAATATGTTTGCATTTTTTGTTGCAATGTTATTGTCATGTCATGATTGTTCATGTATGATGGGGAGCCCTATATCTGCGCACCTAAGATTTTGACCTGAAATTCACAAGAATTTCTTTAATATTCCTCTAAAGCTTAATTTTATATTATTCCTGATATTCTAAAGTGGGCGATCCTGGGTTTTAGCGGTCTAAACTTATTTTAGGTTGCTAACTTCAGCTCATCTATGCCCTAACCCTAACCCTAACCCTAACCCTAGTTAGCAACCTAAAATAATTTAGACCGCTAAAACCTAGGATTGCCCTAAAGTGTAAGTTTGCAAAAATTCTCGTCAAAATTAGAACAAAAACAATGGCATTTACACAAGAAACGGCGGCCGTGTCATGTCAACATTGAAAAAAACAATGGTGCCCATGTCTGCGCCCTCATTCATTTTACACGCAGTGCGGGAGTTTTTACGTGAACGACAACATTTTGAGGCTTGTGAATAAAATGCATTAAATAAGACCTTTTTTCAATATTTTGACTCGTTTTTTGCATGAATACCTATCGCTATGATAAAGATGAAATGTTTGTGTTCGTTGCGTGTTTTGTTTTATTAGAATCGCGCAGTTACGCGTGTGCGCAGACATGGGCACTGCGCAGACTTGGGCACTCTAGCCATACTTTTGATAATAATTTTGTTTTAATAATCCTCCATTCTCTTTGGGGTATGAGTGTTGCATTTATTGCGCTTTTGTAACTTAAGAAAAGGCGCTATATAAATGAATAATGTTATGTTATGTTATGTTACAAGATCCTAAACCTAATTTTTTTTGCAAACCTCATTGATGATCTCGTTACCCAGTCGCAGCAGAAATTTGTCTCATTGAACGCATCGCATTGCGTGTGTTTGTGTAGGCTAGCTTTGCCTTTACTATAAATACTAATTTAGGACCCCTGGCCATAACTTAAGTCTCTCTGACACTCCGGGAACTGAATCTTGAATCTCAAAAATTAAAATATGTTGCACCCAGAAACTAGAAAGCTTTGTTGACAGGAAAGTTTTCCATAGCCATAGGTTAATGTATGGTTGGGGGTCCTAAAGCTACGCACCATACAAATCACATACACGCGCAATGCAACGCGTTCAAATCAGGCTAAAACACACACGCGATACACACAGTCAATTTCAATAGCAATTTGCATTCATTTATTGCATGTGCGTAGCTTTAGGACCCCTTCATTTTTAAGAACAAAATTTGACATCGGCATTGATATCGGCCTGAAAACGTGCATTATTGACATTCACCCATCGTAATTTTCTCCACAAATCAACTTAGAATATCCAGAATCAGGATATGGAATGAAATTGGTGACAAGCCAGTGATTTCTGTGACCTTTTAGCTGCTGAAAACAAAGTGCGTAGCTTTAGGTCCCCCCATCATACATGTAAGAGTAGATGTAGATCTAAATTCTAATGGCGATAGAATGTGCTTGTGTGAAGCCAGTTCCATGAACTTATGTGTTGACTGGATGAAGGGTGAAAATAAATGTCGGCTTCATCATCCTTCATGACATGGCTTCCCTTCGAAAATCAACAGATAGATTTTGATAAACATCCTTTTATTTATTCTGTTTCTTAGGAAAAGAAACAAGATGACAGCGCGGGGAAGGAGAAAGCGGCCATCGAAGACACCGCCTTTGAGGCGCTAGAGAAGGATTTCCAGGAAGTTCTCAACGAGCTCATGGGAGATAAGAGTCTGGAGAAGTTCAGATCTGAATACGAGAAGCTCCATCGCGCCCTGAAAAAATCCCATGATAGCGAGAAGCGACTGATGCAAAAATGCAGGGAGCTGAACGCGGAGATTGTGGCCAACTCTGCCAAGGTGTCTACTGCTCTCAAACTCTCACAAGAAGATCAGACAACTATTGCACAATTGAAGAAGGTGAGTGGACAAGTGTAAAGGCTCGTTCACATAGACTGCAGTGGTATACTGCAACATTTTTTTTTTTACAATGACAATTATAAGCATTTACATGCTTCATATATCTGTATGTTATAATACACAGATAGTCTTATGGGGTGTTGCAAGAAAGTTGCAATCAATTGTAAATTGTAAAGCAAATTAGAACAACCATTCTGAATGGTTCAGGGTCTGCCCATTCAAGAAGATGCGCTTGCAACAATGATTTTGATTGGTCAGTACCGATCAGTTGCAACTTGCAATCAATCGCAACTTTCTTGCAACACCCCATAAGTGAGTACCTGTAGGACCTTTGTTTTTCGCAGCTACCTTTTTCATTTTCCCATTTCTTTCCATTCATTAAACGCTAAACACCGTTTCCCACATTACGTGTGAACGAGCCTCAAAGAGATGATTGAGTTCTGGTAGAGGTAAGAATAGCATAGTAGAGATGTTCGGTCATGTCCCCTGAAAAGGATCGCTCTTCAAATGCCCTCATAACATTAAAAAAATGAACATTTATGCCACATGTGTGGGTAGTCCCACTTCTGTGTACAGTGCAGGTGCTTTTCAGAGAGATTGGGTCAATATCTTATCATTTTAATGCTTCCAAAACCTCACAGCATTATACTGTACGAATTCTTATGTAGACATGATCCACCTTTCCCAATTGCTTTGAGACAGTTTCTTTCACAATGTAATCGCTTGACCAGAACTCAACTTTATCTTTAAGACATGTTATGTTTTGTAGCAGTAGCTGAGGTAAACTCAGATTTGTCATGCTAATTGAATATAGATGTATTCATATTGTGTTGACTCATAGCAATATGTCAAGACATGATGTGTAACTATTTTTCAAGTAGTTGAAGGCTGTGTTCTATAACATAAGATGATACTTGATGATGTTTTACAGTTCAGTCAGGTTCATTAGATATTCATACTGTAATAACTCATCAGTGAAAAAAATAGGCGGGGTCTAAGGGTGATTACTCTTGAAAACTCTTGAAAAAGCCACCATAAATGAAAAAAGAGCCACCGCCAAATAATATTTTTGCCCATGGGTCGTAGTGCATTAAAATCTCTGCACACAATAGGTGGACTTCTAAGTAGCCCTCTCAAAAGAAATTTTATTTTTTACACTGACTCATAGCAATAGCTGAAGACATGTGTAACTATTATTTCAAGTGGTTGAAGGCTGTGTTCTATAAGATGATACTTTTTTTAACAGTTCAGTCAGGTTCATTAGATATTCATACTGTAATGACTTTTAGCAATAGCTCAAGTCTTGTAACTATTTTTATATTCTTAATTTGACAGCCGCACACTATAAGATGATATTGTCGTAGAATTCAGTTTGGTTCATTGAACGCATATATTTTGTTGTCTTGCACCCTGTAGGAGATAGAGAAAGCCTGGAAGATGGTGGATGCTTCCCAAGAGAAAGAACAGAGAGCAAGAGAAACCATCCAGTCTCTCAAACTAGAGATCACCAACCTCAGTCGTCTGGTAGAGCAGGGAGCAGGACTCACCATGGGCCAGGAACACAGGTCAGTCAGTCACCCAAGTCCAGGTTCTGTAATTCATTCAAGACTCATTAGTATTTTTACTTAGTTTGAGGTTTTGATAAAATACCAAACCAACTTCTTTATTCAGTTTTAATTTTTTGCTAAGTACTGTACCGTAAGTCTAAGAAATACGGATCCCTTTCCATCATTTTCAATTGATGATAATGCTATTGATAATGACAAAAGAGATGTTATTACATGTATTAATACTGCTAGCAGACGATGATGATGAGGATGAGAGTAATAGTAATAATAACAGCCAACAATAATGATAATGGGTATAACTATAGGCACCGAACTATTGTCCTGTGGCAAGAATGGATCTACATTCGCCTCTCCATACCCAGGATGGAAATAGGGACCCTGTAGGACGATGAAAGCCTTTAGGATAGTAATTGCCATGGTAGGAATACTCCCACAGAGTGGAGATGGTGCACACGTGTGCGTGCATGAATCCGATGACGAGGGTAATATATCTGCGCTTAGAGATATTATTTTGTAATAAATGCTATGTATCCTTATCTCTTAGTGGGCTCTTTTTTCATGAATTCTTTAATCTGATTGGTCAATTTGTCTGAGAGATAATTCTGTGTTCTTGACCAATAAATTATATGTGTACACTTTAAGGGATAAAACCGTTGCACCCTGCTTGTTCTCACGGAATGCGGGAAATATCTACGTTCTGGTTCCATATTCTATTCGGCCTCCAGCCTCAGGGAATATGGAACCAGAGCGTAGATATTTCCCGTATTCCGTGAACAAGCAGGGTGTAACTAATAATATTTATCATCATTATAATTATGATATTAATAAAATCCACATGCTCTCTGTATCTGTGTGATGACAGTGTGAATGAGCTACTGAAGGTGAAGGAAGACCTGACCAAGGAGAGAGATGAACAGCTTGGTGAGATCGTCAAACTCAGAGACTCTTTGGCAGAAGCCAGTAAGAAACAGACCAAAGCAGAGGAGGATAGGACTGAAGCCGATAGCAAGATTGCTGAGGTGAGTGTGAAGGAAGCCATACATGACTCAACTTTGATGTGCTGTTGTGAGTGTGAATAGATTTATTAAAGATCAGAATTGGATGTGCCATTTCGTGTATAATCGTTTGTTTCACATAAACAAAGAGAACCGCCATATTCCTTGCCACTCATATAATATGGTGCGTAATATGAGATTTGGAGCTTTGTCTCATTAAGTCAGGCATCTGAATGGGCAGGCACGTGATCATCAAAATGACCATGTGACAGCTTATGAACGATCCCCAAGGTCTCTGACAAATGGCTGGCAGAGAAGGGATATAGCAGTGTTGCTCAATCTTCATTTTATCCATACAAATTATAAAGTTTATCTGAATATCAATCATTGATCAATGAATATTTTATTAACTTAACTTGATAAGTGAATTGCTATATACACATCTCAATTTTTTATTCATGAATCTCATGCTACCTCATTTCAGACATACAAAACAATCTTATTGATTACTGCTCGTATATATAAGCATATCTTGCACTGAGTCATTTGTCTCCTGATGATTTTAGTCAGTACAAAACAGTATTCAGGATCTAAAGCCATATCTCGTAACATTCTCTCTCATTCCATTCCCTTCCTAGCTAAACCAAGACATCCAGGTCCGGAGCAACGAGGCCCAGAGGGAGCAGCGTCGCAAGGAGAAGCTGGACCGGGAGCTCAAGCAATCCAAGATGGAGCTGGAGCAGAAGACCAATGAAATCAAGGGCATGCAAACCCAAGCCCACCGTTACAAGGACGACATGTCACGTCTGGAGACACAGCTCAAAGAACAGAAGGTACACCCTAAACCTCTGTGAAAATCTCCTGCCGTGTGTACTTGTGGGGTGGTATTTTGAAAACTATGTTATCTTCTTGGTATGATAATTGTTATAACAAAACTAAATTAGGACAAGTCAATGGTTGATGTGTGCGCAATTGCCGGCTGCGTACATGTATAGTTAGATACATCTGTGCAAGCACAAACAATACCTGTTTATTCCATGCAATTTCAATGTGTTAAGACAATTAACATACCTCACACTAACTTAAAAGATAACAGTTTTCAGAATACCACCTCTGGTACTTTGGGACCTTAAAAAGAGTGCATGAAGGAATTCGAGAAAAAATGTTTGTTTTTTTAAAGACACTTTTCGTAGGAAGAAGTTCAAATGAGAAACAGGATTGATAATACTATCAAATTTGCCAACCGTTAGTATATTGCGCAGTGAATGATATTTAATTTTAAATAAAAGAAAAGAAAATCGGGAACTCCAGAGGGGGATTGTCTATCAATGCAAGTATGCTTGGTCTTTTCGTATAGTATAGTAGTATCAAAATATCAAGAGATAACATGAATGATAACCAATAAAAAGGCAGTAATCCTCCTTTTGCTTTTCAGATCCTGTATGAGCGCACCCAGAAGGACACGGACATCTTGAATGCTCGTTTCACCAAGCTACAACAGGATTATGAGACGCAGCTTCTTAACTGTGATGGCCTGGCTCAAGAAAACCAACACAGGGTCAATGAACTTAAGGTAAGGTCACCACACTTTTTATTTAACATTGAATATTTGTCTGAAATACTTAAAGGGATGTGCCACCAGGCGACCATGGGAAAAGTCAGGATTGCGTAAGCCCCATTCACTCGTACACACAGTTTTTGTGCGCCGAACGCGTCCATCAGACTGCTGGGATTGCATTTCGGACTGCACAAAGTCGACTGAATCTCGCACGAGTGCTCGAGCTCAGGCGGAGCGTGCACGTTGCGCGGCTACCAGTTTGTCTGAAATTTGCACCCCGCGGGGCAACGGCATGATCAGTTAACGATCACAATGCTCTCTTGCGGCATAAAAGTGTCCACAATCTGTGGTTGAGTATCCCGATAATGACTAGTGTACCCTCATAAAAAAAAAATACTTTCATTTAAGTCATTAAATTAAATTTCCTCGACATAAATTGGGTATTGACAGCACATATTAGTTTAATTCCATCAGCTCCAACCTCATTGATTTACATGTACATCACCGTGTAATGCTATCTTCTGTGCTCAACTTGTATGTTTTCTCAGGTGCACTTCACTTATGCTTAAATGAATCATACCATATGACCTGGCCCTTTCTTGATTCGACAGGTACCAAATTCTATGACCTTCCCCCTATCTTCCCACAATCGTCTTTCGGATGGTGACGTTAAAGGTCGGTCCCAGACGTAAATAATCATATCTGATTGATACACGTCTGTAAAAACCCAAGTACACACACACACACACACACACCCACACACCCACACACACACACACACACACATGTTCCCTATCCAGGACCCCGTTTCATAAAAACTTGTTATCAATAGTAATTGCAACACATCTATGACAACTTTGCTCTAAGCCAATCAAATGCTCTGATTTCAGTAGCTTATAAGAGTCATTGTGACTTGTTATTGATAACAAGTTTTATCAAACAGGGCCCAGGCCAAAGAATAAGCAACAGTATTTCAGATATTCTTTGACTTGAGTAATCCTGTAAGACAGCACCACTCCTTGATTTGACTGGTACTAATTCTCACGACTATCTCCCGCCTCCCATACATTGCTTGTCCAGGCCAAAGAAGATGAGATTGGGAACCTGAAGGGTGACACCACTCGCCTCACCAAGATGCGGGAGACCATTCAACGCAAGCTGCGTAACGTGGAGGAGCAGAAGGCTGAGACAGAACAAGCCAAAGAAACCCTCAAGTCACAGATTGTTGCGCTGGAGAGAGGTAGGTCAAATATGTCCTTCCCTGCTTGTTTTACCTGCTGCCCGATAGGAAGCCTCTTACTGCACCGTTTGGATGCCATAAAAGTTTCTGAGATAATCACAAAGAAGGCCATCCTTGCAACTGGGCATTCACTGATAAGAGCATTATAGTAACTTCAATTACTCTACAATATTGTGAATAATACATATAATCTGACACTAAAAAGAGCTTAATCTTCTCAAATAAACTAGATATAAAACGAAAAACATAAACTTCAAGCCTAAATTATGAACAAGGGCCTTTCTTCTTGCAGTCGACAATTTATTAATTGACAGTCGTACATTATACCTGTTATAACTTATTATCAATAACAAGTGCCACATTTCTATTGCAAATATGCTCACAGTGAATCAAACGCAACTATTTCAATAGCTTATATCGATTGTCGTAACTTGTTATTGGTAACAAGTTATTATGAAACCGGTCCCTGGAATGGTAGGCAACCTGAAAAAAGGGATATAGCCTCATTATTACACCTTGTTATCTTCATCTGTTTGGCAAAGACGCAGAGGAAATGCGGCATGAATATTGTCATGATTGTATTTCCCTCTGTGTTCTTTTCTTAGTTATCTTGCCACCAGCACTTTGGAGTTATTTTGTTGTCATTTCATGTTAGATATTGGAAATGCATTTGAAGGTCAGAGTATTGGCTGTGTATCATGTTGTCCTTTTTCTTGCCAATTACAGAGATTGATTCTAATAAGAAACAGACTGAGATGGATCGTAAGGCCATTGATGACCTTGTTCGTGAGAGGGATATCCTCAACAAGAACTTACTCAAGGTAGGTCAATCATCGTCTGAACACAAGATGGGAGAATACAATAAAGCAAAACAAGTAAAACAAGGTACCAGTATGCTTAACAAGTAGACATCCACAATGGTAATCCAGTTCAGAGTGCATCTCTGGAGAATAGATCAAGTGGTCTGTGCTGAAATGTGATGGTCTTGAAAGATAAATGTAACACTATACCGAAGATATGAAGGTAATTCCATATGAGAGAAAATTAAACGAACAAATTTTAAGGTTTGTGAAACCTCTGAAACTACATGTATATTTGCAACAAGTGAAATGTCTTCATTGCAAGTAACAATTTACGATATTCAAATGAATCTTAACACCTGCTATTTGGGGGATTTAGAGGAATTTTTATGCCTCCGCCCACCGAAGGTGGGTGCCGGAGGCATTATGTTTTCGGGTTGTCCGTCCGTCCGTGCGTCCGTCCCACTTCTCGTTACCGCGATATCTGAAGAATCATTTGAGGTAGGAACCTCAAACTTGGTACTAGTATGTATCCCCATACAAAGATGAACTGATTAGATTTTGGGGTAAGTAGGTCAAAGGTCAGAGGTCACAGAGGTCAATTTACCTGAAATTACATAAAAATTCTTGGTTTTTAGCACCGTTAACCACGATATCTCAAGAACTGTTTGAGGTAAGAACTTCAAACTTGGTACTAGTATGTTTCCCTATACGAAGATGAACTGATTAGATTTTGGGGTAAGGAGGTCAAAGGTCAGAGGTCACAGAGGTCAATTTACATGAAATTACATGAAATTCTTGGTTTTTAGCACCGTTACCGCGATATCTCAAGAACTGTTTGAGGTGAGAACTTCAAACTTGGTACCAGTGTGTATCCCCATAGAGAGAGGAACTGATTAGATTTTGGGGTAGGTAGGTCAAAGTTCAGAGGTCACAGAGGTCAATTTACATGAAATTACAGGGAATTACTGGTTTTTAGCACCGTTACCGCGATATCTCAAGAACTATCTGAGGTGAGAACCTCAAACTTGGTACCAGTATGTATCCCCATAGAAAGATGAACTGATTAGATTTTGGGGTAAGGAGGTCAAAGGTCAGAGGTCACAGAGGTCAATTTACATGAAATTACATGAAATTACATGAAATTCTTGGTTTTTAGCACCGTTACCGCGATATCTCAAGAACTGTTTGAGGTGAGAACTGCAAACTTGGTACCAGTATGTATCCCCATAGAAAGAGGAACTGATTAGATTTTGGGGTAGGTAGGTCAAAGTTCAGAGGTCACAGAGGTCAATTTACATAAAATTACATGAAATTACTGGTTTTTAGCCTCGTTATCAAATATTTCTAGAAGAGTTTGAGCCATCAACTGAATTTAGGCGGAGGCATATAGGAGACGCAGTCGCATTCATCTTGTTCTTTTTGAAATGTAAGAAGGAGATATGCCAGTCTCTGAGGTAATTCCATTGAATGTACATGTAGACAAGTGTGTATTATGCCAACCTCGTCCCCACACAGGCTGCCAGTGCCACCCAGAAGCAGCTGAACCTGGTCAAACTGCATGAGCAATCCAAGAAGAACCTGGAACAGGAGATTGCCAACTACAAGGAGGAAGCCCAGAAGCAGCGTAAGATCATCTACCAGCTGGAGAAGGAGAGGGACCGCTACATCAACGAGGCCAGCGATCTCACCCAGAAGGTATGTTTAGTGTTTTCAATACCTAGATGAAGGGAGAAAGAACTCGACATTTCACCCTGGTACAAAAACATCTGTGTCGGTGCATTTTATCTAATGTATATGACTGCTCTCTACCCAAGAGTATTGTAATGTCAGTATGGTTTAAATTAGCATGTGTGTGTGTGTGGCTGAGAAAGGGGACTTGTTTGAATGCTCTTCCTGGAGTGGAGTGTGCACTGTATGTGAGGAATTAAGTCAAATGACCTGGGTAAGGATAATTAGGATTAGGAAACAACCAGAGTTTTAGTATAGTATGACTTTTTTAAGATGACCCTAAGTTAGACCTTGATGCAGGAGCAAGAAGAAAGCATGTTGATGTCAGGCCCCTGGGAGCTTTGAGACATCCTCAGCCTAGAAGGCTGAGGATGCTGGGGGTGCTGTAGCTAAAAAGTAGTTAAAAAGTGACCCAAAAAGGCAGAGGACCTTTTATTTTGCTCGCAGCACCCCCAGTATCAAAATCATTCCCAGGTGCCTGGTTGACGTTGGTAGTGTCCAAGTAGTATAACTTGTGTGGATGGATGGGTCACATGTTGTTGTATTCTTAGAAACACATCAATGAGTTCAAATAGGTTTGAATGAAACAATATCCACTGATCTTGTCATTCAGGTACTGCAACACATGGAGGATGTGAAGGTGAGAGAGATGCAGATCTTTGACTACAAGAAGAAGATTGCTGAGGCCGAGACCAAGCTGAAGCAGCAGCAGAACCTCTATGAAGCTGTCAGGAGTGACCGTAACCTCTACAGCAAGAACCTCATCGAGTCCCAGGTGAGAATTTAATACATTGGACCTAGATGCAGTCCATGCTAAATGTTACTTATACCAAGAACTGTTACAATCTGTCTAAGTAAAATGGCACTTGGTTATCGGAAAGAATTATATCATTATCATTGGGATCAAACACTTTGTATTGCAGATGAAGACTCAAGAAGAAGATAGATAAGGAAAAGAGGAATAAAGATATGAGAAGAAAGAAAATGATAAAGTTTGAACTGAGGAATTTACAGTTACGGAAAGGGAAGCTGAAGAAGTATGAATATAAAGGTAGCAATTAATGAAGGAAAAGAGAATGTTGGGTTTAGGATTGAGGGATGGAGTAGAAGCAAATGAAGAAAAAACAAGGAGGATGAGATATAAGATGGAAACAGCAGGATAGAGTGAAGGAGAAGTTAATATAATAAAACCTACACTGATCCAGAATAACACACCTCAGATCCAGAGCAGCTAGATTAAACCTAGGCATGGACATTCATTTCATTTTGCTTGCCTCTCTTTACCCAGGATGAGATCACTGAGATGAAGAGGAAACTAAAGATCATGAACCATCAGATTGACCAGCTGAAAGAGGAGATCACTGCCAAGGAAGCTGCCCTCGTCAAAGAACATCTCGATCACCAGAGGTATGGAAATTAGTATACACGTTACAGGTGTTCATAACGATAGAGATATAAGATACGTGTACAGTCATATCTGCTTTATCGACCAGTAGTATATGAAAACTGCTTTTTTGTATTCTTTCAAGTGTTTATTATAGAAAGTTTCTTTAAGAAATCTGTTTTAAGGGGAACCTGTACTGAGACTAACCTTTGAAACTCATGACAAGATTATGCTTCAAATAATCACTAGCCAATCGAAGAAAAATATTATAATACAGTTGTTGCATGTCAGGATGAACCAGGATTAGATAAGCCTTTGATTTTGTTTTGTTACCTCAAAACCTTCTTAATTTATAATTGTTCTCCTGAGCCATAATCATGTGAAGCTCCAGTAATTGGAAAACTCCATGTATACCTATCCTTAAAATTCAAATTATGTTCATGAGCATGTATTCATTGTGTTGATTCCAAAATGAGAGACAATGACAGAGAGACAGTTTCTGATAGAGCACTGCTTTATTTTATTTGACCACCCTGCACAGGGTTGAGAAAGAGAAGGAAGCCTTGAAGGCCGAGCTGCAGCGTATGAAGCAGCAGGCTGCAGAGAGCAAAGCTTACATTGAGGCACAGGAGGCTGAGGAGAGGAAGCTCCTGAAGATCATCTCTGAGGCAGATGCTGAGAGACTCAGGCAGAAGAAAGAACTTGATCAGGTAAGGTAAAATAAAGAAATAAAAACTGGGACCTGTGTCATGAAACTTTTTAGCAATGACAAGGTACAATGATTGATGTAAGCAACTGAAATCATTGATGTAAGCAGCTGAAATCATTGAATCTGATTGGTTGTGAGCAAACTTGTAAGAGATTTTAGCAGTTGTTATTTATAGGCAGTGTTTTTTAACAGGCCTTGATGCTAAGGAAATCAGTCAATAGTCACTGCAGTTCTAACTTCATGTTTTAAATTGTACAGTTTAACTGGTATCAATATCAGGAATAGTTCTACAATTTCATTTGCCTCGGATGGAAAAAATAATTTATGGCCCGTGACCTTCAAACAATATCCTCTGCCGCTTTTCCACCATCAGGTCATCAGCGAGCGTGACATCCTGGGCACCCAGCTCGTGCGCCGCAACGATGAGCTAGCCCTGCTCTATGAGAAGATCAAGATCCAGCACTCCACCCTGGGCAAGGGAGAGCTCCAGTACCGCCAGCGCTTGGAGGACATCAGGCTCCTCAAGCTGGAGATCAAGAAGCTGCGCAGGGAGAAGAACATCCTCAACAAAAATGTTGCCAATGTTGATGACCTTAGGTATGACCTTCAGAAAGTATAATTTTGATGGAGTGGTCTCAAGAGCAATTTTGTTCTGTGCATTTGCATCAAACATGGAATATTCAATAGAAGATATATTTTAGATTAAGAATTTTGAGAGTTTATAACAGATATGGCACCATATAATTGCTGTTAAGCATCATGATGATCAACATTTAAAAATGGTGAAATTCATGTTATGTAAATTTGATACCTTATAGATTCTTTAGGAAATTTAATGGCTTACCTGATATGTTATGTAGTTGTCTAAACAATTAAAGAATAGTGATTATCATTATCATCTTTTTGTGTTGCGTCTCCAGGCGTGAAGTGTACCACCTCCAGCGGGAGCTGCTGAGGGAGCGTACCCGTTGCAAGGCCCTGGAGGAGGAGCTGGAGAACCCCATGAACATCCACCGCTGGAGGAAGCTGGAAGGCTCCGACCCCAGCACCTACGAGATGATCCAGAAGATCCAGACCCTGCAGAAGAGGCTTATACAGAAGACAGAGGAGGTGGTGGAGAAGGAGCTCCTCATTCAGGTAGGCAAAATTGTCAAGTGCTTCTTAAAAGATTAAATCCAACAGTTGTTATTTAGCCATGCCATAAGAAACCTAGGCATAACAATTATGTAGTAACCCAAGAAATTATTCACCTCAACACGGAAAATAACTTTTAGCATTACAAATGTTCCATAGCTATTCAGCTCAGCATATATTTTCTAACCATTAGCCAAACAAACTTAGCACAGTTGCTGTTTTCCCATAATCCCCTGATTTGTCTCGATGGTTGTTCTGTAGCACTCCCCTAAAGATGATTAGGTCAAAGGTGGTTGTTCATGGTGATTCCCAAAAAAATACAGCTGCATGTTGCTCTTTAGCAATCCAAAGATACATTCTTTTGTGATCCTCCCAAATAGTTCAGCCATAAAAAGGTATATTCATATCAGCAGTCTGTCGAGCAAACTCCTTGAAGAAATTCAGACCCGTCTGTGTTCTCTTGTAATCTCAAAACAAGTTCTGCTACGTAATTGTTCCTGTACAACCTCCATCAATTAAGCTCACAGAGAAGATTTGTTTTGGAATATCCATATTTGCATGTTTCAGACCTTTTTGTACATTTTCAAAGATTTTGTTCATGTGGAGCTTCAACCTAACCTTTCAGACCATATACCAAACTTAGTTCAATGTCTTTGAATATGGTAGGGAACTTCCAATAATTGCTGGGGTGTCGAACTAAATCATCTAGGAAAAAGCCGTTTTATAAATATGCTTACACAAGGCTGTGTTATGTTATGTGATATTTGAAATGGAAATGGATGCATTGGGACCCATGGCATATTTAACTGAGCTTGGATAATTCTATTGCAGGAGAAGGAGAAGTTGTATGTGGAGCTGAAGCATATCCTAGCCCGCCAGCCAGGACCAGAGGTGGCCGAACAGCTTCAGATCTATCAACAGACACTCAAAGACAAGACCAAACAGCTCAAGGTAAATAGCTTGCTTATTCCTCATCCAGAATATGACCCTATATACATGAGATGCTCTTTGTTGAACAAAGATCATAAGAATTTTCCATAAATTTATTCTTGCTAGCCTAGGGTGTATCCTTTTTTTTTCAGTTCAAAGAAGCGTGTGTGTGTGTGTGTGTAATTGGGTTTTTACAGACGTGTATCAATCAGATATGATTATTTACGTCTGGGACCGACCTTTAACGTCACCATCCGAAAGACGTGACTCAGTCTCGAACCTGGGTCCGCTGAATCAGTTTATAACTTCCACTGGTAGCTGGATTACAGGCGCACGCCACAACGCCCAGTCAAAGAAGCAAAGTGAGATCTTTAGATCAAGGTCTGTGTATATTCCTGGTTTTTGTCTTTCTTAGGTTCAATTTATTGCACTCACACTTGATTAGCATAGACATGTTTCTGTGAGGGTTTGAGTATATTATCTGCATCGCTATGGAGGATCTCTGACTATGCCCTCAAACTGCCCTTCTATCGAAGCTGTGCACTCAACAACAAAATGTTACTTTTAATCAGTGAGCCAGAGCTTGGATATTGCAGTCTATCAGGAAAAAAATGTTGCTATGAAGACAGGTTTTGGAAGCAAAAATCTTACTTTCAGCTAAAAGTTGTTCAAAGGGAGATATTTACAAAGGACCTATAGTTAAAATGAATTGATATGTTTCTCATGTACCTGCTCTTGCTATGGCTTAACCCATTGCCTACAGAAACCGGGTGGTTTTAACCCTTTTAGGACTGGAATTATCTAAGGGCTAAATAATTTAGATCACATTTTGTTCTTCAAATTGGCAACAATATTTTTCTTTTAATGCTACATGGTTCTAATAAAATGTAATGTCTTTGAAAACAACACACATGGTTAGGAACAGTGTGGGAAAAGTGGAAAAAATTGCCAATTTTTATGAAAAACAATGATTTTGAACCTCTCAATGTGTTGCCAATTTAAGGTTTTTAAAGCTTATTGTATCCCCCGGCAGTATGCCGGAGGATACTTTGGATTCAGCAGCGTTTCGCCGCCGCCGCCGCCGCCGCCGCCGCGTCACATTCTTGTGTGCGCTCTAGCGGTCACATTTCTCGACGAATTTTTTTCAAATTTCCTGTGGACGTGTATCTTGGTAAAATCTGGACCCCTATAGTTTCTGGTGATGCTGCCCCCAGTGTTCCGTCTTTTATAGGGTAAAAGGCCATATTTTTGGGGATAGTTTGTGTGCGCTCTAGCAGTCACATTTCTCAACGGATTTTGTTCAAATTTTGTATGGAGGTGTCTCTTGGTAAAATCTGGAACCCTATAGATTTTGGTGATGCTGCCCCCAGTGTTCCGTCTTTTATAGGGTCAAAGGTCATATTTTGATAGATGTCTTGTGTGTACTCTTGTGTGCGCTCTGGCGGTCACATTTCTCAACGGATTTCATTCAAATTTTGCATGAAGGTGTCTCTTGGTGTAATTTAAAAACCTATAGTGTTTGGTGATGCTGCCACCAGTGTTCCGTCTTTTATAGGGTCAAAGGTCATACTTCAGGGCATGGCGTGAGTGCACTCTGCAGGCCACATTTCTCAACGGATTTTGTTCAAATTTTGTATGGAGATGTATCTTGGTATAATCTACACATGTTTAATTTTTGGTGATGCTGCCCTTATTGTTCCGTCCTTTATAGGGTCAAAGGTCATTTTTCCATTTCTTGCACTCTTACTTCTGCATTTCTCGACGGATTTCGTTCAAATTTTGCATGAAGGTGTCCCTTGGTGTAATCTAAAAATTTGTACTTTTTGGTGATGCTGCCACCAGTGTCCCGTCTTTTATAGGGTCAAAGGTCATACTTCAAGGGATGGCGTGAGTTCACTCTGCAGGCCACATTTCTTGATGGATTTCTTTCAAATTTTGTATGGAGATGTATAATCTACACATCTTTACTGTTTGGTAATGCTGCCCTCATTGTTCCGTCCTTTATAGGGTCAAAGCTCATTTGTCCCTTTTGTGCACTCTTATTCTGCATTTCTTGACGGATTTCATTCAAATTTTGTATGGAGATGTATCTTGGTATAATCTACACATATTTAATTTTTGGTGATGCTGCCCTCATTGTTCCGTCCTTTATAGGGTCAAAGGTCATTTTTCCATTTCTTGCACTCTTACTTCTGCATTTCTTGACGGATTTCGTTCAAATTTTGCATGAAGGTGTCTCTTGGTGTAATCTAAAAACCTATAGTTTTTGGTGATGCTGCCACCAGTGTTCCGTCTTTTATAGGGTCAAAGGTCATACTTCAGGGCATGGCGTGAGTGCACTCTGCAGGCCACATTTCTTGATGGATTTCTTTCAAATTTTATATGAAGATGTGTCTTAGTGAAACCTACACATCTAATTTCTACACCATCCTTTTGTTTGAGGGAGGGGATGGGGGAGGGTCTTTGTCCCTCCTTCAAATCGCTGCCAGTGCCGGGGGATACATTTAGCATTTGCGCGGCCCCAGCAATGCACATTTCTAGTTGTTTTTAAAATTCCTGGCATCAAACGCAATATGGTCATTCAACAAAAATGGACGTAATGTATGCAGAAATTTTTGCTCTTTCTACTCATGCATCTGGTATATTTTTTTGAGCTCTGAATCAAAAGTTATTGAACCAAACCAAAATATGTGGTCAATTGTCTTGAAAGGATTAAGCAAATGGGAATGAGAGAATTCAGTAATCAACAGGTTAACTTGCCGTCACTCATCTTCACCATGTATTTCTAACCAGTACACGTCTCACTGGAAGTCTGGGAATTTCAAATTGATTCCACAACTTGTTTCCTTTGTATCTGCTCCAGGGAATCCCCCGTGGGCGCCCGGGTTAGAATAGGCGCTCGGCTTTCCTCCAGCGTATCGTAAGAGGCGATTAAAGGAGGCGGCTTGTTTGTCGTGAGCTGCGACTCGTAATTAGGGAAGATGGAATCCTGGGGGCTGAGGGGGCAGGAGAGCTGCGGCCTCCATGCAACCAACACTCCCTCTTTGGTCCGGACTACCTATGAGACGAGCGGTCTGAAGAGGCCCGCTCAGATCAATCGGCTGGTCACGTCTAGCCCTGTAATTGAGGTCCGACCATGTTATCTTTGACTAGCTGCATCGATCTTATTGTTGAATTACTCTCTTCTTTGAAAACAGATTGTCGGATAACTTAACCTGGATCTCAATTGCAGTAAGCGGTGGCTTGAGGGTCAATCTTGTGAGGATATCAATGTCTCAATGTTCTTGTGATAGTATGTCCTTGTGGGAGTATATTGCTGCTGTATCTCTGACGTTGCTGAGAGAAGGAAATACCTCCAGCGTAGACGTCCCCTTGTTGGGCTCCGCGGTGGGTGGAGAGCACTGGTGATGAATTTTTACAAATACTTATATGGATTCTAAACAAACAAAACCGACATCTCATAAAACACTTAAACGTACTCTTCCAATCGACTCTGATTCAGACGAAACCCCTATACCAAAACAAGAAAACTGTACTTGGATGAGTTTCTTTGAAATAGTCTCTACTGATGAGACAAGACCGATCATCAACTTATCTCCTTTTGTGATTGAAAAGGTAGTGGAAGGTATGGTGGGGACTGTAAAATCCATCAAGAAATTGAGGAAAGCTCCGGGCAGCCTCCTTGTTGAGGTAGCGTCCCCAGTGCAAAGTAGGAAAATGGTCGAGATTAATCGATTGGCCGACACGCCCGTAATTGTTACTCCGCATAAAACTTTAAATAGTAGAAAAGGTGTTATAAGAACTCGAGAACTGGATGGTATGGATGAGGCTGATGTGGCGAGCTCTCTCGAGGCTCAGCATGTCACCTCAGTCAGAAGGATGACCATTAAGAAGGGTGACAATGTCATTCCAACAGGTACATATGTTGTAACCTTTGGTATACCTAAACTCCCGGATACCTTAAAGCTCGGCTACCTCAAGGTGAGAGTGGATCCATACATCCCTAATCCCCTGAGATGCTTCCAATGCCAAAGGTATGGGCATGGCCAGCTCTCTTGCCGAGGCAAGCTGACCTGCTTTCGATGTGGTGAAATTGGACACAATGGAAAAGATTGTGATGCAACCCCGAAATGCAAAAACTGTCAAGGTTCCCATATGGCTTCATTTAAGGATTGTCCTGTGTGGAAAAAAGAAAAACAGATTCAACAAGTCAAGGTGACAAATAGCATCACCTTTGTCGAGGCCAGGAGGAGGGTCGAAGCAGATCAACCTTCCAGGCCTTCATATGCAAAAGTTCTGACATCAACTAGGACGCCAAAAAGTACTGCATGTCAAACAACTTTAACTTGGGTCAAAAGTGTTGAACCCAAAAAGTTGACAGAAAAACTGCCACATGAACGATCTTCAAAGACAAAAATATCAGCTGGTTGTCAAACAGAAGGGGACATGGAAGCTTACGCCCAGCCCGACTGTACACAGAATGTCCAAGCTAATGGAAACAGTCCGACAGTATCAGTACGGAAAAAGTCTACCCCTCCATCCTCTAAGGGGAAACAACAAGAAAAAGCCTCAGGTAGGCTTACAAATATTCCATCAAATAGAATTAAGAAAGCAGAGAAAAACCTTTCTCTTCAAAATAAATATTCCACTTTGAACGATGAAGGTGATGAGGACATGGAAGTCTATTATAATGAACTACATCAAGTAAAGAAATCTGATAAAGGAAATAGGTCATCTAGGAGCTTGTCTCCTAGCAATAGACAGAGATGGAATGCTCCTGTGAATAAATAACACACGCAACGGAGGCGTTCAGAAAGCACAAGATAGTCCAGTGGAATTGTCGTGGCTTTAGAGCAAATTATGATGAGCTTGGCCTCATGCTCCTCGACCATGACCCTAGCATATACTGCCTACAGGAAACACTTCTAAACCCAGCAGATAATGTTGACTTTAGACGCTTCAACATGTATAATGGTTATGGCACTGTAACCAACAATCGAGCTGCCGGCGGCTCGATGATTCTGGTCAACAACAATATCATACATACACATCTACAACTTAATACGCCTCTTCAAGCTGTGGCTGTAAGGGTCACTCTTCACAAAACGATAACATTATGCAATATCTACATCCCCCCTTCATATGATCTTAATATCCACGAGCTAGACAATTTATTCAATCAGCTTCCTTCTCCTTGCCTAATTTTGGGCGACTTTAATGGTCATAACCCTCTATGGGGGAGTTCTCATCAAAGCAATAAGGGTCGAATACTGGAAGACTTTATTAGTACTCATGAATTATGCATTTTAAATGATGGCTCTCACACTTATCTATCTCCAGGTCATGGTAGTTATTCAGCTATAGACCTCTCCATTTGTGACCCGTCATTATTTCTGGATTATTTGTGGTCTGTCAGCACGGATTGTCATGGGAGTGATCACTTTCCGATTTTTATGTCGCACGAAGGTCCCACCCCTAAACCTCTGTCTACTAAATGGAAGTTCCGCAAGGCAGACTGGCAATCATATTCCTCGCTTTGCTCTAAAATAATTACTTCTAAACGCTATGAGGGACTGCAATCCCCAATTGACACTTTCACAGAGGATCTTATATCCATAGCTGATCAGACAATTCCCAAAACATCTACTGCCCCCCAGCGTGCATCTCGGCCTTGGTACGATGATGAGGTCAAAGAGGCCATTAAGAAACGGAAAAAGGCCCTCCGGCTCTTTAAAGCTCGCCCCACAGGTTTAAATCATGATAATTATCGACAGGCTCGAGCCAAAGCAAGACGTATAATTCGTCAAAAGAAACGCAGCACTTGGAGATCTTACATCTCCAAACTAAACTCACGTACTCCAGCCTCTACAGTATGGAAGATGGTGAGAAAAATACAGGGCAGGGCCTCTGCCTTGCATTTGCAGCATCTTTCAGTTGATAACACCGCAATTACTTCTCATGAAGATATTGCAAATAAACTGGCTGACCAGTTCTCTTTAAACTCCTCTTCGCAGAACTACGTTCCAGCTTTCCAACATCATAAATCTATTGCAGAAAAAGAAAGGTTGAAATTTAAATCTAATAACACTGAATATTATAACCAACTCTTCACTTTAGAAGAGTTGCAAACATCTCTACAGAAAAGCCATGACTCGTCTGCTGGTCCAGACTCTGTACATTATCAATTTCTGAAACGCCTACCTGTCTCGTGTCTTAAAGTTCTCCTTACATTAATCAACTTAATATGGGACTCTGGTATTTTCCCTAATGTCTGGAGGCAGGCAATAGTTGTCCCCATCCCCAAACCGGGGAAGGACCACAGTAATCCTATAAATTATCGACCGATTGCACTGACTCGTTGTATATGTAAGACAATGGAACGTATGATAAACGATCGGCTTGTGTGGTTTCTTGAATTAAACAAGCTAATTACAAACTATCAATGTGGTTTCAGGCATCATAGGAGCACTGAAGATCATCTAGTCCGTCTCGAGACGTATATCAGAGATGCTTTCTTGATGAAACAACATGTAGTAGTCGTATTTTTTGACTTAGAGAAGGCTTTTGATACCACCTGGAAGTTTGGTATAATGAAGGATCTATCTGACTTTAATCTGCATGGACGCCTTCCTCTCTTTATATCACACTTCTTGGAAAACCGCTTTTTTCAGGTACGAGTGGGATCCACACTATCTGACCTTCATAGACAGGAGATGGGTGTTCCACAAGGCAGTGTTCTGTCTCCCACGTGTTTTAGTATTAAAATTAACAGTATAGTCAATTCCCTGCGTGGTGATGTTATGTGCTCACTTTATGTAGACGATTTTCTGATAGCGTTCAAATCTCAATCCATGGCCACAATAGAACGACAATTACAAATGAATTTGAACAACATCAACCAGTGGTCCTTGAAGAATGGCTTTAAATTTTCAAAATCTAAGACCGTATGTATGCATTTCTGTAATCTCCGCTCGCTGCACCCAGACCCAACTCTGTCTATTGACAATACCCTTATCAAGGTGGTAAAACAGGCAAAATTCTTAGGGCTAGTTTTTGATGAGAAGTTGACTTTTATACCTCACATTAAGGATCTGAGGGCGAGATGCCTGAAATCTCTCAACCTTTTGAAAGTCGTCTCTAAACTCAGTTGGGGTGGAGATACAACGGTACTCTTGAGGATTTATCGTTCCATCATTCGATCCAAATTGGACTATGGATGCATTATCTATGGCTCTGCAAGAAAATCGTATTTAAAGTGCCTTGATACGATACATCATCAGGGACTACGTCTCAGTCTCGGTGCTTTCCGAACCTCGCCTGTTGAAAGTCTCTATGCTGTCGCCAAAGAACCCTCTCTCTACCTGCGTCGCATAAAACTTATGATGCAATATGTATCGAAACTTGCAGCATCTCCATTTAATCCAGCTTACGACTGTGTGTTCAGCTCATCCTATGTGCCTTTCTACAATTCAAAGCCAAATGCTATACGCCCTCTTGGCTTGAGGATGGCACCTCACTTTGAAACAGCCGATATTGATATTGACATTGTAGATCATATGGAATCTTTGCCTGTACCTCCTTGGACTTTTCAGAATCCATCAGTTATATTTGATTTAAATCAATTTCCAAAGTCATCCACTAGTCCCATTAGATATCAACAATTATTTGATGTCATCAGCAATGATTTTGTTGATTACAAACACTTGTATACAGATGGTTCAAAGGATGGGAACAGTGTAGCTTGTGCAGTCGTCTCAAGTGGCTTGCACCCTAAGAGCTATTGTCTCCCTAATCAGTTCTCTATATTCTCGGCTGAACTCACAGCTATCATTTTAGCCTTGGAAACTGTAGAACAATCTGACTATAGGCAGTTCTTGATATGTTCCGACTCGATCTCGGCATTACAAGCTATCCACAACAGGTTAGCTGATCACCCTCTTGTTCTGTACATTGTTAAACAGTATTTGGCCCTCTCTGACGATAAGGACATTGTGTTTTGTTGGGTCCCTGGGCATGTAGGCATAGCTGGGAATGAATGGGCAGATGCTTCTGCCCAAGCTGCTCTAGTCCAACAGGCAGTGCGGTGTTTTATCCCTTCATCAGACTTGAAACCAATTATATCCTCTTACATACTGAATCTTTGGCAGACTGAATGGGATGAGTGTATAAGTAATAAGTTCCACTCAATTAAACCAATCCTGAGTGAATCCCTGATTACGTGTCCATTACCACGTCGTGACCAAGTTGTCCTTACTCGATGTCACATCGGACATTCTAGAATCACCCACAGATTTCTTTTATGCGGCGAACCACCCCCAATTTGCGCTGGCTGTCATGTTCCATTGACAGTGAAGCACTTATTGTTGGAGTGCAATGTCTTCGCACACATCAGGAATTACTATTTCCGTGCATCCTCCTTGAGGCAGCTCTTCTCTTCTGTCAAAATACCTAGTATTTTGGGATTTCTGAAGAGATCTCGTATCTTCTACGAAATATAAGCTTGGTTCTTTTTTTAGATCTTCTCTTATCTACTGTTCTTAATATACTACTCTTGTTCACATTGGACTGTAACCTTGTCTATCTTATCAGTGTTTATGGAATATACTATTAATAGAACCAAACATATGTGTTAAGCCCGGATATAGCCCACTTAGGTGCTGACAGGGCTTTAAACCACATATCACTCACTATCACTGCTCCAGGGAATGGCATCCGAGCTGAACATGTATGAATCCCAGGTTCAGGAATACAAGTATGAGATAGAGAGACTGGCCAAGGAGCTACAGGACGCCAAGAAGAAGTACTATGCACAGAAACGGAAGGAACAGCAAGCAAGGTAAGACACGCTATCATTATGCTCATCAAATATAGTTCTTAAAGGACAAGGCCATCTTGATAGAAAAAATTGTTTATAGCGAAAGCAGAACACAAAGTAACTTTTGAAAATTAAGGTTATCAGATTTCAAGTTGCGAAACTTGTCAACATTCAAATATTACTACCGACTTCCATAATGTTTCTTACCTTTTTTTTAATCTTAAAAAAGGAAACTTGCAACTTTTTGTGTCAAATTTGTTTATCTTTCTATTAGACAAGTATAGATTTTCATGTGCATATAATATATTTAAGTTGTAACAAAGATAAGCTCAAACAATTCTTTGTTTTTAAGGTTTAGTATCCATAAATATCGCACTTATGTATTTCTTTGATTGCAGAGAGCGGGACAGAGCCTTAGCACAAGCTGGAGCACCCCCTATCCAACCGCAGCGAACAGATGGTCCTAGATTCACAGGTGGCGGCTTCAACTTGAAACAGACTGGGAAAGTAGGCGCCAGCTGAAGACCCGACTCCCACTTTATTACCCCCCAGTTTATTACTCCAGCCGTATTATATCTATAAAGAAATATTGTACTGACCAATTATATTTCGTGAAAAATTCTCACTTGTGACTGCCTTATATTGCTGATGGTAGGTATTGGCACTTTCTCTATTGATTATTCTTTTAAGTTCTGAATTAAAGTATTTTGGAATGAAATGTAGGTGGAAAAAGTTACTGGAGTCGCACCTCGTTGCCTGAAGTTTTACGAGTACAATCTACAGTACTGTATATTGCTATGTTTTGGGTAATGTAGTTTTCATCCTTGTATAGTCAAAGCAATAACACATCCAAGCAGCATTCAAAACTGAACCTGGGAACAGTACAAAAGATTCAATTATATTATAATTTTCAGTGTAATGTATGACCAATTGTTACCTTCACACATTGACACTAATAGCGGTTTTTACTACTTTTTCCTTCTTAACTTTGAAGAGTAAACAAGCACTCATCATTGCAGAGAATACAAAATATACTAATATTTTTTCAATGATAATGATTTATTATATACTGCAATTAGAAGATTTTTTTCAAATTCCAAAGTGCTTTGAATACATATTAACCATTCACAACACGCCGTCCTTCTCATATTTTATATGCATATGTTTGTGTCTTAAATTAAAAAGGAATTTTTCACTGAAAATACTGACTCGACTGTTCTACTCTTAATTCTCTTTGTGTCTCACCCTCTATGGTACCGATTTATTACAAAAGAATAGAAAAAGAATGTAAATCACAAAACGGGTGAAAAAATTGAAGCGTAAACAAATGACAATCATCCAAGTTATTAGACATATTTACTTTTATATACATATTGTTCAAACAAAAGAAATAGTATAATCTTGACATCTGAAGATAATACTGTAGGTCTAGAGAGCTTCCAAAATTTCATTTGAAATCTGAATAGTTTATCAGCTGTAATATTAGTATAATATTCATATGTTGAATGCTTGTTTGAACAGACAAATAGAAACGTAAAACTTTTTGATAAGCAGTATGCTTATATCGGAAAATATATCTACCCCAAAATCCAACTTTTTTTTCCTTTTTTTTCCTGTTTTTGTTTTTTCTTTGTTGCTCATTTATCAGCTATTCCACATCTTGTAATTCTTTTGACAGATAACTGCAACATGTTGACATTGTCCACGGCATTGCTTGGACAGTGTAAATGAGCAAGGGATGGTTCAAAATCTAAACCATCTGTCCGTAAAATTGTTGTGCACTAAAATATTAAGCCAAAGTAAAACAAGAATTTACAATTACCATGCAATAAAACATTGGTATAAACATTGTTTTCGAGTCCTGGGCCCTGTAACATGAAGCTTGAAATTGATCTTATGATCGATTTTTGCGATTGATTGTAATTGTAGCCAATGGGATCGATCAATCTAAAGCTTTATGTTGCACATCCCTGATATAACAAGGTTTCATGATAAAGTATTTTCTTTGGTCCCAAACGAGTTAGTTATAACAATGTTACATTGTATCCACATTTTCAATTTTCATGTATTGTCATTCTCACCAGCGCATTTAGCAACTCTCTAATCATAGCACAGTGTTATAGTACATCCTTCTAGTTCCGTCATATCGATCAGTCTCAACATATAGTATAAATAATGCGATCTATAGAACTTGGTGTGCGGCAGAAGGGTGCAAAAACAAATTTCTAGATTGTTTAGATTTGAATGCTGTAGGGATGATATGACTTGGAACATTTTTTGGACAATGTTTGGATTAAAATCTGTTGCTGAGATGTAGCTAGAGAATGGTAGAAAGACATCTTTCTCGAAATATACATCCATTGTTCTCATTACAATTTGTGCCTTTTTGCCTCGCATACGACGCATTTACTTTCTTGCCGAATTCCTAGCACCTAGACGCCTGAAGCAGGCAAAGGGACAGCATCCTTCAGAGGTCGTTGAACTCTCATCATCAGACATCATGGCCTCGTAGCTGGTTATGCTTAGGTATCCTTCACCTGTGAAGAGAGAGAAGGCGAAAATAAAGGAAAATGAAAAAAAATTGTAGACAGAGGGAGAGAGAGAGAACAAAAGAAGGAAGACAAGAGAAACGGGCGACAGGAAGAGAGAGTGTCCGAGAGAGGAGAAAGATGGAAAGAAAGAGAGAAAAAGAGAATGAGAGGGGAGAAAAGGAAGCTAGCAGAGGAGAGAGAGAAAGAGAAAGGAGAAAGAGACAGGGAGACCAAAAGAAATGGAGAAAATGGGAGACATGATTAAAGAAAGAGTGAAAGGAAGCAGAAGAGAATGATGTGCAGATGTAGAAAGACGTGAGAGGATTAATTTTGTAAGAGAAATGGGGATAAAAAAGGAGGAAAAAAAAGGAGAAATAGTGGAATAGCAGACAGTGAAAGAGACAGAAAAAAAAGAAAAGGCCTGACTAGCTCTAGGTACCTACTGAAGTAAAGGATCACAAGATTACAAAGACGATCTCATTTAAATGGAATATGAAATATGTTTTAACATATATTGTTGAGTTATAAAATGCCTCACCATTGAAGACTTTTTAACGCAGACACAAAGATAACTAGACATTGAATTCGTCACTGAAGACGAATTAGGTGATCTGTCTTGATCTTGATATTTTTGACGAAGACGAATGACAAAATGATAATGTGAAAGATGACGTTGATATCACGATGACATTCATTATAATGAATCTAATCAAGATTTTTATGATTTCAGCCTTTTCCTAGCATTTTCAATTCGTAGGCTGTAGCTACTACATATTTTAGTGAAATAGCACCCCCTTTCGTTCAATGGGGCATAAAGTGTGTGAACATGAATTTTGGATGATTCGTGGATATCATGACAATGATGATGATAATGATGTTGATGATAATCATCATCATCATCATGAATATCATCATGACAGTAATGATAATGATGTTGATGATAATCATCATGATGATGATTATATCATGACAGTTATGATAATGATGTGGATGATAATCATCATCATCATGAATATCATCGTGACAGTGATGATGATAATGATGTTGATGATAATGATCATTATATCATCATGACAGTGATGATGATAATGTTGACGATGATCATGATAATCATCATCATCATGAATATCATGACAGTGATGATGATGTTGATAATCATCATCATCATGATGAATATCATCATGACAGTGATGATGACAATGATGTTGATGATAATCATGATGATGATAATGATAATGGTGATGACCATGACTGAAATGACATTGACCTTAGCCATGCCAAATATGAAAGAGAGATGACATTTCGTGAAGAAGATACGATCATAAGTTGATTTTTACAAAATGGCGCCTGGATGACGTCACAATAATCTGATGACCTTGAAAAAGATGCGGGAACTTGACCTTATTAGGACTGATGACTGACAAAAATTTGAAGATAATTGACTAAGCCAATTTTGAGAAATCGTGATATCAAATAGGACTATTTGATATTGCAGGATACTGGGAGATAAATCCCATAGCTCTAATACACGACAGGGAATCACAATTTCCATAGGGTTATACACAAACTACTGCACACTACTTTCTAATAGATATAACACGGAAAATAAGGCAGTTTATTGCATGGTTTGTGATTGTTTATGTTATAATAGTCGAAGAGGATGGTAAAATGACAGGCAAAAAGAAGCAAAAAAAAAAAAAAAATTATGGACCCACCGGGGATCGAACCTGGGTCACCGGAATGGGAGTCAAGTGCTTTGACCAATATACCAAAATATTTCCCATAGAGATAACACGTAAACGAAAAATGGGATTCTCAAATCACATCTTGTAGTTTGAAATTGACAATGATCCCGAAATCAGATTGAAAAAACCGAACCCTCATAGAAAGAGTATTTATCAGGCTACAACATATTAAAATCTGGAAGGAAATAGACGAAAAATAACCGAGATACTGCTCAAAGAACGATGTCATGTAGATTCATGATTCGAAAAAAAATCCTCTTCCATAGACATAACACGCAAATAGGGGGAAATTCTGACATGTCGTTTTTAATTGAAAATTTCACTGTGATGACGTCATCAAAATGAAAAACCGTGGACACTGGTCTGGTAGAGAATTGTCTCAGCTATAACATATCAAAATTTGGGAGAAAATCGACAACCTATTACTGAATTATTATCAAATGAATACAAAAATGATGACGTCATTTTTTCAAAATCATTTTTTTTGAGTTCATATGCAAATAGGATGACGTAAGAACATGAGATCGGCAAAAAATCTGCATGAATTCAAATCTACAACTCTCAGGCTTTCAGAATATGTAAAGAAATTGGGGGGTTTCCAGGCATTCTGCCGAGCTATGGCGGATTTTAGATAGGCATGTTTTTACCAGTTTTTACATTAGAATGGCCATTGACGCGCGCACGAATTTTAAAGTTTGACGCACGCGTGTGGCATTATGGAAGGTCGAGAATGACTGTAAATAGTTGGAAATTGTCAAGAACAGTGTCAGGAAGACAAACCATGCGAAAAAACGGCATTTTTACGTTATGTACGCGCTGCGCGCGCGCATAACGCGCACACGGACGCGCACGGACGGAAAATTTTTAAATGCTTAAAATGTCCTGACCCATACTCTAATTTGATTAAAAAGTGATTTTGAGCATTTTTAAATTTTGACGCGCGCGTACGTGCGCGTCATGATGCGTGCGTGGATTTTGATGACATTTTATGTTGACCCTTGACCTGAAGTTCATGTGTGTCAAATATGGTTCATTTTTGATGACTCGTTATGAAGATATGATTGATAATGTGATTTCACAAAATGGCGCCTGGATGACGTCACGATGACCTGATGACCTTGAAAAAGATTTTGGAGCTTGACCTTATATGACCTGATGACTGACGGAAATGTCATGAAAATTGACAGAAAAGTTTTTGAGATTTCGTTGCAACAAGAAAGTGGGAGAAAATAAAAATAAACTAGACATTGAATTCGTCACTGAAGACGAATTAGGTGATCTGTCTTGATCTTGATATTTTTGACGAAGACGAATGACAAAATGATAATGTGAAAGATGACGTTGATATCACGATGACATTCATTATAATGAATCTAATCAAGATTTTTATGATTTCAGCCTTTTCCTAGCATTTTCAATTCGTAGGCTGTAGCTACTACATATTTTAGTGAAATAGCACCCCCTTTCGTTCAATGGGGCATAAAGTGTGTGAACATGAATTTTGGATGATTCGTGGATATCATGACAATGATGATGATAATGATGTTGATGATAATCATCATCATCATCATGAATATCATCATGACAGTAATGATAATGATGTTGATGATAATCATCATGATGATGATTATATCATGACAGTTATGATAATGATGTGGATGATAATCATCATCATCATGAATATCATCGTGACAGTGATGATGATAATGATGTTGATGATAATGATCATTATATCATCATGACAGTGATGATGATAATGTTGACGATGATCATGATAATCATCATCATCATGAATATCATGACAGTGATGATGATGTTGATAATCATCATCATCATGATGAATATCATCATGACAGTGATGATGACAATGATGTTGATGATAATCATGATGATGATAATGATAATGGTGATGACCATGACTGAAATGACATTGACCTTAGCCATGCCAAATATGAAAGAGAGATGACATTTCGTGAAGAAGATACGATCATAAGTTGATTTTTACAAAATGGCGCCTGGATGACGTCACAATAATCTGATGACCTTGAAAAAGATGCGGGAACTTGACCTTATTAGGACTGATGACTGACAAAAATTTGAAGATAATTGACTAAGCCAATTTTGAGAAATCGTGATATCAAATAGGACTATTTGATATTGCAGGATACTGGGAGATAAATCCCATAGCTCTAATACACGACAGGGAATCACAATTTCCATAGGGTTATACACAAACTACTGCACACTACTTTCTAATAGATATAACACGGAAAATAAGGCAGTTTATTGCATGGTTTGTGATTGTTTATGTTATAATAGTCGAAGAGGATGGTAAAATGACAGGCAAAAAGAAGCAAAAAAAAAAAAAAAAATTATGGACCCACCGGGGATCGAACCTGGGTCACCGGAATGGGAGTCAAGTGCTTTGACCAATATACCAAAATATTTCCCATAGAGATAACACGTAAACGAAAAATGGGATTCTCAAATCACATCTTGTAGTTTGAAATTGACAATGATCCCGAAATCAGATTGAAAAAACCGAACCCTCATAGAAAGAGTATTTATCAGGCTACAACATATTAAAATCTGGAAGGAAATAGACCAAAAATAACCGAGATACTGCTGAAAGAACGATGTCATGTAGATTCATGATTCGAAAAAAAATCCTCTTCCATAGACATAACACGCAAATAGGGGAAATTCTGACATGTCGTTTTTAATTGAAAATTTCACTGTGATGACGTCATCAAAATGAAAAACCGTGGACACTGGTCTGGTAGAGAATTGTCTCAGCTATAACATATCAAAATTTGGGAGAAAATCGACAGCCTATTACTGAATTATTATCAAATGAATACAAAAATGATGACGTCATTTTTTCAAAATCATTTTTTTTGAGTTCATATGCAAATAGGATGACGTAAGAACATGAGATCGGCAAAAGTTCTGCATGAATTCAAATCTACAACTCTCAGGCTTTCAGAATATGTAAAGAAATTGGGGGGTTTCCAGGCATTCTGCCGAGCTATGGCGGATTTTAGATAGGCATGTTTTTACCAGTTTTTACATTAGAATGGCCATTGACGCGCGCACGAATTTTAAAGTTTGACGCACGCGTGTGGCATTATGGAAGGTCGAGAATGACTGTAAATAGTTGGAAATTGTCAAGAATAGTGTCAGGAAGACAAACCATGCGAAAAAACGGCGTTTTTACGTTATGTACGCGCTGCGCGCGCGCATAACGCGCACACGGACGCGCACGGACGGAAAATTTTAAAATGCTTAAAATGTCCTGAACCGTACTCTAATTTGATTAAAAAGTGATTTTGAGCATTTCTAAATTTTGACGCGCGCGTACGTGCGCGTCATGATGCGTGCGTGGATTTTGATGACATTTTATGTTGACCCTTGACCTGAAGTTCATGTGTGTCAAATATGGTTCATTTTTGATGACTCGTTATGAAGATATGATTGATAATGTGATTTCACAAAATGGCGCCTGGATGACGTCACGATGACCTGATGACCTTGAAAAAGATTTTGGAGCTTGACCTTATATGACCTGATGACTGACGGAAATGTCATGAAAATTGACTGAAAAGTTTTTGAGATTTCGTTGCAACAAGAAAGGGCCAGAAAATAAAAATAAATAAATAAATAAATAAAGAAAGAAAATTCTGACGAATATAAGAGGTGATCTGTCGACTACGACAGATCACCTAACTAGACATTGAATTCGTCACTGAAGACGAATTAGGTGATCTGTCTTGATCTTGATATTTTTGACGAAGACGAATGACAAAATGATAATGTGAAAGATGACGTTGATATCACGATGACATTCATTATAATGAATCTAATCAAGATTTTTATGATTTCAACCTTTTCCTAGCATTTTCAATTCGTAGGCTGTGGCTACTACATATTTTAGTGAAATAGCGCCCCCTTTCGTTCAATGGGGCATAAAGTGTGTGAACATGAATTTTGGATGATTCGTGGATATCATGACAATGATGATGATAATGATGTTGATGATAATCATCATCATCATCATGAATATCATCATGACAGTAATGATAATGATGTTGATGATAATCATCATGATGATGATTATATCATGACAGTGATGATAATGATGTGGATGATAATCATCATCATCATGAATATCATCATGACAGTGATGATGATAATGATGTTGAGGATAATGATCATTATATCATCATGACAGTGATGATGATAATGTTGACGATGATCATGATAATCATCATCATCATGAATATCATGACAGTGATGAAGATGATGTTGATAATCATCATCATCATGATGAATATCATCATGACAGTGATGATGACAATGATGTTGATGATAATCATGATGATGATCATTATATCATCATGACAGTCATGATGATAATGTGGATGATAATCATCATCATCATCATCATGAATATTATGACAGTGATGGTGATACTGTGTTGTTGATGATAATCATGATGATTATGGTGATGATAATATAATGACGATGATAATCATGATGATGATGGTGATAATGATGATTGGTGATGATAATGATGCTGATGATAATCATCATCATCATGAATATCATCACAGTGATGATGATAATGATGTTGATGATAATCATGATGATGATAATGATAATGGTGATGACCATGACTGAAATGACATTGACCTTAGCCATGCCAAATATGAAAGAGAGATGACATTTCGCGAAGAAGATACGATCATAAGTTGATTTTTCCAAAATGGCGCCTGGATGACGTCACAATAATCTGATGACCTTGAAAAAGATGCGGGAACTTGACCTTATTAGGACTGATGACTGACAAAAATTTGAAGATAATTGACTAAGCCAATTTTGAGAAATCGTGATATCAAATAGGACTATTTGATATTGCAGGATACTGGGAGATAAATCCCATAGCTCTTATACACGACAGGGAATCACAATTTCCATAGGGTTATACACAAACTACTGCCCACTACTTTCTAATAGATATAACACGGAAAATAAGGCAGTTTATTGCATGGTTTGTGATTGTTTATGTTATAATAGTCGAAGAGGATGGTAAAATGACAGGCAAAAAGAAGCAAAAAAAAAAAAAAAAAATTATGGACCCACCGGGGATCGAACCTGGGTCACCGGAATGGGAGTCAAGTGCTTTGACCAATATACCAAAATATTTCCCATAGAGATAACACGTAAACGAAAAATGGGATTCTCAAATCACATTTTGTAGTTTAAAATTGACAATGATCCCGAAATCAGATTGAAAAAACCGAACCCTCATAGAAAGAGTATTTATCAGGCTACAACATATTAAAATCTGGAAGGAAATAGACGAAAAATAACCGAGATACTGCTCAAAGGAACGATGTCATGTAGATTCATGATTCGAAAAAAAATCCTCTTCCATAGACATAACACGCAAATAGGGGAAATTCTGACATGTCGTTTTTAATTGAAAATTTCACTGTGATGACGTCATCAAAATGAAAAACCGTGGAAACCAGTCTGGTAGAGAATTGTCTCAGCTATAACATATCAAAATTTGGGAGAAAATCGACAGCCTATTACTGAATTATTATCAAATGAATACAAAAATGATGACGTCATTTTTTCAAAATCATTTTTTTTTAGTTCATATGCAAATAGGATGACGTCAGAACATGAGATCGGCAAAAGTTCTGCATGAATTCAAATCTACAACTCTCAGGCTTTCAGAATATGTAAAGAAATTGGGGGGTTTCCAGGCATTCTGCCGAGCTATGGCGGATTTTAGATAGGCATGTTTTTACCACTTTTTACATTAGAATGGCCATTGACGCGCGCACGAATTTTAAAGTTTGACGCACGCGTGTGGCATTATGGAAGGTCGAGAATGACTGTAAATTGTTGGAAATTTTCAAGAATAGTGTCAGGAAGACAAACCATGTGAAAAAACGGCATTTTTACGTTATGTACGCGCTGCGCACGCGCATAACGCGCACACGGACGCGCACGGACGGAAAATTTTTAAATGCTTAAAATGTCCTGAACCGTACTCTAATTTGATTAAAAAGTGATTTTGAGCATTTCTAAATTTTGACGCGCGCGTACGTGCGCGTCATGATGCGTGCGCAGATTTTGATGACATTTTATGTTGACCCTTGACCTGAAGTTCATGTGTGTTAAATATGGTTCATTTTTGATGACTCGTTATGAAGATATGATTGATAATGTGATTTCACAAAATGGCGCCTGGATGACGTCACGATGACCTGATGACCTTGAAAAAGATTTTGGAGCTTGACCTTATATGACCTGATGACTGACGGAAATGTCATGAAAACTGACTGAAAAGTTTTTGAGATTTCGTTGCAACAAGAAAGGGCCAGAAAATAAAAATAAATAATAAAGAAAGAAAATTCTGACGAATATAAGAGGTGATCTGTCGACTACGACAGATCACCTAATAAATAATAATAAATAAAGTGAGAAAATTCTGACGAATATAATAGGTGATCTGTCGACTACGACAGATCACCTAAAAATATGATTCCTTATACACCTTCTTTTGAAGATACATATTAGGTACACACTTAATGTGAACAAGGAGTTCCTTGATGTGAAGAATGATGGATAATAGTTTAGGCTACTCAGATAAGGTTACAATTAAGATTAACCATCTAGAACTTTGCAAGCTGGAAGGATATAGACTCGTAAAACTACCTTTGAGCGATTTCGGTAGCTCCAGTTTTCTTCGGATGAGACCACCTGATGTTGAAACAGTGGATGTTCGGCCAAGAGTCCCAGGTGTAGAGATGTTTGACGCAGGACTACAGAAGTAAACGTCTGCTGATCGTTTTCCAGCCATAATGTCCGATCGGTTAGCTTGTATGGTATAGTGTTTATCAGGGGACGAATTACTGTATGTCGTCCTGTAAGAAATGATATAAATTAAAAATCCAAGAACTAAGAAAAATATGGTATACATGTATACGAGTAGCAATTTCAGGATAATTTCGTCACAACATTTCTGAAGAAGTGCCGTATTTTATTTTTCTGGAATTTTGTTATTATGATGATAAGTTACTATAGCAATTTTACTACAGCGGGACGTTGGGAAAGGGAGGAAAATTAGGGTCAGGAAAAGCAGTGGCGGATTTAGGGAGGGGGAGGGCACACCCGGCCCTTGCCCCTCCCCCCCCCCCCCCCCCCTTTGAAAGGAAGTATACATTGTCACCCTTTTTTTATTGTGCCCCCTTTTTAGAAATGTTTTTATGGGAAACTGGACCCCTGACGAGACCAAAAATATACGGGTCTCCCTCCAAGCAGTTCTAAAAGTTGACAATCCTGCATTTGTGTGCCCCTCCTTTTTTTTTTTACAAAATCCTGGATTTGCCCCCGAGGATATTGTTTGGTGTAAACAAAAAGAAAAAGAAAAACGAGAAATATAAGTCACCTCAGCCTTCAAAAACTGTTTATAGACGCGCGGAGTCAGTGAGGGTTTATTTGGCGGGGTCGTTCTTTTTGGGTGGAACAGGCAAAATAAGATAACTTTCCAGAAAACAGAGACGTGAAAATACATATTTTTTGTTAAATATGTAACTCGCAATTTCAACTCGGCACATAATACATGTATACTACAATGACACTATATTTATTTCGAAATGTATGTTGAATAAGTACTGGACGATATCAATGTACATAAAATTTATGATAGAGTCCGGGATGTACATTGGGGGGGGGGGGGGGTAAGAGTATATGTGAGAATAAGAGTGCGAGAGTGTGGGTGTGCTATGACATGTGTGCGTGTGTGGGGGTGCGGTGGGGGCTGTATGTTTTGTCCGTTTCTTTGTTCGCCATGTTCATAGTGTTACAAAAGAAAACAACTTTAACATATTTTGAATGAAAGATCATTTACATTGAATATTATACATTATGGGACATAGGGAGGGGGTATAGGGCGTACGTTAGTGTTTGTCAGTATAATATTTACTTAGTGATTTTATTCCAACATTCTTCCATGCTTGTTTTGTGAATAATTTAACACTATGTTATGAAAACGAAATGAAGATTTGTATTTGTTTGAAATTATTTACATTTATTTTATGTAATGACCTATTTTGAATGAAATCTCTAATGAAATATTTTGAAAAAAAAAAAAAAAGCTATTGATTAGCGAAAAGACAGATAGGACGCAATGAGGTGAGATAGTTGATGTCAGAGAGGGAAAATGGTGATAATGAGAGAGAGAAAGAGAAGGGGAGATGGTAAGTAAAACAAACAAGAGGGAAAAGAAAGGAAGAGAGACGGTGGCCGTGACAGTTAGGTAGGGAGGAAGGGATGGAGAGGGAGGGAGAGGGAGAGGGAGGGGAAGGGAAAATAAGCGAGAAGAGATATTGAGGGAGGGAGAGAAAAAAAGTTAGAGACAGCGAGAGAATAGAGAAAAAGAGAGACAATGGGATTAAGAGTGGATAAAAAGAGAGAGAAGGGGAAGAAAGAAATCGAGAGAGAGAGAGAGAGAGAGAGAGAGAGAGAGAGGATCAAGGGGATGCAAGCTTACAAGTAATCCGTGTCCTCATCATCTGAGGTAAGATCGGTGAACCCGTGGACGTGATAGAAATGATCACTGAAAACATGAGCGCAGATCGTCTGTACCTCGACGTCTTTTCGATCTACCTGCGGCTGAGGAAAGAATGAAAGAAGAAATGGCACATATTTTAACGACAATGCCGTAAAAAAAAATTATCGCCACATTTATTTTGTCACCAAAAGTACAGTTTGTCGGATTTTCAGTCAGAGCAGAATTATTGATTATTCGCCTAGTAAGATTATCCATAATTTGGATAGATTCAATTTTACCCACCTTCATAGATAGTTCTTTATTCAACGCTGCTACCTCGGTCTTGGCTTCCTGAAGTTCTTCTCTGAGCTATTAGAAAAGTATGGAATATGTGAATTAGAATAGTTTTGAAGGATATTAAAATATATTCTTTAGACTGCATGCTATTACATCAAATCGAGGGGTGACATTGAGGGCCGGATGAGGAAAAAACAAAGGGTTATTTCTGAATTTCCGGTCAGAAAAAGGGAAATGCAGTGTATGATTATAATTCTTCGTTACAATTTTTAAATTTCCGCAGACTACTGAACATTGTACATTCACAATAATCAGTACTGCGCTTTATAAATAAGTAATTTAAAAAACACACAATTCAAATGGTGCCTTGAGTGTCATTTTTGCAAAAGAATGTTTTAGTCATATTGTTATAATTATGTATAGTGTTAATAAACACAAGAAGCACATCAAACTTATATTGTTATATACAATTTTCTCTCTGCCTTCTGTGCTATGCATAATATAAGGAGACAATACAAACAAGTTTAAGTGAAATGTCATTTAAAATCATACCTTCGCATTTTCCAGAACAAGTATACTACTGGCTTGTGCCTGTTCAATAACGAAGTCATTAACGCCATGATCCCATCCCTCAATTCGGCATTCAGTACCACCACCACCACCGTTTCCAGTGGAATCGTCCATGATGACGTCATCTCGTTTCTCGAACGCGATTAGTCGCTGAGGTGTTACCTTGGCAACTGAATTAAGATTAATGAGGAAAATTCAACAGGTGCGTGAACTCGCCAATTCGTGGGATGGGATGAAGGAGAATTAAAAATGAACGGGACGAGCAGTTTTCATTTCGACAGAACACCATAATTGATTTTTGTTTTTTTGATGGGGCGCAATGCCCTTCAGATTGGGGGTGAGGTGTAGTTGTATGATTAACTCTACACGAATTTAAGGACTATTTTCAGCAGGATCTAAATTAGAGGATATTTCACACAATACTATAATACTTATTTAAGGCTGATCATTAAAATGTGGAGTATTGATAAACTAATTATAAGAGAAAAATAAAATTTCGTAATATTTCTCAGGTAAACATCTCTTCAATGTACAACGCATGGTGTCCAAATAACACGGCCCCTCTTCGTAATTTGATTCGCAATGAGATGGGGTGAAATCGACCCGACTTTGGGGTCCGTTTTGGAGGGCTTTTGTTACTAACCACAGCTACGGTCAGACTGCCAACCGTTTTAGCAATGACTTGGATGGTATTAGTAAGTTTGAGGGGTCATGTCTTATGGATAAAATGGTGTGACTCGTTGGGTACAGGTTCCCAGACTAATAGACTGGAGGCGTCAATTTGTTCATATTTAGAAACAGAAATTTCACAGTACTCTATAAAATATATATATTATCTTATATATTGCCTATTTATTAAATTATTAAATTATGAAGGATGGTTTCGTCTCCATGGGCAAGTGTCATAGTATTTTAGGCATATTACTTATTTTAGTTCATTCTACTTTGAAGGTTGCTCGATATAACCAAGAATAAAAAATTATGGAATTAAAAATATCGCTTGACAATAACAATCAATTATTTAGAACAGACGGTGAAAATTTGTTGTCACAAGGTTACTAGACAATGAATTTTTTAATTTGAGAGTATATGTTGAAATGGTCTTTGGCGGGGAACGCTTCAGTTGAATGAGTTGATCAGCTTTGGTGAGCTTCCACCATCCCTCTTATCAAAATATCAATCATATATGAGCGACACATATTAGCTGATTATATTCATTAGCACGCGTGCTGTTGATATGAAAAACAGTCCGGCTATAGCGTTGACTGAATTATTATAAAACAAATTATGCTATACGAAGGGATATTATTCTTCTTATTATTATCTTAATGGGAACTTTTTATGCCCTTACAAAATTGGTAAGAGACTATCGATCCATTGATGATGATTCGTATTTTTGTTATCAAATCAATAACTCAGTATGTCTATTCATACTCTCGTATCTCTCATGTCAACGTGATGCAAGATAAGGCCAACGCTTTGTTAGATAAGTGACGCTTGGTATCATCGATTCCTAATGATATCTTTCCTTTTCTTTTTTTTTTTCTTCTTCTTTCTTGTAAAAATAAATAATGCTCACAATATACATTACAAAATGAAATTTGGGCCACGTCAGAGTCGAAGATCTGAAGGTGGTTTAACACGACACGATATGTGTTTTGCACTAGTGTTGTTGTGCAGCTTTGACAGTAAGCCACATCAGGCAGAAAAGCAAAATAAACTTAACCAAACAAGTTCGAAACATCTGCTGAAAGCTAGAAGGGCTTTAATTCATACCACTTGCTAGAGTTAACGTCCTGTGGCTGCACAACATAGTTTCGTTTTTCTTCTCAGAACTACTGTATGTCAGACATGCCTCCTTCTTTGCTCTAAGTACATGCCACCGTCTGGTGTATTCTTGGGAATGTGTTCAGACCAGTAAGACCATTTTTCGTTAAAATGCACATGCATTTATAAGATTTGAATAGGCTTAACTTAGTAAACTGCTTGGGGACCTTCGAATAATAAATCATTTGACGAGTAAGTATTGTGATGAGTGAAATTTGAATATATATTTAATTGCCTTGAGAGGGGATCCTTTGTGTGACTGTCCGACTGAATCTACGATCCACCTCATTCTTCTCGGATCTCATCTGCGAATGGATGTCAATCTCACCCTTCTCTCCATCATCCGTCGCTATAGCAACCGACGCTGCTCTGAAACATACAACAAAAGATATTAACACAACGCAACACCTACATCATGAACGCGACGCTTGTCCGTGGATAGCACTAATCTCGGGGCATGAAATGTAGGTTAATCATGGTAATAGGTACAGTAGGACAGAAAAAAAATCCGTCTAGTTGGCGGATGTTTATAATGGCCTGTTCAGACCACAGGAAAGTTATACGAGACCCGTCTATTAAGAAACGCTGTATAAAAAAATCATGGTGTAGCGAAAGGAGTGTACAGACTAAAGAAACAGGTTTTGGGGACGTCAGCTTACACCATTATGACTGTTTTGTATCAGGTTACGTCAAGGACAGCAGTGAGCATACGATATTATAGCTGATCGTGTGTGAGCACATCAGTGCACCACACGATAAGTCCCGCCCAGTTATACGGTTCATATAGCCCCTGTTCAGATGACCTAGAAACGTGGTATAACAAAACGCCGTTTCGCGAAACGCATGTTTGAGAATAAATTCGAACGAAAACTCGATAAGGAATCAGCATCCCCTTGTAGTCTGAACATTGTATCGTACGTATAACTGGGCGGGGCTTATCGTTCGGCGCACTAATGTAACCAATCAGCTGTATTATCGTATGCTCCATCGCTGTCCTTGACGTAACCTGGTACAAAACATTATGGTGTCAGCTGACTTCCCCCCAAACCAGTTTCTTTATACGATGTTGTAGTCTGCACACTCCTTTCGTTAATCATGATTCTTAATACGACGTTTCTTTATACGAGTCTCGTATAACTTTCATGTAGTCTGAACAGGCTGAGGGATGCTGATTCTTTGAGTTTTCGTTCGAAACGATGCTGGTTTATGTGTTTCGCCATACGATGTTCAGACTATGACAAAATTAATTACTAATTTTATAGCTATACGATTCTCATATAGCCATACGATAAATTGAGGGAGTCTGAACAGGGGGTAATATATTTCGAGTTTTGTGGAAAAGAGAGTGATTCGGCGAAGCGAGGGGAAATCTCAGCGGAGCATACCCCAGAACGAAATAGACTGGGGGTTTTTTAGGTCAAGAGGAAAGTTTACAAGCAACTTCGTCAAATGTCATTTTCATGTCCTTCAAAGTGCATTTATGAAAGTTGGATAAGGGTGAGGGGTAAGCGTTAAAAAGAGAGCCCGTGAAGCACGCAAGTAATAAATATTTGTTCTGAAACGTTTAAATGTCTCATTTGGCAGGAGACACATAATGTCGAGGCACATTATTGAGTGAATTGAACGAAATGAATACGACCTTCTACCTTCTAATCCTATCGTCTGGTTTTAATTTTATTATTTCATTATTTTGTATTTTGGGTCGCATTAAAAGCACAGAACTGTCAAGCTTATCAATCATATTTCGGATATAGCGCAAAGAAGGGATCTTGATTACTGTTACGGTCCGCTCCCTGCCCGCATCCCAGGTTCCATTGACGTAGATACGAACACGCTTTCTATCGTTAGTTGGGGGGATGATGATGAGATCCTTCCCTCCCCCCCCCCCCCCCCCCACCCACTAACAATGGATAATTATGCGTGTCAACGCCCATGCCCATATATTTACCTTATATTTACGAAGACAGCACAACAAATAATTATTCTGGAAAACCGGTTGTAAGTTAATAAAAAAAACTTCAGCGTAATTGACATCAACTAGTACATGTAGCCTATTTACATTGCGGGGAAAAATCGAGTTCATTCGTAATCATACACAGGCAGAGAGGCTAATATGGAAAGTCCCCCCCCCCCCCCCCCCCCCACCATAAAAAAAAATAAAAAAATACACTTACCTGCGCATTTTCACAGGAGTGGTATTTTGGAGTTTCGTGCCATCTTTGGTTTTTGAAGTCCCCCTTAAAGGAAGTCGACATTCAGAAATCTGTGTGTTCCAGACTTCAGATGTGCTTTTTGTACCAGACTTTGGGGTGTCTCCTGCTTTGAATGCATGGCGCAGAGAAAGATGGGGGCGGAAAAACGAGAAGGAGAGAGAGAGAGAGAGAAACAAAGAGGGGAGGAGAAGAAAAGAAAAGACATAAGAACAGCAAGAGGAAGAACAAGAAAGAAAAACAGAGAGAAGTGAAAAAGAATTTGAGAAAGGGGAGAGAAGCGAGAAAGGGGAGAGAAGCGAGAAAGAGCGAGAAAGAGAGAGAGGACAGAGAGAGAGAGACAGAAAGAGGGATAGAAAGAAAATGGGGATATTAAATGAGAGATTGGGGAGGATATGTTTGGATTGAAAAAAAAGTAAGATCATGTAGATTTCAGAGATGAGAATAGGCTCAGATTTGACAATAGACCTATAGATGAGTTCATGGTTCAAGTAAACCAACTTAAATGTGTGCATTTTCCTAGAGTATTTTGCATTTTCTCTTGAATTTATAGGCACGTATAAATACACTAAAGAAAAGAGCACCCCTTTCGAATTTGAGACTCCCAGTGCACCTGGGAATGCGATAATCTCTATTTTTATTTTTATTTTGTTTATATCAGGAATTTCTCGGAATTTTGCCCCCTCCCCTTCACAAAATTCTGGATCCGCCTTAGGAACTTCAATTCAAAGTTTAAGTAACAGAGATCCAACTGTTGCTGTATATGTCAAGAACCACGCAGTGGAACCTACCGGTGACGATACACTTTTGTTCGTTGAGGTTGCCAGGACAACCGTTCTCCTCATCTTTCCCCAGTACGGTGGTTAGGAGGTCTACAGCTGTTTGAGCTGCGTCAAGCAAGTTTACCGCCGACCGTGCGGCGTCCAAGAGCTTCTGGCGCTCGCTCATAGTTTTACTAGACGTCTGTTTTAAATAGGCCTGTCAGGAAAGGGTCTTACAGTTACATATTGTCGTGAAAGAGCTATCGATCTTTGTGCACCGGTGGAGAAAGTTAGGAAATACATTTCCTAAGGAAGTGGAAACGAAGAGAGAGGAGCGGAAGGGATATAAAGAGATAGAGGGAGGGGTGGTGAGGGAGAGGAAAAGATATAAGAGGAAGGGAGATATATATATATATAATTAAATATCAATTGATAGAATTGAAGTAAATTGAATATATCATAAATGTATATTCACCTATTCATCCTCTGGCATTAACTGTGTAAAGTCATATCACTGAGATGTCATTTTTAATGGATTTTGAAGCAATCAAAGTAATGCGAAGTGAATTAAGTCATTCAAAGGACAGGAATATTGATGTTGTCCTTGATGATGATGATGATGATGATGACAATGATAGTGATGATAATGATGACAATGATAGTGATGATAATGATGACAATGATAGTGATGATAATGATAACGATTATGATAATGATAACAATGATGAGGATGATGATAATTATGATGGTGATGATAATGCTGCTGCTGCTAATAATGATGATCATGATAGTGACAGTGATGATGATGATGATGATGATGATAATGATGATGATAATGATATTGATGGTGATGATGATAGTGATGATGATGATGTTGCAAGCACATGAAAACATGTGCTTACTTTTTTCATGTGCATGCATTTTACCCTTTACCATGAATTCAGACTAGCAGTGCCCAGGGCAATCCATCATGAATTAATAAAGCATTCATGTGCCTTGGAGCAAGAGACCAGAAGCCTGGTCAGCAGAGCTCTGAAAAGGTGGTATTCATGTCCATTGTTCAGGGTCATTGTAAGCACACAATCACATACACATCATTGGTTCCTGAAGTTCAAGTTTTGTAGAGAGGGTTAAAATTTGACCAAAATCTGGAACCCAACTTTAAAATTAATCATGGATTTAATGAAACTTATTTATGCTTTCATATTCAAATCACCTTCAACTCACCTTCAACTAAATTGTACACTATTCAGCTATTACTCATATCAATGACTGTGTTATCTGATATATAGTTTTCGAACTATTAAGGATCAAAAGTGGGAAATGTTTTTTTGTAACACCTAGTATATATATATATATATATATATATATATATATATATAGACAGAGAGAGAGAGAGGGGAGAGATATGTATATATATATATATAGAGAGAGAGAGAGAGAGAGAGAGAGAGGGGGGAGAGATATGTATATATATATATAGAGAGAGAGAGAGAGAGAGAGAGGGGGGGAGAGATATAGATATATATATATAGAGAGAGAGAGAGGGAGAGAGAGAGAGAGATAAAGAGATGATGGGACAAAGAACAGGTGGTAACAACAAAATAAAAATACCCAATGAAATATTAAAAGGTAAAAAAAACAAAGCAAAATATGAAAACTATAAGAAAAAATATGAAATCGTGATAATTATAGGCTCTGTATGGGTGGGTGGGAGAGGGGGAACAGCTTCACATTATATTTGATTAGGTTTTTATCGTTTTCATTATCTAGTATTGTAGTATTCAGTTAATATTTTATACACAGTGCAAAAACAGCATCATAGTCCACGCCAAATCACCACAACACCAACACCACCACCACCTCTCCCGCTACCACCACAATCATTACCACCATTACCGACAATAACAACATCAACAACAACAGGAACAACACTACCACTCTACCAGGAACACTAGCACCATCAGTCAAGAAACACCACCATCATCGTCACGACCCCCTCATCATCATCCTCAAAATCACCACCACTACCATTATCATAATCATCATTACAAGGCGTGACCCCTCCATTATCACCATCAACAGCATCATCAGCAGCTAGCCTGATGATCATCACCACCACATCATTATCGTCATCATCACCACCATCTTACCTGTTCATGTGCCTTAGTATTAGGTACTCCAGAAGAAAAGTAACAAGAAAATGCTCTGTCGATCTGCACCAACAAACATGCCTTAAGAAATAGGCAACGTGTGCATTAGAAACTGTACTCGAGACGGCAAACCAGTCAAACAAGCTTAACTTCACCGCTAGGGTTTTTAACTGCAATAGACCTGTTTACTAAGTGATTCAAATTTATGGATGTTTCTTTCCTGGGGACCTAGTAACGAGGTATTCCATTAACCTGTTATTAATGAATGAACTACAATACTTGGAATCCAGTTTGCATACATTACTTGTTGCTATGTCTGACAAGCCTCTGGCAAGCTTTCAGGTTGTCAAGAACAACCTTTGTTTCAAAAGTATGCATAAAATTTGAATCACTTAGTAAATAGGTCTATATAAAAGGCTGGAAAGGATTATCATGGTCTTCGGGAGGGGTGGGGGGTGCTGTCATGGTGCCCCATTGTATTGTGATGCAACATAAAAAAACAATTTAACAAATACCCATTCTTTCATAAATAAGTATATTTTGTCCGCTCTCTTTGTCATAGTGTTCATAGTGGGTGATTCGTTTCTGGAACATAGTGGAAAGAATTAGCCAGTCAGCTGTTCCAAAGGATGGAATTTATTTTATTTATCAAGATTCAACATGCACCATAATGATATCGGTCGGGTTGTAGTACACATGGTCCGGCGACAATAGACCTGTTCTGTAATGTATACATATTTATGTACATTTCTTCTCTGAGCACCTTGTGACGAGCTATTCCATAAACGTGCTGTTTTATAAATGAGCCTCAATGCTTGGAATCCAGTTTGCATGCATTACTTGTTGCTATGTCCGGCAAGCTTCCAGGTTGTCAAGAACAACATTTGTTTGAAAGGTATGTACAAAATATCGCACACATTACCGAAGCGGTCTATTAAATGCTCCACGATAATCCATAACACTAACCAAATTCCAAACTTCAACTGTGGGCCTAACGCTATACCTAACAATAGACAAACAGGCCTATAGTAACGTGTCAAAAAATATTACAAAAAAACCGAGAACATGAACATGGACAAAAGCGATACCATAACAATAAGCGAGTTCGTAATTAGGATTTGCGCATGAGTAGATAAAGGTCATTTGACATAAACTGTCATGTTCGTTTAAAATTCACTGAGATAAGCATCGACTGTGATAAGCATCGACTGCGATGTAATGATTATTCATATATTCATTAAATTATACTTTTCATTAAATCCACTGAAAAGCAACAAGGTGTTCATTGATGGCTGGTATTTGAAAGTCTGCCAAATGACAGCCAACTTGCAAACAATGCGCTTTCCCAAGCGATAATTGACGTGCTATGCTAGTCACCTGGTCTACGATGGCTTTCTTTCATAGAGTTTGAATTATGTAGGTTGCTATGTCGGGCAAGCTTACGTATTTATTTGAAAAGATGCCTATCCTAATGAAAAGAGGGAAAGGTAATTTGGGAAAAGTTGCTCATGGGCTAATTACGAACTTGCTTATTAACGACGACGATAATTAGAGTCAAGGCAAGAAAAAAAAACAGGTCTATAGCAACATGAAATAGCACACACACACACACACACAAATCGCTATTGAAAATCACTTTAAAAAGCATGTAGGTTTGTTCGACCGATGGTTAAAGCATGGACCCTACTACAGATGGGCTCATAACGGGGGTCTTTCTTTGATCCCATCACGACCGCCGCCACCAGGGCAGCGTTTCATCAAACCGTCATAAGTACAAGTTCGTTGACATCCCATTGAAACGCATGTCAATTTTAATACACGCGTTTCAATGGGATGTCGGCGAACTTGTACTTATGACCGTTTGATGAAACGCTGCCCTGATAATGTGTATGTTGATGAGCACAAATTATGTCGAGACAATGTTGATTATGTAAATTACGAGTCGTCACAGACAAAATACCTTTTACCTTTCTTCGAAATCATTTCGCTGAAGTGTAATTTCAGGAAACGTATCGTGATTTAAGACCAGTTAGAGGAGCAGCGAACCCCAAATTATGACAATTTGTATGATATGAGATTGATTATTACACAGGTGGACACTTGAGGACATGCATCTGACCTTGCCTAACTTTGAAAAATACATTACCTCTACTGTCATATTACCTCATATTCCTGGAAAATGGATCGGATAAGTTTTAAAATGAAGTTTTTAAATCATTATGTTACAGCCAAATTTACAGGTCTTTCTTGTAAACTACTTTTTTTTCCTGTTGAAAAATGCATATACGACAATTTTCATTGGTACGCCAAAACTGCACATGCATTTTTTAAGCGATTCATTTTCGCCTGCGAATGCATTTCCATGATTTCTCAAGGCACAGTTCTGGTTCTTTTATGGTTGACTGGCGGCGGTCGTGATGAGATCAAAGCTGAGAAGCATGTTTGGAATGTCATTGTTATATTAACAGAGTCAGGTGCATGAATTCATTCTGTTACCGATCAGTGTCCATCTGCAGTAAGGCCCATGGTTAAAGCTAACCTAAAACCCAATCATACCCTTAGCTTTAACCATCGGTCGAACAAACCTCCGACATGCTTTTTAAAGTGGTCTATAGACCTGGGTGTTTTTTTTGCATCGACTCTTATCGTCACCGCTAACTGTTATGTTATTGTACTTGTCCATGTTCATGTTCTTTGTTTTGTTTTTTGTAGTATAGTATTTTGTTACGGTAGTTTTTGACCCTTACTCTTGCTCGTTGAGGAGGAAACATTTCTTATCCCCAGGCAGAGAGCCTGGATATTTCATTGTTAAATCTTCCATTTTCTTCGACTGAAAAAAAGAAACTTATGTAAACACCTGCAACACCACACACACCCACAACAAGCGCATACACACCACAGAACTCCTAAAGACGTAGAAAGCTCATACCCATTCACAACGCACAGATCGCGGTATCGCCGTAATACCCGGTGTAGGATTCGCTCGAGTGCACACGCCGCCATATTGCTTAGTCCTCGATCTTTTCAACTACCCACCAGACCGTGTGCTTCTCAATGCCTATTTATATTATATCGGATCTTCTTTATCGAAATATTAAAGGGCCTTGTGCCTTCATCACTTGAAATTTTGAAGTTGGCTTTTCCACTGAAGTTCAGCTGCTCTTTCATACATAAGTAACCGTCAACTAATATCATGTACATTTTAGGGGGGTGTCTCTTTCGGACACAAAGGTTAAAATTGTATTCTCTCAAATTCAAGATAATATCAAACGGTTGTTTATCATTTTAGTTCCCTTTCAAGTTCGTTTGTTCACCTTCATCCTTCTTGACACCCCCTCGGAAAAAGCAACAAAAAATATACTTGCTTTTTTGGTACCATGTACATGACTTGTAAAACGTTATGCCTTTTGTACAGTTTCATCTGATATAAAAAGGCCAACAACTTTGTTTTTTTTTTCGCACTGTTTTATTTCTACATTTTCCATAAGTACAAAGTAAAGTATATTTAGAATCATAATAGCATTATATACATAATCTACGTAATAAACATAATATAATTAAGTTTGACAAACAGATAAAAATCTAGTAAATGAAGAAGCTTGATGGGAGGAATTTTAATTTGTAAACAAATTTGTAGGCATTTTACTCCCAGTGTTAAAGATCGTATGCTCGATCTGTAATGAAAAACACAAGTCAGAAAAAATTGGAACCAGCGGGATTCGAACCTGTCATCTACTGCTTGCCGGGCAGCGACTTAACCACCAGGCTATTCGCTGGTGGTTAAAAATCTACTTGATCGTTTAACAAAATAAGATATAAATAGAATAACAAGAATAGTGGGGCGATTCTATGCTAAGGAGAGTGAAATGATGCAGGAGACCGACATCGTAAGCATTGGCGGATCCAGGGGGGGGGGGGGGCACAGCCGGCCCGTGCCCCCCCCCCCTTTTAGAAGAGAAGTATGAATTGTGCCCCCCCCCCCCCCTTTTAGAGTGAAGACCTTTTTTTTTTTTTTTTTTTTTTGCTTGTCAGGGAATTATGGAGGGAAACTGGGCCCCATAACTCCTTACTGAGCGATTTTTTGAAGGTTTGGCGAAAAATTTTTTTGTCCCCCTCCCCCCTCCATATGTCGGGGCCGTGATGCCTAATTGATTTTTTGAATTAAGGATGTGTTCAACATACTCTGCCATGTTTCTTTTTATTTTTGATGATAATCCTTATATAAGTCAGACTTATAGGACTTTATCGATGAATTTTTTTTAAATTGTGGATTAATCAGATTGGCAGGGGAACGGGGAGAGGAGGGGGGGGGGGGTAAGTCTGTAGCCCTCCTACCACTTTCTGAGTAGACGCATTGCTTAGCCGCCGCTTGAATCAATTTTTATTCAACTGTTTTTGTTTTTTTTACTTTGAAGAAACGTTTGTATTTTTACAAGCCAGGCTCAAGATTCTCCTTTCATTGTATTTTTTAAAAATTATTATTCATGCCCCTTCACTATACGAGTGTCAAGATAAAATCCAGCAGATTTTGAGTGTGTCTAATCGATATTAAGAAACAGATGAATACGATGATGTGCTTATTGTTTACAGTCAGAATTCACTGCTCCCGGATCATCTCAATTAAAGTTGGTCCTTACCATCAATGGAATATCATTTGACAATGTTTGTAATTTCTATAATTTAGTAACCTACATGGGAAAAAAACATTAATATCCATGACTATGCTGTTTGTTTTACATGTATAATAATGAAAGATAGATGTATCTGCAACTGTGCAAATAACTTTGGCATAAAACTCGGGACATTGGCACATACAGCAAAGGCATCAAAAGCATAATCATCATAGCATTGGCGGATCCGGGGGGCACTTCCGGCCCGTGCCCCCCCCCCCCTCCCCCTTGGAAGAAAAGTATGCATTTTGACCATAGAGGATCCCTTTTGTGGATTGTGCCCCCCCCCCCCTTTTAGAATGAAAACCTTTTTTTTTTTTTTTTTTTTTTTGCTTGTCAGAGAATTATGGAGGGAAACTGGACCCCTATACCCATCCCCCCCCCCCCCTCCCCACCGGGCGAATTTTGGAGGTCTGGCGATTTTTTTTTTTTTTTTTTTTGCGAATTAGAATTGTAATGACTTTATTTTTGTCAAATTAGAATTTTAATGATTAATGATTAGGTTGTAGTCCTCTCCGAAAGCTACCTTTTGTTTAAAATTTGGCAGTCGTGACTTGTGACACTTCGTTGGACTTGATGTATGTTTAATGTTCTTATTTAGAGTGACAACCGTCAACAAAACACAGATGTCTGGATCATAACAGTGATCTGTAAAGACAAAGAATTTTCTTGAGGGCTATATATTGCAACGTACTGAAATGAGCACACCTCATATCGAACTCTTACAAGCATGAAGTCTTGCATCAAGATATGAATACAATAACATAAATTTCCACTTTCATTTCACTCCTGCGCAGTAATGCGCATATTTCTTTTCTCTTCTCTTGTTTTTTTGTTTGTTTTTATAGTAAGATGTTACCTCCATGTTTATTTCTTTGAGGCTGTCATCCTCGTCAAGCTTTGCTTATAATGGCAGTCTCCTACATTTTTTCAACTTGCTGTATTGCATAATACTTACAAATTACTAGTATATACATTACTTATATTTCTATTTTTATATAATACGTAAAACTCTATATGTATATTATGTAATTCATGTTGCTTATATGCTTATATGTATGTATTACTTTGTATCATGCAGTATCTCTTTATATGTTACCTCTTGCCTTTGTTATATACATGGAAAATGTAGAAATCAAATCAAATCAAATCAAATCAAATTTGCCAGAACCATGAGAATCATTTCAGTGATCAAAGTTGTTTGAAATGGTAAGTAAATGTAGTGCAGTAAAATTATCAAAATGAGCAACAAGAGTGGATGATGACTGCATTTCTATATAATAACAAATAAGCATGAAAATGCCCAAAGCAACATTTGATAACACTGGCAATAATATATTTCATGTATTTCGAGAGAAACTTCCCTCTCTTTTTGTCTTGGTTCATTTGGATACTAGCATTAAAAAAATCTAGCAATTTCAGTAAGATTTCATATACCGGTAACCCGAGTGTTGATCAAACAATTTGAACTGAATGAATGCCGTTGACGCGACGAGCTTCATGAATCCGGAGCTGGAGAGCGAAGGACTAACCAACATGGCGGATATCACGTGATCACGTACGAACAATGCCTACAATTTCGCACCCGCACGAGCCTTCTACGTCTTTAGGAGTTCTGTGATACACACCGATACACGCACAAGTACACCCCCCCCCCCACACATACTCACGCAGGTATACTGGTGTGTCTTTCCCTTTGTTCTCTCTATTGTTCAAATAGCCACACACACTATGAACACGATGACAAAGAGAACGGACAAAATATACAGCTCCTCATTGTACCCGCCACAATTGCTCTGGTAGACAAAAGAACATCCCTTCATTGCTGTTATGTAAAATGAGTAGAACAGGTGAATATGCATGTGACACCTGTTCTACATACTTTTACATAATAGCTGTCAAGGGATGTTCTTTTGTCTGCTAGAGCAATTGTGGAACTAAATGAGGAGCTGTATATTTTGTCCGCTTCTTTGTTCACCATGTTCATAGTGACAAGCAGCAAAAAAAGCCACACAAGCCTGACGGAATAAAGGCATCTATTGTGCTTGACTGTCCAATTAGTCACACAAGTATACCTCTGATGGTACACACACACACAAACCCCCATTTCCTCGAGTTTTGGCGATTTTGCGTTTTGTACTATCCGTGCGTGGTGACCTGATTATTCAATAGCAGGGATATGATTATTTCTTGTTATATTCCACATACTAAGAATCTTGCTGTTAGATTGGTCAAAAGGTAATCACGTGATAAAACGTAGTTTTCCCCATATCAATCGACAGAGAAGAAAAGTTCGTGACCTCGACGGAATAGTACTTATGTGTTTCGCTGATCTCTTCAGTCCATTACAGAGTCACAATGCGTTATCAATATTTGGGTACGCGCGAAATGAAAGTGCATGACCTCTACGAATAGTCAATTGAAAAGTGCGTGACCTCTACGAATAGTCAAAATGGAAAGTGCGTGACCTTTACGAATAGCTCCATAGGCGTACTGAAATAAGCGCGCATTGCCCAATCGCGCGCTTAAAATGATAAAACAATTGTGCGCACCCAGGTAGGGGTACGGTTTATGGTGGTTAATGGTGGTTTTAACATCTTTTATGAATTTATTCGGACCTAAATCATAAATGTCTTTTTCGAGAAGTAGAGAATAATTGTCTTTCTCGTACCAGTTAAATGTTTCAGATGCGGAATATAAAGCAAATAATCACCTTTTGATTTCAGGCGATGAGACGTACTATCACTTCCTCGGCGATCTGAATGTATACGCTATCTTTCTCAGCTTCGCTTCGGAAAGATAGCTACATCCAAATCGCCTCGGAAGTGAGTTTGTCCCATCACCTTCACCAACGGTAATTATTTGCTTATTGCATTCATTATAAATTGTGTGTTTGGGTCAAGTTATTAATTATTCATATTATTCCTTTCCAACCACCAAATCTTTTCAACTTGGTCTTACTGCAGAGGATTGTGTACATGACTGCTATAATATTCACAAAAGGGCTAATTTCCCCCACAGCAAACAATTTAATATGAAATACAAGTATAAAATCTCAACGTATATAGATTCGGTAAGATTACTCATTTTATTTCAATGGACACAATTTGAAGAAAATGTTAAGACATTGGCATTATTTTTTTTTTTAATCAATTTTTCCAAATCATGGACATCTAAGTGGTACACCATTATAAAAAGGACAATGCTTACTAAAACCGATTGTTTTTTACTGTATAGACTCGAAAAGCGAAAAGCTGATGAAATACATTCTGTTTATCACTGTTGCTTGGAACCAGCGACGTATCGTGGGTCCAGGAATTGGGGGGGGGGGGGGGTCAGCCTTATTAGGTGAGTGAAATTCAAGAGAACAAACCCACATAGGGATAGGATGGAAAGTGATCATCTTTTCACGTTCCTTTTCCCTCTCCACTTGATTTGGGTTATATGAGCCCGCCCCCTTAGTTTCACCACTAGTTAGAACACCATCACGGCAATTTTCAAAACACACAACTTTTATGAATGAGGGAGGTATATCATAATATTTATCACATCCATGACCGATGAGCACTTATATTCGAATAAATTTGCAGGTGACTAAAAAGTATGTTATTATCACTAATCAAAAAGGTTAATATGCACCCATCTAGAAACTGACAGCTGTCTCTTATGCTCATTCTACTGTATGATATCAAGCAATAAATCTTATGGTTATAAAACAAGATATAAAGAAGCTTAATATAATATAAAGGTAGGTGTAGCCTCTAGTTCTAACTCACTCAAATATACATATACATGTAGTAAAGCCGACTTGATGCTTTTCCAGTGATTGATAATGATATTCGAGAGGTTTGATATACACACATCAACTTTCTCTTGTGCTCATTCTACTATTTAATGTTAAGCAATAAATCTTATAGGTTATACAACAAGATATTAAGAAGCTTAGAATAAGATCTTGTTCACCCCAAGTTGTAAGTCACTCCAATTTACATAATCATCATGCCAAATCCAAAGAATTCATCATCCCATATAATATTTTTAATTACTTCAGCTGGATACTCTATTTATTAAAAATAAGTGGGTTTTTTTTCCTTCGGAAGTTATCAAATTACAATATCCAGAATGCAAATATATCACACTTGTTACAACAAAATTGCTAGACTATCGTAATATTCTTTATTCTAATTGTTCGGAAAGAAAATTAAAGTCAAATTTGTTAAGTCCCTGTACAAAATTTATATGCAGCAACGCGAGAGCAAGCTGCGTCGCTGAAAGGTCTGGGGTGGCCACTGATGCGGAAATTTTCTCGTATTAAACGGACGACATTAATTGCCCTACAATAACGTCTGTCTCCCTGACTGTCCAAAATAGCTTGTTATAACGCTAGAATATAGAACACCCTAAATTCTTGAAATTTATAGTGTATTTTGAAAGGGATAAAGCTGTGTAGCTTTATAATATACTGATACTTCTAAAATCAACCCTTTCATTCTTCATTTCTGGTACACGACATTTACGGTTCGTAATAGGAGCATCCCTCCTCTTCTTGGAACGCACTGTAAAGAGCCTCGCTTCTCTTACTGTAGTTAAGATCACAAACGCCATCTTTAAAATTGAATGAGACGCAGTAGTCTTCCTTCAAGCACTCAGCCGCACAGCGGATCTTGGACTTCTTCTGGACCGTCTTCTGTGTGTAGCCTCGGAGACAGCGGTTAGAGAGCGGTGATGCTCTGAATGTGCCGGATTGTGTTACAGCCGCTGGAGCTGTGTATTTTAAGAAAGTAAAATAACTTATAGTGACAGTCGAGTAAGCATTCTGATGAAATGAAAGTTTAATTTTTTTAAAATGTAAAGAACAAAAGCACAGGAATGCTTTAACGGAATACGCTTAATACGTTGACATCGGCACTGAAAGAGTTAAGAAGCATTTTCGACATGTTATATTGACTACTCTTACTGACGGTGACGCACTAAATTTGTTGGAGCGTGTTACAGCCGCTGGAGCTGTGTATTTTAAGTAAAATAATTTATAGTCGAATAAGCATTCTGATGCATTGAAAATTAAAAAATAACAAAAACACATAGTAGGGTATCTAAGAGGGGTATCCGTGCACCCCCCCCCCCCCCCCCGGACTAAACGAAACCAACTTTTTTAACTTCTTCATAATATGCTTAAAAACATTCAAGATGTTAACAAGAAAAAAAAGTGGCCCCTCTTAGGGAAAATCAAGGGGGCGTCAAGATGGTCAAAATATACCCAAATTTTGTTGAGGTCCTTTTGTACTACCGTCACATTTTGACCTGTAACTTTCTGTATGGTCATCAGATTGGTATGAAAATTGGTAGCGTTCTTGCCAGTACTGTTCTACACATTTTGATATAAAAAATATATCCATTTCAAAATGTATGTTGCCATGGCAACAGTTATCATGAATGAAAATCTAACTAGAATAGAATAATTTCATATTTTTTTCAAAGAAAATTGCTTAGACATGAAAACAATCACTTCAGTATGAGTTTGATGCAATATTCATGGTGTTTAATGACATTTCCTATCACATAACAAAACAAACCTATTATTTTCGAGTATTTTTCAATATTTCGCAGTCTTTATGCATTAAGAATACGGACAGCTCCATTTTAACCTGCAACCCTGTTTTGTGATAATCTGATTATAATAAAGCTTGATGTTGATGTGTGTACCGATATGTCACTCATTTTGACACATGTTATAATATCTGTTGTCATGACAACCATTGTTATAACTGGTAAACATAATAATAATAACAACATAATAAGAGGAACTCAATTATCTACTGCAATAGTAGCATGTTATGCGTATTACAAACCTCTTGTTTTCGCATATCTTTTTGATATGGATATATTTTTTATATCAAAATGTGTAGAACAGTACTGGCAAGAACGCTACCAATTTTCATACCAATCTGATGACCATACAGAAAGTTACAGGTCAAAATGTGACGGTAGTACAAAAGGACCTCTGAACAAAATTTGAAAAGGGCATTTTTTAACCATCTTGACGCCCCCTTGATTTTCCCTATTCGGGGCCACTTTTTTTTCTTGTTAACATCTTGAATGTTTTTAAGCATATTATGAAGAAGTTAAAAAAGTTGGTTTCGTTTAGTCCTGGGGGGGGGGGGGGGGGGGTGCACGGATACCCCTCTTAGATACCCTACTAACAGGGCCTCGAGAGCCTTCTGTAAGAAGACCCATGCGCGAGACTAACACCACAATTTTTAAGAAGCAAATTTCGACATGTTACATTGACTTACATTTACTGAAAAGATAATGAATTAAAATGATTATAACCACGTGACTGTATCTTGATTTCCATTTTCTTCATTAATTTTGACTCACGTAAATCATCGAAAGAAGAAAAATCTCGAGGATTTCAGTTAGAATGCCTAAAATTATGAAAATGCAGGATTAATGGCGTCCCGGTGATGTTCGATACGGGACGCGGGACAAATGATGGAATAAAGGGCGGTCCCGTAATATATGGGGCTGATGGTTGCCCAGTGTTCAATATGCAAATTTATGCATTTTGCTCTTGTAAAGACCTTTTCTTGTATTAAATTCTTCTTTCTAAAAACAAACCGGACACATCCTATCTCGCGATATTTTCATGTGAACATCTTAGCAAAGAGCAAAAGAGGACTGATATTCAGAATAAGATTCGGATTCAAATTTTATTGTTTTCAATGATATTAACAGACTACACTGAAGTGCATAACATAAAATAAATACAATAAAAATAATATAAAAATGATGTTCTTTTTCCATAGATATGGGCAAATAATTAAATATCAATAAGTAAGGTATATGATGTACAAATATTGACCTAAGTGATGTTGAAAACATTTGGACATGTTTAAAAGCAAAGCCTGTATATTACATGCCCAGAAACTTATATAACTTAATCATGATTGGGTCGTTCAATAATATTAATTTCAAAAAGCATCATTGCGAGAAGCAAAATATTGATAAGAGGGAATGGATGAGCGAGTTGAAGTAGGACAATTGCCTCAACCTACAAGAAAAATTAAAGTGTGAAAGTAAAGTGAAAGTGCAAGACGGTGTGGAAACAAAAGATAATGAAGAGAAGAAGGATGAAGAAGATGGATATAGAGAGGGGAGAGAGGGGGAGGGGTGGGTCCTGCTCGCTCAGTTTTAATTCACTACATAAGGTTGAAGAATATGTTTTTTTCAACTTGCTTTTGAAACAATTTAAACTTTGGGAGTTGATTATATCGCTGCTGAGTGAGTTGCAGTACATGCATTTAGGTCCGTAGTAACATAACTAGAGAGGATAAAGCAAACCTTTAAGTAGGAGTACACAATGTAAATTCTAAATGTTTCAAATGATGTACAGGGAGAAACTTGGGTTTAAACAAATGACACAATTATTATAACCACCTAGCTCTAAAGATCACATTACCTTCACAGAGTACTTGGGATGAAATGTAGGTTCCATTACATCCATAGTCTTCAAGTCCGCCGGCCTTTTTGTAAATCACACAGTCTTCGTTGCCATGGTTATTTGGCTCACCACTCACCCACCATCCTACCAATATACAACATGGGTAAAATAAAAGCACATAAAATAGAAAACGTTTTAAAAAATATTTACTTTATTATGAAAAACGCGTTAACGTGTTCAGCAATTTGATGATTTGTAGAGGAGCATTTTGTGGTGTCTTTACGTGCCTGATAAACTAAAAGAATTTATACAATATAATTGTATAATATACATATACTATTATACCATCGCGACGATATGAAGCGTTTTTGCGTAATTTCTTAAAATTAGTCCACGTAGAATTCTATATTTAATACATTTTGGTAAGGTTATAACGTAACTGTATTTGTACTTCAGTATGGCCTTATCCCTTACGAAATGAACTATTTTTTCGTTTATGGAAGCAAAACATTGTTTATGAAATTCCAGCTGCCCCAATCGATTCATTCAAGCCACAGTAGCCTCCACAGGTAAATACATAAAATATTTATGCATTTTGTTCCATACAGGGGGCGGATCCTATTCTAAAGAGGAAGGGGCAAAATATTTTCCGAGAGTAATTTCTCTTTCGCTCGGGGCAAACAATGAAGTTACGCCCCCCCCCCCCCAGTGCCCATACTTACCTAGGTTATTGCACGAGCAAGGGAGCAAAGCGACCGAGCGGCAAATTTTTCAATTTTTGACCCTAAAAAACGCAATTTTCTTGTGCATTTTAGCCAGGAAATTTGGCAATAGACCAATAGCGGCAAAGAAGCTCGAATTTTATAGATTGATAACGGTCTTCTATTCACTCACTTCTAAAATCGGGAGCAAAGCTAACAAAAACCCTATAGGCTTGAGAAAGAGTCGAGAAATTCAGCAAGGCTACCTGAAATTGAGATTTTTTTCAAAAGTTTAACCTTTGCAAATGCTGTTTTATACACTCCTATATTGGGGGCGCAATATTTAGCAGGAACACTGGTGTAGCCAGGATTTTTCAATATGGGGAGGGGGCAGACTTGAAGGATCCAACCGCGCAGCCAGGATTTCATTTTGTGGAGCGGTTATGAGAACGCGAAGCGTGAAAGTTCTGACGTTTTATAGCAAATTTGAGAGAAAGGTAACGGCTCGTAGCCCCCTTTTTTAGGCGGAAAGTAAACTCGACACCCGGACTGCTTTTCAATTATTTGGAGGCGATATACTGCACTGTATGTTACAGGCATGGGTGCAGGGAGTTACTTCCCCCATTGATATTGATTGAAATATAACGGCTCGTAGCGCCTTTTTAGGGTGTTTTTCTGAGGGCGCGAAATTACGAGATCCTGAAAGAAAATAATTATAGGAGGGAGCAAAGCGACTGAGCTTTGGAAATGTTTTGCATTGCAAACCTTCAAAAAAAAGATTTCTAGTGCATTTACCCAGCGGATATGGGGGAGCATATTCCGTAAGTATTATGATTTTTCTTCATTTCCGCCTTTTTTCTTTTTCTTCTTTACGTTTTTTGCGCCCCCTCCAATTGCCGCCTGGGGCACCTGCGCCCTGCCCCCAAGATACGCCACTGAGTGAAGCGACCTAGCGGGGAGGGTATGGGAGGGGTACTTTTTCAAATATCTGTCAATGAAACTTGCATTTTAGAGCATCCCAAAATGGTTTTTAATGAAAAGAAGGAATGCTCGGATCTACGCCAAAGGAGGGAACCGCTTCATTGAGAATAACAATGCGAACGAACAAATTTTCTTCGATAGTTTTACATTGAAATTATGGCATTTCTTATTTCCTTACTTCAATTTCAAGATCAAACATAATGACTTTGGATAGCCTCAGTGTCAACAAGGGTCGATCTGATCGAAGAACAATTACCATATCGGAAGAGAATGTGGCAGAAGTAAGGCGTGTCATCTATGAGAATCCCCAATATCCGTGATTTTCAGCCTTTTTACACCCCAAGTCCTCAACCATCTCTAATGTTCATTTTCGTTCGCCGTGTTTGTGAAAATTCACGTCCATTGTCAGCTGCTAGATCAGAAAAGCTGAATGGCTTCTTACTCATCTATCCACTCATTTGGGCAGAAATCAAGCAAGTTTTCATTTTACTTGTTCTCTAGCATACATTTTTATGACAGCCATGCGAAGAAAATCAAAGAGAAAATATTGAATTTTTAAGTGATGTTTTCCTTTTTTCGATATGATTACGCATACTACCCTAAAAACTCATTCAAATTTGCAATTTGTGCGTGCAACTGAAATTTTGGTACCACTTTCCATGTTTTAATTCATTCATGTGTGAATTATGAATGATAAATTGTGCATCAAATGAAAGAAGAGAAGCAGAGATTTCCATACATGTATCTCTCATCAAGGAAATTATTCATTATGAAAGTTTCTGCCATGAAATCCGGTTTCCTTTTTTCTGGGACACACTGTATAAAGCTAGTTACCTACTAGGCCCGAGAAGCCACCTCCGACTACACTACGGAGTCAGGTGGCCAACTAACTCAGCTAGTTGGGAAATTGCCATTGTTTGCCTTAATGCTTCTGGTGGAGTAGATGGAGGTGGAACAATACAAATGTATAGAGTACATTAATCTGAAAGGCTAATTTACATAATTCTTTGTGCAGCACTGAAAGTCTTTTAAGTCAAGTTGTTAACTACTAAGGTGCCAATTAAATCGTTATTTATAAAACCTAAACTAGAAAGGATTTAGTTTCCAACTGTAGAGGTCAGAATAACAGAAACAAAATGGTTTATTCTTCTATTTTATTGCAATGACATGTTTTACAAAATAAACCATAATTTTTAGAAAAAGAATGTTAGATATGTCAGATATCAAGATAATTCTCCTAATAAAATATATGGCACTTGAGCCTCTCTTCGGATGGCATGACAAATTTCTTCCTATTCAATACTTGTTTTGGGGCCATGTTGTCGTGTCCCTTTGACAGTCGGTGAAGAAATTATTAGTTCCGAATTAAGGAGAATTTAGTTACCAACTAGCTTAGTTTTATATTATGTCTATGGGCCCATGCAGTTATTACTCTTATTTCCTTCTCTCTCTCTCTCTCTCTCTTACAGTCTGTCTCTCTCTGTCTCTCTCTGTCTCTCTCCCTCTCTCTTCTTTCCCCCAAATTGAGGGGGAGAGGACAGGGATAGGAGCTGCATTCTCTGGGGTTTTCTTTATTATCATTGAGAAACAGTAATGAAATCATCCATACGATAATTATACTTCAAGTGGTGAATTAAATTACTGAAGACCTTAGCTGATATACTGTACATACCACTAGTGCTGTTAAAGTTCGTTCCATCTGTACACCTGAATGTCCCCTCCTCTTCTTCATCGTCACATCCTATCCAGACATCGTAAATCTCTATAGCGTTGTGATAGTATGGCGTGAGCACAGGACCAAGACCGTTAATGTACGACGCCACAGCGTTGTACTCCTCTGATGACGAAGGGACGAATAGCTGAGACTTTCCCTCGGTACACACATTCGTTGCGTTAGTTTTTGGTACAAACCAACTATTCAGGACTCGGTAACACCTTTCTTTAAAATTCCACCAGCCTTCATTGCATCTATAGTTTACCTCTGTCAGATAAAACAAACAATCGGAGATAAACACCGATATCCAATAATATATCTTTTCATCTTAAATTCAAGTTCTGTACATAAGATTTTTTACTCTAATGGAGATCACTATATTTCAAATAATTTTACTCGCTCTTCAAGTGTTCATGGGCATGACACTAGAAGTAGTCAATTTAATTTCGTAGTGCCTAAGCGGAAAGGTAAGATTGGAAATTCCTTTCATTTTAACGGTATTCTTTTCTGGAATTCCCTCCCAAATCATATTAAGTCAGTTAAGAATTTTTTACATTTTAAAAGGGTATTGAAGCATCATCTGAAAAATGTGTCTACTCCATAACTATATTTCTCCTATCCTTTTTGTAGCTCAGATGGTTTTTTTACCTATATTATATGACTTATGTAACCAACGTTTATTATCGATAGTTTCATTATGATTTTCTGTATATAGTTTTTTTCCGTTGAGTAAGTCTTGTTTTCACATTTATGTAATCTTCGCCTACTTTATAGAAATGTTATGTTTTATTTTGCTACTTTAGTACATTCTTATTACTTGTCGTACGTGTACGATAGTCTTGTAGCCGTACTAATGTGTTTTCCTAGTGTATTTTTTAATCAGTTATTTAGGTAAGGACCCCATTGGAAATAAGCCATTTCGGCTTTCATGGGCTATCCTGCCATGGTACCTGGTTATGTTTGTATTGCAATATACCTGACGAATAAAAAAAACACACACACACACATACACATCTATTGTTCGAATTTCAACCGATGACTCCACTATTGAATTGCGTCACAAAATTCATTGACTGAATAAACCTCACCAATTGTTGACAACCGATGACCCATTGTTCTCTTTGTTCGATGTCATCGGTTTGAATGCGTAAACATGCACACACACACACACACACACACACGTTTACATGGCTTTACTTCCGAGGACAACTATTGTTCCTCTATTGTTACTCGTCCTCGGACAGTGGACGGAATAAAGCACAACTTCATTGTTCGACGTTCGAGGACTATTGTCCGGCTTCCGAGGACCATTGTTGTCATGATTTTTTTTTTGTTCTCTGTCCGAAAATGTCCTCGGACATAATGCTAAACAAACTCACAGACACGAATACGAACACACAGACGCTAGTAATCAAATATGCCAAACAACATTTATTTTCTATGTACAATAAAAGAGCAATGTAGATAAAATGCCTTGCTCGAGGACATAAGTGCCGTGCCGGGGATCGAACTCACGATCTCATTGTAGCATCTCCATGCAGTCAAGTGTTTTAAACCACTCGACTTCAACTCTACTCATATTGCTCATATTCATAACTGACTGAATTTCAAAGGGAAACTGTTGAGAAAAACTGTAGGCCGAAAGCAGATAGCAGCAAATATGAACAGGAGTAGTTCTTCAGCCCCGCAAAAAGCAAAACAAACAAATTAACAAACAACAAACAACAACAACATTTAAGGTTTATTCGCTGATCGAATTGTAATCAGTGTGAATTTTCTCTTTAAAGTTAATATGAAAACAATGAAGAAAATATGAATACTCACCTACAGAGTTCAACACATCTGATAGACACAAGAGGTAGAAGAAACCCAGTTTTACAAGTCTCGATGCCATCTTGTCTCTATCTTTGCTTCTGATTTGTATACTTTTGTATATATGTGTACTGCTGACAATTTGCTCTGAAACTGCGAAAAGTTCATGGACTAGGTGACGGTTCAAAAAAGGTTTGCACTTCTTTCAAAGTTGAAAGTCGTGTTGTTTAATATTCTAACATTTTTAACGCTCGTTTGATCCTGAACAACGAAAAGGGTACGTATATTTCGAAACGGCTCAAAAGAATTGCTCTCCTCTCAAAGTTCAAATCCGTGATGTTATCCAAAAATCGACTAAAATGCGTCTAACCCCGATGACACTCCAAAGACGAATGATTCACTTTTTACCATCAAATATGATCATCCAATTATTCCATATATTTTTCATTTCATGGCGGTTGATCTGCATAACAACCGTTCTGATAAATAATGAAAAAGGGTTTTCAGTTCATTCTAATGAGAATGAAAGTGTCTAAACATGTTGTATACGCATCCGATATGGTTGTGGTTGGGGTATTCATTTTATTCGATGAGCTTTTTAAATATTTAATGATTAGTAATCGGTAGGAGCATGAGAAATAATGATGATTGGCCCCAAGAGTACGAACAATGGCATTGAAATAATTGATTTTTTAAAACATGCATGATGTACTACGTATGCTCACGTTTAAAACGAGCAAAGGGCAACAAGTCGAATGTTATTATTGTGCTTGATCAAAATGATTTTGGCTTGAAGATCCCCATGTCCTTCAATTGAAAATAGAAATGGGGCAATCAAATTTAATAAGTAGGCCTAGATCATGTAGGCAGAGAAAGGAAAGGTGAAGAAAAAGGGGAGATAACGAGTGGGAAAATTAAAGATAAAGAGAGAAGATACCATACAACGACCATGACCTTGACCTTGACCCCTCAAGGTCACGGTCAAAAATAGCGCCGAACATGAATACTAGCTTTTTGACGAACTGAAAGTGCTCCAAAATCCAAAATTTTTCCACCCCTGCCTGGCGCCCACTGTCCCCGATCTAATGCATTAGAGCAGGGACCGTGGGGCCAGGCAGGGGTCGAAAAATTTTGGATTTTGGGCCACTTTAAGTTCGTCAAAAAGCTAGTATTCATTTTTGACCGTGACCTTGAGGGGTAAAGGTCAAGGTCATCATGGCATTAGATCGGGGACCGTGGGCGCCAGGCAGGGGTGGAAAAATTTTGGATTTTGGGCCACTTTCAGTTCGTCAAAAAGCTAGTATTCATTTTTGGCGCCATTTTTGACCATGACCTTGAGGGGTCAAGGTCAAGGTCATCATGGCAGTAGATCGGGGACCGTGGGCGCCAGGCAGGGGTGGAAAAATTTTGGACTTTGGGCCACTTTCAGTTCGTCAAAAAGCTAGTATTCATTTTTTCGCCATTTTTTACCATGACCTTGAGGGGTCAAGGTCAAGTTCATCATGGCATTTCGCTCTTTCTATTTTAAGTTATTTCATAGAGCTATAGGTTTGAATGACTTTCTATATTAAAAAAAAATAATAAAAATTAAAGATAAAGAGAGAAGAAGCTAGAGAGAAATGATAAATAGATAGTGTAAGAGAGTGCAAAAAAGGAAACAGAGAGGGGAGACAGAAAGGGAAAGAGGGGGGTGTGGTTGATGCTCATAAACATAACGTGAATGCATAAACTGTGTACAAGGTAAATGTTTTGAAAGACCTTTCTACACAAAGATCTGTGAAGTTGTTTTGATATTCGTTATTCGTTATTCGTTATTCGATATTCATTTGATATTCATTTGATATTAAAAAATGCCTAAAGTCGGATTTTTTTTCGACTTATGCCTGGCGCCCACGATCCCCGATCTAATGCCATGATGACCTTGACCTTGACCCCTCAAGGTCACGGTCAAAAATAGCGCCAAACATGAATACTAGCTTTTTGACGAACTGAAAGTGCTCCAAAATCCAAAAATTTTCCACCCCTGCCTGGCGCCCACTGTCCCCGATCTAATGCCATGATGACCTTGACCCACTTTCAGTTCTTCAAAAAGCTAGTATTCATTTTTGGCTCCATTTTTGACCGTGACCTTGAGGGGTCAAGGTCAAGGTCATCATGGCATTAGATCGGGGACCGTGGGGCCAGGCAGGGGTCGAAAAATTTTGGATTTTGGGCCACTTTAAGTTCGTCAAAAAGCTAGTATTCATTTTTGACCGTGACCTTGAGGGGTAAAAGTCAAGGTCATCATGGCAGTAGATCGGGGACCGTGGGCGCCAGGCAGGGGTGGAAAAATTTTGGACTTTGGGCCACTTTCAGTTCGTCAAAAAGCTAGTATTCATTTTTGGCGCCATTTTTGACCGTGACCATGAGGGGTCAAGGTTAAGGTGCCCCCTCCCCTTTGGAAAATTTTTCTTCTGAAGAATGGCTGAGATGCAAAATAATCCTATATGTGACCAATTTTGAAGCCTATTTAATGAACAACTTTTTTTTTTTTTGCTAGTTTTTTTTCATTACGACGGCCAATAGGGGGGGGGGGGCCTGTTGCGCCACCCCCTGGATACGCCACTGCAGAATTGTGCAGGTGCTATCACGGGACGTTGGTCAGCACTTGAAGCGTAAAACGAGCGTCCTAACATTCAGCACTTACTTTTAACACTCAATTGTCTGCACCTTATCATCTCCCAGACGCAAATGGCACGTAAGGTGTTAGAAATAGCATGTCAAGTGCAAACTTTCAATTAGCACTCGTTTTTCAGCACTTCACTTTTTAGAGTGTATTTGCGAAATAATAGATAGTTAATGAAATGCATGGTTGGTTTGAGCGTTATTATTTTGTATCTGCAAAGACCGAATTAATTCACCTATTCAAAATGTTTTGTTCAAACAACACAATCATGAGGAGTACGTTAAGTTTCCGCAAGTTCATTTTTACAGTCTAAACACATACCACACAAAAATGGTACCAAATGATGCGGGATAAGATATTTTTCAAAATATGTATAATAATTTTGGGTTCATAACTGAGTTTTAAACAAAATAGCAAATTTTTAAAGTGTACACTTTTTTTTTTTACTCACACGGTATATACATGTATATATAAACACAACACAAAAGGTAACTCGTCCTTTAATCAAAATCAAAACTTTTTAACGAAAAGGTTTTGAGCAAAATAACTTGGCAGGAGTGTTCCTACACTTATTGACTAACTTTCTGTGAAAATGAAAATTGATCAATTGAGTCATGCATGAGTGAGCAATTATTAAAGGCAAAATTTGTCACTTTTCAGAAGTCACAAGGGTCATTTTGGGGATTCTGTGTAGCGAGATTTTAGCGAATTCGGTTTCTGGTGCATATTTATTATTTATGTGTTGTTGTTGTTGTTGTTTATCATCCATCACTTGACCCCCTCACTCCTATCCCGACACCTTTCTCATTATTATGGTTGGGTGAGCACAATTTAAAAAAAAAAATCAACCCTTCTGAATTTCAAAATCCATTCAGCTTATTGAAAAAAGAAATAACTCCAGATATTTTAACCAAAATGTATCCTCACATGTTGTGTGAACATCAAAGGTTGTCAACGTGTCATAGTTGAGTGAGCACACTTTAAAAATCACTCAAGAAATGCTAAAATGCACTGTTAATACAGCATAAAAAATGACCCTTGTGACTTCTGAAAAGTGACATTTTTGCCTTTAATGTTTGCCCACTAGTGCATGTCTCGATCGATGGATCAATCCCAGTTTTACAGGGAAGTTAGTCAATAAGTGTAAGAAAACTCTTGCCAAGTTATTTTCTCACAACTTTTTCGTTAAGAAGTTAGGCCAATTAGATTACGGGTTTTTTTACTTTTTTGTTGTGTTTATATCACGTAAATATATATCTAAATAATATATTTATCTAGGATTTGAAGGTTTGCATGGTTGTATGGTTTGCATGGTTTGCAAGTTGTAATTCAGAAAAAAGGTTTGCGGTACAACCACGTGAGTTGGAACTCCCAACTCACATGGTTGTACCGCAAACCTTTTTTCTGAATATATATTTATCATTATCTTTATTGCACTATTCTTGATTACTTTGCTTTGATATATATATATATATATATATATATATAATGTGAAAGGAAATGAGAGAATAATGGTTGCGTAACTTAAATCAAAGTTCCCCAGACAAATGCCAGAGCTGTCCTCTTTTTTTGAATTTTTTGCAAAGGTTGACAAAATATCTCCGCCGGGAATCGAACTCGGGTCGTTGGCTTAGATCGCCAATGCCTTAACCACTAGACCACGGAGACGGCTTAGTGGTTTCGGCGACACCAGATTCAATAGACCGCTTCGGTAATGTATGCAAATTTTATGCATACCTTTTAAACAAAGGTTGTTCTTGACAACCTGATAGCTTGCCGGAGGCTTGCTGGACTTTGATTTAAGTTACGCAACCATTATTCTCTCATTTCCTTTCACATTGTATTTATTTCTACGAGAGTTGCCAAAGCTCTTGCTCCTTAGAATTATATATATATATATTTATATATAATATAATTGTAAGGATCTGGCTGAAACACAACATGACGGACCGTCTTGGTTGGATAATAGAAAATGAAATGAGCCAAGACTCAGGACGTAGCTGAATACCACGGATTTATTGATGTCAAGCTTTCGTCTTACGCCTTTTTCAGGAGCTATACAACGAAAAACGAAAATGAAACAAAATGATAAGACATGTACTACATGCATAAAAGAAAAGTAATGATCGAATACTGCTGGCAATAACCAATATCCAATATGAATAATCTGTATATAAATCGATATAGTGATAATCAATGTAAAGTTTGATATAATTAAAATCATTACCCGTTAAGGCCCGGGTCCCACTGGCCGATGGACACAAAACGTATGCAAAAAGGACCCAGCGGACGAGCAAAATTTCGGGGGTGGCTCCATCCGTTTTCATCCGCTCCAGAAATTGGCGAAAATTGGCGAAAACAGAACGGAAAAGAACGGACGTGGGTAGTATATAGCGGGAATGTTAAACGGATGTTCATCGGAAGCCTAGCGGATGAAAGCGGATGAAAGCGGATGGAAGTGGATGACATCCTAAATATACGAGATACATCCCAGATACAAACGCTTTGTCCGTTTTGAATACTTTATATACGAGATGCATACGCTTACATCCTTTATAATTCCGTGCTACTAATGACGTATAGACGTTTCATGTACCTTATCTTTCCTCCCTCTTTCCGTTTTCAGCTGCAGCGGATGTGAGTTGCGAGGATGCCCAGAGGATGCAGAGAGGATACAGCGGACGTTTAACGGATGACAACGGACATAAAACGTTTGTTGTTCGTATATGTCGCGGATTTACATCGTACACGGCGGAAAGCTCATCCGGTCATGTTCGTTCTAAAAGTTTTGTGCAGCTCAAAACTTTTTGCGCGGATGAAATCACAGTGGACGGATGCTCGATGGATAAAGCGTATGAAACACGTATGCAATGAGTACACAACGGATGCATAGAGTTTTCCAACGGATGGCAAGATTTTTTTACGTTTTACATTCTCTTTGCATCCGTAAGTGCAGTGGGACCGGGCCTTTTAGGTTGTTTGTGGTTCTGCTTGCTTACACCGCAAAAGCACGTTAACTGATGCGTGTCATTGTGGCGCCACCTTCATTCATGACAACACATGTGCACGAGTAGAGTCAGTGCAAAGAAATACTTGTAGTTATAAATACTCGAATAAAATGATAATGGTGAAGTACGTAAATGTAGACCTATAGGTGGTACACCATCACAATAAGGACTCATCACGTAATATATACATCATTTGAATATTTTCCAGGGACATTGCTCCATTTATAACCGAGTCATCCTGGCATTTGTCACATCAGCTTTTAAAAAGAAAATCTATGTTTGCTATTACTCTCCTAATATTTATTCGAGACGATTAGCCTTTACTTTTAATCCTTAAATAATTAATACTCTTTTTGTAGCCACTAGATTATACACTTCACGTTAATGGCAGCATATTAAAGAGAAATGATTTCATCCAAAATAGACTGCATGTAGTTTGTCACACATTTAACAGCAGTATATGATCGAATAGGTGGCGTAAATCTGAGATTTCTCGCGCGAACACACACAAAATCCCACAAAAACACAAACACATATTGTTCCTGTCAAACCACCAACTCTTTTCACCTTGGTTTTAAACGTGTACCGGGTAAAATTGATTGAAACCTTTAATACTATAGATGATTGTGTAAATACATGACTGCTACTATATCACAAAAGGTCTGATTTTCCCCACAGCAAACGTTTTAATATGATATATAAGTGTAAAATCTCAACGTATATATAGACTCTTTAAGATTACTCACTTTTATCACACTGCACACAATTTGAAGAAAAAAGTTAAGACATTCGCATTATTAGAAAACTAACACAATTTTTCCAAATCAGGGACACATAAGTGGTACACCATTATAAAAAGACAATGCTTACTTAAACCGCATGTTTATGACTGTATTGACTCGAAAATCGAAAGCTGATGAAATATATTCCGTTAATCATGTTGAGTGGAACCAGCGACGTATCGTGGGTCCAGGGATTGAGAGGACACTAGTGTCGTGGTAGGAGGAGGGGGATCAGGCTTAATAGGTGAATTAAATTCAAGAGACAAACCCATAGAGGGATGGGATGGAAGGAGGAGAATCATTTTCTTTTCTTTCTCTCCCTTTCTTTCTCTCTTTCCCCACCTTTTTCATTTGTTCTTTTTTTTTTTTGATTTGGCTTATGTGAGCCCGCCCCCCCCCCCTCCTTAGTTTCACCACTAGTTAGAACACCCTCACGGCAATTTTCAGAACACACAATTTTCATGAACGCGGGAGGTATATCATAATATTTATCACATCCATGACCGATGAGCACTTTTGACGCTTTTCCAGTGACTGAAAAGTATGTTTATCACTAATCAAAAGTTTAATATGCACCACCCATCTGGAAACTGACAGCTTTCTTTTATGCTCATTATACTGTATCATATCAAGCAATAAATCTTATGGTTATAAAACAAGATATAAAGAAGCTTACTATAATATAAAGGTAGATGTTAGCCTCTAGTTCGAAGTCACTCAAATTTACATATATACATGTAGTAAAGCCGATTTGATGCTTTTCCAGTGTTGGAAAATGATATTCGAGAGGTTTGATATACACACATCAACTTTCTCTTGTGCTCATTCTACTATTTAATGTTAAGCAATAAATTTTATGCGTTATACAACAAGATATAAAGAAGCTTAAAGGGAAATTAACCTCAGCGTATGAATTAGCTTATTTTGAATGGTGTAGTATATGCCTCTTATTTGATACATGCAATTTCATGTAAAAACACAGGATATAGATATAAATCACTATTTTCCAGCCAAGTTATTGTCTGCTAGCAATAATAAGGGGGCTGCCATTACTTTATGTGTACACGAAAATATTTTTCATCCCAAGTAATATTTCCTTCATCGTTAACTTGTAATTGATTTTTAGAGGACAAATATATATTAGATATAGTCACATATTCTGAAATGTAAGTTTAGTTTTATATATTTTTTAAAAGGTCTTAATTTGTTCATAAAAATATACTTTCTGTACGTGGAGACGGAGAATTGACGTCAAGGACGGAGACAATCGTAACAATACCAAAACAAAGCGAGGAATCTGCATTACAGGATGGCTATTAGAACTCATGGGTCGTCAATTATCTAGGCCCATGGCCAATAACAATCGTAATAAAATCAGAACAAAGCGACGTATCTGTTGTAAAGGTAGGCTATTATCAATGCATATGGTACCTAATGATCCGTGTCATGCACAAAATGGCAGCCTCCATGGAAAGACGTAGCAGACAATACCGCATCTAGAATATCATGTGGGGTTAATTGTCCTTTAAAATAATATCTTGTTCACCTAAAGTTGTAAGTCAATCAAATTTACATATCATCGTGCCAAATCCAAAGAATTAATCATCCCATATAATTTTTCTTAAATTACTTCCGCTGGATACTCTATTAAATATTTTTTTTTTCCTTCGGAAGTTATCAAATTACAATATCCAGAATGCAAATATATCACACTTGTTACAACAAAATTGCTAGACTATCGTAATATTCTTTATTCTAATTGTTCGGAAAAGAAAATTAAAGTCAAATTTGTTAAGTCCCTGTACAAAATGTATATGCAGCAACGCGAGAGCAAGCTGCGTGGCTGAAATGTCTGGCGTGGCCACTGATGCGGAAATTTTCTCGTATTAAACGGACGACATTAATTGCCCTTACAATAACGTCTGTCACCCTGGCTGTCCAAAATAGCTTGTTATAACGCTACAATATAGAACACCCTAAATTCTTGAAATTTATAGTGTATTTTGAAAGGGATAAAGCTGTGTAGCTTATACTGATACTTCTAAAATCAACCCTTTCATTCTTCATTTCTGGTACACGACATTTACGGTTCGTAATAGGAGCATCCCTCCTCTTCTTGGAACGCACTGTAAAGAGCCTCGCTTCTCTTACTGTAGTTAAGATCACAAACGCCATCTTTAAAATTGAATGAGACGCAGTAGTCTTCCTTCAAGCACTCAGCCGCACAGCGGATCTTGGACTTCTTCTGGACCGTCTTCTGTGTGTAGCCTCGGAGACAGCGGTTAGAGAGCGGTGATGCTCTGAATGTGCCGGATTGTGTTACAGCCGCTGGAGCTGTGTATTTTAAGAAAGTAAAATAACTTATAGTGACAGTCGAGTAAGCATTCTGATGAAATGAAAGTTTAATTTAAAAAAAAAAAATAAAGAACAAAAACACAGGAATGCTTTAACGGAATACGCTTAATACGTTGAATTCTACATTCTGCATGCTCTGTTTGGGTCTTGAGAGCCTTCTGTAAGAAGATCCACGAGACCAACATCACAATTTCTAAGAAGCATTTTTTGACACTTTATGGAATTTTACTTACTGAAATGATAATGAACTACGATAATTATAACTACGCAATTGTATCTTGATTCTATTTTCTTCATTTGACTCACGTAAAGCAATTGAAAGAAAAATACTCTCTACGATTTCAGTCAGAATGCTTAAAATTATGAAAATACGGAATCAATGGCGCCCCGATAAGGTTCAATACGGGACGCGGGACAAATTATGGAAATACAGGACGATACCGTGGTATACGGGGCGGGTGATTATCAAGTGTTCCATATGCAAATTTATGCATTTTGTTGTTGTAAAGATATTTTCTTTGTATTAACTTCCTCTTTCTAAAAAGAAACCGGACACATCCTATCTCGCAATATTGTCATCTGAACGTCTTGACAAAGAGCAAAATAGGACTGTTAGTAACATAGCTGGAGAGGATAAAGCAATAAGTAGGAGTACACGAAATAAATTCTAAATGCTTCGAATGGATGTACATGGAGAAACTTGGGTTTAAAGGGTCCCAGCAACCCAAAAACGCAACCCAAATGCAAGTGTATTGCTGTTGATGTGCAGGGATGCATACAACTAATATTCTGTTATTCAAAACATCTAGATATGTTTCATAGATTGTTTTATGAGATATTTCTTCCAACCTCTTAAGCTCCACCCTACAAAGAAGCTCTCGATCTCATTCCTGCAATGACATCATTGTTTGTTTGTATTTATTTCCATATTAAAAAGACAGATATACATGTTTAAATAATTATCAATGAGTACAAATATGGCGGATAGCCCATTTCAGCGGCACTAACATAGTGCCACTGTTCTTCCATGGGGTCCTTAACATATAAACAATAACATGCATATAAAACATAACAAATCATCATAATCAATAAAACAAAACTTAATCATAATACATTAAAACCCATGACACACAAAGGGGAAAAATAAAATATCTTACAACCCTACCCCCCCCCGCCCCATCCCCACGCAAAAACAAATTGCAACAATAGGCAACAGTTACCGAAAATCGAGATAGGCTTGGATATTGGATTTAAAGGAATGGACCGTTGACATTGCTGATAGATAAGAAGGTAATTGATTGTAAAGTGTAGCCCCCCTATAAAAAAATGTTCGTTTACAGCTACTTGTTTTCGGTCTAGGGAGACTAAGGTGATTTATTGCTCGAAGTGAGTAAGGGCAAGACTTTTGCGAAAATGACATTTTCATATATTCAGGTGCAAAATTATTTAGAACTTTAAACATCATTACATACATATGCTCCCTTTGACGAGTAGTTAATTTCTTCCATTTCAAAATATCATGTATGTATGAGGTTGAAGTATGAGAATATGGATTTATTTTTAGAATAATTCTTCCTGCTCGGTTTTGGAGTTTTTGTAATAATATCAAATATTTTTGTGATGCAGATTGCCAAATTATATCAGCATAATCAAAATGAGGAATGATAACCGAAGAATATATTATTTTTAAACTAGATTCATTAACAAAATGTCTAATTCTGCCAAGGAAGCCTATCATTTTACCGATTTTTGAACACATATGAACAATATGGACATTCCATTTGAGTTCCTTATCTATAAAAACCCCAAGATACTTAAAACTTTCTACCATTTGAATATTACTTTCACAAATACGCAAGTCAAGATTATTATGTCTTGCTAACATGTGCCGATTACCAAATAACATACCAACTGTTTTACTACAATTTAATTTCAGTTTGTTTTTACTCATCCAACTTGCAACATTTTTCAATTCAGTATTAAGAGTTCTTTCAACAACAAGTGGATTTTTATCAGAGAAGTATACTACAGTATCGTCAGCATATAAATGGTATGAACATTGAGAAATGGAACATGATAAATCATTTATAAATATTACAAAAAGAAGCGGACCCAATATAGATCCCTGAGGTACACCACTTGAAATTAAACATTCATATGAAAAGACATTATTCAAACATGTTATAATTTTGCGATCAGAAAGATAACTTAAGAACCAGTCAAGTGGTTTACCAGTCACCCCAAGTTTAGAGAGTTTAGAGATAAGTATTTGGTGATTGACTAAGTCAAAAGCTTTTTGTAAATCTAAAAAGACAGCACCCGTGTACTCGCCATTATCCATGGCAAGAAGCCAATCGTCTGTAACCTTTGACAGGGCAGACGTAGTTGAATGCTTAGGTCTAAAACCCGATTGTTCAGAAATAAGAAATTGTTTTTGATTAAGATAACATAAGAGTTGTTTTTGAATTACCCTTTCTAGTAATTTAGAAATACACGGGAGTAAAGAAATGGGTCTATAATTATCAGGATTGGATTTATCCCCTTTTTTGTGCAATGGTATTATCTTAGCAATTTTCCATTTATCCGGTACTCTTCCATCTACAATGGATTTATTTATTAAATAAGTTACAGAGGGGGTTAATTCACTGGCACAAGTCTTTAAAATATATGTAGATATACCATCAATGCCAACAGACTTTTTGTTCTTTAGTATATTAATTTCTTTCAAAATATCACTTTCTTGAACTTTTTTTAGAATAAACGAGTCACCCATTATAGCACGTATTTGAGGAGAATCAGTTAAATCCTGTGTCTCATCAATAGATATATTATTAGAAACATTTGCAAAATGTAAATTGAACTTATTGGCAGTACTAAGAACGTCACCATCAGATAAAGGGATAGCAGATGCAACGATATGATTTGAAATAATAGATTTTAAAACCTTCCAGGACTCATTTCTACTTTGGTTTTGGCATAGTTTTTCAGAATAATATTTTCTTTTTTCTTTTTTAATTTCATAGGTGACATTATTTCTTAAACGTCTATACTCTGCCCATAACCTTTCATTTTGTTTTAATTTAGCCTTTTGTTTAATTCTGTCTCTCTGTTTCATCAAGTTAAAAAGATGTTCATTTAACCAAGGGGAATGTTTATTTTTTACACGTTTAGTTTTAAATGGCATATGTTTATCCACAACCATTAGCAAAATTTCTTCCCACCTCTTTACCGCATTATTTATATCTTCAAATTTTTCTATCTCATTCCAGTTTTGATGTTTAACATCAGATTTAAAATGATTGATATCAATGTTTCTGCACTTCCTAAAAGTTACATATTTTTCATGGGTATTTGTTGAGTGGGATTTCCAAATGAGAAAACTCATGGCGTGATCACTGACCCCATTATCGATTATACCAAAAGACTTCACTTTATTAATCGCATTGGTGAGCATATGATCAATTAATGTTGAGGAGCCGTTAATGACACGTGTACATTCCAAAGTATTAATCTGTTCCAAGGAATAAATACTGTTAATTTGATTATACTTTGCAGTTTGCGAGTTTTGTGGATGTTTAAGATCATAATTCGCATCACCCATTATTATCATCGAGTAGTTAAATCCACAAACAAATGATAGCATTTCCTCATAATGAACAAGTACCTCAGTATTAGAATTTGGAGGTCTGTACCAATTAATAAATATGATGGGTTGTGTATTTTTTAAATGTGTAATAATCGCTAAAGCTTCTATCGAAGAAAGAGAATCATGTTCTAATATCGTAAATTTTAAAGTTTCATGAATATAAATTGCAACACCATTTGTCAATCATCTGTCAGCTAACATTCTACAATAGACAGTGGAATGCAACTTCCCTAGCTCAGAACATGCTCACAATAGAATTGCATGCTTTCAAACAATACCTCCTCATTACCATTCTTTTCCTGGTGATGCTACAGCGACAGGCGTAGCAAGGATTTTTCAATAGGGGGCAGACGGTTGTGAGCACGCGAAGAGTGCGAAATTGGGGTAGGTGCAGGGAGGGGAAAGTTTTCCCCCTTCCGCGCGAAGCGCCAAAGCTCTGAAGTTTTATAGCAAATTGAGAGAAAGATAACGGCTCGTAGCACTTTCTTTCAGGCGGAAAATTATTTCGACGTCCGGACTTCTTTTCAGTTATTTGGACGTAATACTGCACTGTAACAGGGATGGGTGCAGGGAGGAGGAAGTTTCCCTCTTCCCCTCTCTGACGTTTGAGCAAATTTGAGAGAAAGATAACGGCTTGTAGCAAACAATGTTTTAGGCGCCCCAACTGCTTTTCAATTACTTGGACGCAATATTGCACTGTGTGGAACATAATATAATAATAATATTCCGCTTTTATATAGCGCCTAATACATGGTTGTGTTTCTAAGCGCTTTACAGATATATTATTACCCCGGTCATTGGATTCTGACATGCCCGCACACAATGTGTGCACTTTATCCGCTCCCTGGGGAGTATTCCAGCCAGTCGCTGTAAAGCGCCACATGCTAAGCAAACGACATTAACTTTCGCATCCTACCGGGTACCCATTTAACACCTGGGTGGAGAGTGGCAAATGTAGATTAACGTCTTGCCAAAGGACGCTAGTGCTGCGGTGGGATTCGAACCCGGACCTCGTGGTTCACAGTCCAGGGACTTATCCACTGATCATGGGTGGGCGCAGGGAGGGGGAGTTTCCCCCCTCCCGCGCGAAGCTCGAAAGCTCTTACGTTTTACAGCAAATTTGAGAAAAAGATAAACGGCTCGTAGCAAAAAAATTTAGGCGAAATGTTAGTTGGACGCCCTGGCTGCTTTTCAGTGACTTGGACGCAATACTGCACTGTATGTAACATGGGTGGGTGCAGGGAGGGGGACAGGGGTGGCTGCAGAGAGGGGAGGTTTTCCCCTTCCCCGCGAATCGCCAAAGATCTGACGTTTTAGAAAATTTGAGGAAAGGTAAGGGCTCGGAGCAAACAGTTTTTTTAGGCGGAAGGCTATAGTTCGACGACCTTACTGCTTTTCAGTTATTTGGACGTAATGGTGCACTGTATGTCACAGGGGTGGGTGCAGGGAGGGGGGTTACCTCTTCCCGCGCAAAGCGCGAAAGCTCTGACGTTTTAGCAAATTTGAGAGAAAGATAACGACTTGTAGCAAACAATTTTTAGGCGCCCAACTGCTTTTCAATTACTTGGACGCAATATTGCACTGTATGTAACATGGGTGGGTGCAGGGAGGGGGGGGGGGGGTTCTCCCCTCCTGCGCGAAGCGCGAAAGCTCTTACGTTTTACAGCAAATTTGAGAGAAAGATAATCGTAGCAAAAAAAAAATTAGGCGGAAAGTTATTTCGACGTCCGGACTTCTCTTCAGTTACTTGGACGTAATACTGCACTGTAACACGGATGGGTGCAGGGAGGGGAAGCTCTGACGTTTAGCAAATTTGAAAGAAAGTTAAGCGGCTAGTAGCACCTTTTTAGGCGGAAAGTTATTTCGACCTCCGGACTGCTTTTCAGTTATTTGGACGTAATACTGCACTGTATGTTTACAGAGGTGGGTGGAAGGGGGAGCCCATTTTTTTTTAGGCGGAATGTCAATTCTACGCCCTGGCTACTTTTCAGTTATTTTGGACGGAATACTGCAAACAGTTTTTTTAGGCGGAATGTTAGTTCGATGCCCCGGCTGCTTTTCAGTTACTTGGACGCAACGGCAACGGCTTCTAGCAAACATTTTTTTCGGCACCTGGCTGCTTTTCAGTTACTTGGACGCAATATTGCACTGTATGTAACAGTGGTGGGTCCAGGGAGGGTAGTTTCCCTCTTCCCGCGCGAAGCGCGTAAGCTCTGACGTTTTAGCAAATTTGAAAGAAAGATAAGCGGCTAGTAGCACCTGTTTTTCGGCGGAAAGTTATTTCGACCTCCGGACTGCTTTTCAGTTATTTGGACGTAATACTGCACTGTATGTTAACACAGGTGGGTGGAAGGAGGGGGCTCCCCCTTCCCGTGCAAAGCGCAAAAGCTCTGACGTTTTAACACCTTTTTTTAGGCGGAATGTTAGTTCGACGCCCCAGCTGCTTTTCAGTTACTTGGACGTAACGGCAACGGCTTCTAACAAACATTTTTAGGCGCCCCTGGCTGCTTTTCAGTTATTTTGGACGGAATACCGCAAACAATTTTTTAAGCGGAAAGTTAGTTCGACGCCCTCGCTGCTTTTCAGTTACTTGGACGCAATACTGCACTATATGTAACAGGGATGGGTGCAGAGAGAGGGGGTTTCCCCCTTCCCGCGCGAAGCGCGGAAGCTCTGATGTTCTAGCAAATTTGAGAGAAAGATATAACGGCTAGTAGCACCTTTTTTAGGCGGAAAGTTATTTCGACCTCCGGACTGCTTTTCCGTTATTTGGACGTACTACTGCACTGTATGTTAACAGAGGCGGGTGGAAGGAGGGAGCTCCCCCCCCCCCCCCTTCCCGCGCGAAGCGCGAAAGCTCTGACGTTTTAACGCCTTTATTTAGGCGGAATGTCAATTCTACGCCCTGGCTGCTTTTCAGTTATTTTGGACGGAATATTGCACTATATATAACAGGGGTGGGTGAAGGGAGAGGAGGTTTCCCCCTTCCCGCGCGAAGTGCGAAAGCTCTGATTTTTTAGAAATTTTAAGAGAAATATGAACGGCTCTTTAATTAGCATTTTTTTAGGCGGAAAGTTATAGTTCGACGCTCTGACTGCTCAATTATTTGGACGCAATACTTCACTGTATGTGACAGGGGCTGGTGCAGGGAAGGGGAGTTTCCCATCCCGCGCGAAGCGCGAAAGCTCTGACGTTTTATAGCAAATTTGGAAGAAAGATAACGTTTTTTCCTTTTAACCTTTTTTTTAGGCGGAAAGTTATTTGGACCTCCGGACTGCTTTTCAGTCATTTTGGACGCAATGCTGCACTGTATGTGACAGGGGTTGGTGCATGGAGGGGGGTTCCCCCTTCCCACGCGAAGCGCGAAAGGTCTGACGTTTTAGAAAATTTGAGAATAAGTAACAGCTCGTAGCGAACAATTAATGGTGCACTTTATGTCATGGCACAGGGGTGGGTGGAGGGAGGGGGCCCTGGCTGCTTTTCAGTTATTTTTGACTGAATACTGCACTTCATCTAACAGGGGTGGCTGCTGCGCATTGCGTGAAAGCTCTGACGTTTTACAGCAAATTTGTGAGAAAGATAAACGGCTCGTAGCAAACGAATTTTTTAGGCGGAAAGTTATATTTCGACGCCCTGACTGCTTTTCAGTTATTTGGACACAATACTTTACTGTATGTGACAGGGGTTGGGGCAGGGAGGGGGAAGTTTTCCCTCTTCCCGCGCGAAGCGCGAAAGCTCTGACGTTTTATAGCAAATTTGAGAGAAAGATAACGGCTCGTAGCACCTTTTTTTAAGGCGGAAAGTTATTTCGACATCCGGACTTCTTTTCAGTTACTTGGACGTAATACTGCACTGTAACAGGGATGGGTGCAGGCAAGGGAGGTTTCCCTCTTCCCGCGCGAAGCGCGAAAACGTTGACATTTTAGCAATTTTGAGAGAAAGGTAACAGCTTGTAGCGCATTTTTAGGCCTTTTCTGTCACTTCCGCCGCTTTTTCGCTCTCGCTTATTTTTTTAGTGGCTGAATAGGGTGCCATATTTGTGCCCCTGTCTACGCTAGTGGCTACAGCATGTCTGACATAGCAACTATTATGTGGGCATTGTATGGTCTATTAGAGCATTAGAGCATTAGCATCTCCTGCAAAGCTACATACCACTGTCTTTCCTTAGCTCACTAATGATTGACAGATGATGTCATTGCAGGAATGAGATCTTGACCATTTTTTTAGGGTGGAGCTTAGCTTGTTTGAGAAAATTATTTTAACAAATATATAAAAATCGATAACACATAATTTATTTAGATGTTTGAATAAGAAATTATGGGTTGTATGCATCCCTGTACATCAACTGAAATTAACTTGAATTTAGGTGGCAGGGGACCTTTAAACAAAATTCTCACAATTGTTATAATTATTGTGATATCTGAAGATGACATTACCTTCACATAGTACTTGATATGTAAAGTAGGTTTCATCACATGGCATGTCTACAAGTCCTTTGGCCTTTCTGTAAATCACACAGTCTTCGTTGCCATGGGAAGTACCCTGACCATTATCAGGCTCATCATTCGTCCACCATCCTATCAAAATTACAACATTGCAAAAAAGGCTCATGAACTAGAAACGTTATGAAGGCTGTTTTTTACGAAAAATAGTCACCGTGTTCAGTAATTGGCAAATTTGAAGAGGAGGCATTTTGTGGTGTCTTTATTGAAATTGAAGAGTTCTTAGAATTGAGATTGAACTGATGAACTACATGTACAATAATTCATACAATATTATATGAATAATGCATGGTCTGTCGTGCACTTTACTGGATTATGTGCAGGACAAATACTAAATTATCCTGAGTCCGAGGTGAAACAGACCTGCACGAGGGGTAATTTAGTATTTGGAGTTCATATAGTCCAGTAATGGTGCATGCACTAGAACATGCACTAGTTGCAATAGAAAATACACCCCTAAATCTAAAACTGATATTGTGCATTAAAATCAAAGTTAAAATCAAAATTATAGTGCATGATCGTGCACTGTAACAAAATGTATGCACGACAAGTGATGCGAATCTAACCAATCACAGCGCGTATTATACTGTACATGCGCTATATATTTACTATAATGTATAATGTCCATGTACTATTATACCACCGCGATGATGATTTTTGCGTAATTTCTTCAAATTAGTCCGCGTAGAATTCCATATTTAATACATTTTGGTAAAGGTATAACATAACTGCACTTGTACTTTAGTATGCCCTTATCCTTTACGTAAAGTACTATTTGTTTCCTCCGCTTCGTTAATGCAAACATTTGTTTTCAGAATGCCAGCTGCACAACCAGGCGACAAGGAAAGGCCCTAATTGGGGGTTTTTTTTTGTTGAATTAAACAGTAGCCTCAACATGCAAATATATATATAATATTAAAAGCGTTTGGTAACATACAGGGGGTTGATCTTAAAAGGGGGAGGTGAAGAAAAAAGAAGCTATTTAGAACACAGAAGAGGGCTGCACGGATTGTAACGGGGAACTGCGATTACGAGAAAAGTAGTGGTGCCGATTTAATGAAAAGTTTATCATGGCCTTGTATTGAGCAAAGACGTTTTTCTTGCCACTCTTCTGTATAAATGTATAAACGGTACTGCTCCAATTCGATTGTGCAATGAAATTAAGATGCATTTTGATCGCCATGGTTTTAAAACTAGGAATGCTGATACGTTAAATGTTATTTTACCTCAACCCAAGCTGCAATCATTTAAAGGGGTACTCCGGCCTGAAAATAATATTAATTGAATGAATAGAGTAAAATTAAACAAGCAAAACACTGAAAATTTCATCGAAATCCGATAAAAAATAACGAAGTTATTGAATTTTTAAGTTTTGCATTATTTTGGGAAACAGTTCTATGCATGTCATCATGAATATGTAATGAGTGAGCTGATGATGTCACGTCCCCACTTTCTTTTCTTAACTATATTATATGAAATCTTCATTATTTAATTTTTTCATACATGTCTATAAAAAATATCTCCCTTGTAACAAAATAAGTTACAGCAATGATAAACTTACACATTAAATAAGGAGTCGGTCCTTTTAGTTATAGGCTTGGAGCAGAAAATTTGAATAATTGCAATTTCATATAATAAAATACAAAAGAAAAAGTGGGGATATGACATCATCAGCTCACTCACTGCATATTCATGATGACTTGCATATCACTGTTTTACCAAAATAATGCAAAACTTAAAAACTTCATTATTAAAACTTCATTATTTTTCATCCGATTTCGATGAAATTTTCAGTGATTTGTTTGTTTAATTTTACTCTATTTATTCAATTCATATTAATTTCAGGCCGGAGTACCCCTTTAAACAATCTTTTAGGTATGCAGGTGCAACAATTTGGAATGATCTCCCCAACGGGCTACACAATGCAACATCACTTGATAGTTTTAAATGTAGTTACAAGAAATTTTCTTAAAAGGCTAATATTTTGTTTTAGTTCGTTATTTTTTATTACAGTCTGACCTGTACATATTATAGAATAAATCTTAATCCTCATTACCGTAGTTTTCTACGCAATAATATAAATCTTGATTACTTATTGTTATGTCTTTTTAATGTACATGTATATGTATATTTCCCTTCTGCTAGATTCTTTTAAAATTCATGCTTTTTAATATTCATGCTTTTTATTGTCAGGACCATGATGAAAAACAGTTTTAACTGATCTTGTCATCCTGAGTAAATATGTTTGAATACAAATATTTCCAGAGAGTAAGTTTTCTCGGAGTTTGGCGGGGTTACGGCAGAAACGATGAGTGAATGTCACTGAATGCGCCTGAGGTAGTTGGTACGGGTCACCATCATATCTGAGAGGAAGCCAGTCCTCAAATTCTTCTACATTGCCCCCCCCCCCCCTGTTTTTTCTTGAATTGAAGGGCAGGGGACGGGGTAGGAGCGGCCTTTTCAATTTTTTAAAATTATCGAATAACTTTATAGAAATTAACAGGACAATAATGTAAATGTAAATTAAGCTAGTGAAGACCTGTATCTGATTTACTGTACATACCACTAGAACTGTTAAACGTCGTTCCATCAGTACACCTGAATGTCCCTTCCACTTCTTCATCGTCGCATCCTATCCAGATTTCGATAATATCTAAAGCGTTGGGAAAGTATGGCGTGAGCACAGGACCAAGACTGTTAATGTATGAAGACACATCGTTGTACTCCTCTGATGACGAAGGGACGAATAGCTGAGACTTTCCCTTGGTACACACATTCGTTGCGTTAGTTTTTGGTACATACCTACTATTCAGGACTCGGTAACACCTTTCTTTAAAATTCCACCAGCCTTCTTTGCATCTATAGTTTACCTCTGTAAGTTGAAAAGAGTTTTAGTTGTATATTCATGATGTTGCTTTTTGAATTTGATTGAAAATATCTATATAAATTGTCATTTGGGTTGATAATGTAATGAAAGAAAAAAATAAGCCGGGGCATCGCTAAAAAAGCCATTTCGAATGGGAAAGGGTGATAAACTAAATATACTGACAAGTTTTCCGAAAATATTCTAAGCAAAGTAGCAAAGGACAAGAAATATCAGAAAAGGAATATATCATATTTCCAACTTTGCCGATATTAAAAATGAAATGTCCCCTGATTTTCACATTTCCTATAGGTTGAAAAATTCTACTAAAAAGAATGAATTTTTTTCCGTTAGTTATTTTGAGGTTTGTGTGCTTGGGGGGGGGGGGGGGGGGGGGAGGTTGACACACTTCCATCTATTGGCACCCGCAGCTGTATGGACTTTAGAGCGATTTTGGAAACAAAAGGAAAAAGTTGACTTTGAAATTCATGATTTTACAAGATATCATCTAACCGAAAATGATTTCATGTATCATTGAACGATGTCACGGAAGGAAGTGAAAATGAAATGATAAAGTGCTGTACAACAGTGTATAAGCTTTCTATTGCTTAAAATAGTTTCCATCCCCCCCCCCCCCCAAAAAAAAAAATAATAAATAAATAAATAAATAAATAAATAAATAAATAAAAATAAATAAATAAATAAATAAATAAAATAAAATAAAATAAAAAATAATAACAAACAAAAATTTAAAAATTAAAAATTAAAAATTAAAAAATAAATAAAATAAATGAATAGATAAATAAATAAATAAGATGAAATAAATCAATGGAAAATCAATGTAGAAATCCTGTCTTCTATGGCTTATTTAAATTTCCATTTTAATTTCCTTATGGCTTATATGTCTGTTAAAAATAATTTATGATACAAAATATACAAAATTAATATATTCTTACCCTGAGAGCTGGACTGCCCTTTCACTACATGTTCAGTCGTAAAGCGCCCTTGCATGATAATATATGTGATAAATTAATGCCATAGGCCATGGGTCCTAAAGGGAATTTTGAGTTCTGGGAAAGGTAAAACAATAATTTGTGAGCTTTCTCATTCCTTTTATGTTAGTTTAGAAGATTATCTTAGTAGAAATGTCCCCTGAAAAGGATTGCTCTTCAAATGCACTCACATTCAAAATATGACAAGAAACAGCTGAAATGTTTGGGCCGAACATTTGTGTGTAGTACCATATACACATTTCTGTGTGCAGTGCATGTGACTCTCAGCAGGATTGAGTCAACTTCTTATCATTTTGGTGATTCCAAAACCTTATATCATACACCAATTCCTATTTGGTATAAATCAAATCTTTCCCGATTGCTTTGAGACAGTTTCTTTCACAATTCAGTCTCATGACCAGAACTCAACTTTATCTTTAAATTGCGGCCAAAGGGCGGCATCGTCCCAACCAGACGATGTGATACATCCCACCAATTTCAAATAAAAGGGAAAACGGATATTTGGTTCCCTTTTGGTGCTAATGGTTAAAAAATCGACAGGAAATGCGAACCTTCCTCCTAAGATCGGTCCTCGGAAGTCCGTAGGCCTTTGCCGCCTATATCAAAATAAAAGGTTGGCTTATTGGAATCTACTACTTATCTAGAACTTACTCCAATGAGCTAGGAAAGAAGGTTGCAAAGACAGATTTCCTAGATAACAGACCTTTTTTAAAGCCAAAGAAGTGTTGATGTTCCTTCGAAAATAAAAATCTCTTAAGATAAACTGGATGAACTCTACTTACCAACTCCTTGTACATTTGATGTAAATCCTGTCAATATGGCAAGCAAGATTAGCCTGGTCATGCTGATGGTATTTATCAAGTTCAGAGAGCTCTTCGGAAAAATACAAACCAACCTTCACGTGGATGTTGGCCAACTGAAATGTGCCCTACAGCAGATTAATCCTCTATTTATTATGTGGAGGAAAGTATGTAATGCATTTTGACTGGAATTGATGTTTTAAATCCCCTCTCACGGAAAGGGATTTGTCTACAACAAGCACGTTCATTAATGCCACAGCTATGACCGTGCCTGTACCCAGTAAATCGTTTTAATTTACAGGTAGAATTGGAGTTGGAGGGAGAGTAAAGAGAGAGGGGGAGAGTGAGAGAGAGAGAGAAGGGATGAAAATGAGAGAAGTTCATATATTTGAGGGTTTTTTTCCATAAAGTCCAAATATATCTCTGGGACTCTGATTGATTTAGCTTTTCTACGTGGGTATAGCTCATGGAAAATAAGATACTGGGTTAATTATTCAGCAACATTGATAGTTACAGAAAAAAGGATTGGGTAGCTTTAATTTCATATAAAGAGTAAATCCTTCTGATATGAAGAGTTCTCACTTGTCCAGTCAGGATTGATTGCTTGCTGGCAAGCTAGGCTTAGAGCTGCCCTGTTTGAATAGTTCTCGTTTAGTCATGCCAGCTGCCCTGTCTATTTCATACATGGGTGATAAATGGTAAAAGCTGAGTTTATGAGTTAGACTCACAAAGTGTCATTCCTCAGCGGATACTCGTTCTTTCGTTAACTTACTTATACATTTACAAGTGCTACAAATTGTTCGGTATCTCATCATTCAATCATGATAAATTTCTTATTTGGAAATTTCTCTAATCTGAGGAGTCAGTTACTATTTTAACCTCAACATTTTTCAAAATTTTTATTTTTCTCACAATATGCAGTTTATGAGTCTATATCATCACTATCCTTCTTTGTCTGGTGTCTCCGAAACCACTGGCCCGTCTCCTGGTCTAGTGGTTAAGGCATTGGCTTCTAATAAGCCAATGACTCAGGTTCGATTCAACCTTTGCAAAAATTTCAAAAAGGGAGGACAGCTGTTGGGAACTTTGATTTAAGATATATATATATACGTATGTATAATTCACATTTCAGTATGTAGATTAGACTATGTTTAATTACACGGTTTTGTGTTTTGAAATTGTTTTTTCTTCAGAAAGTTATTGACAGATTCTTGACACAAAGACGAACTTTCATGAACCCTTTTCGTGATAATCGCTCAGAGCATTCTAACAATGTAATAACTAAAACATCAAACACTTAATGAAATGCGCAGTCCATAAATATATTATATATCTTTGCTTTCCAATTTGTTTGAAATAAATTTTAATTATGAATATCTTAATTAAGAATAACTTAAAACCTGGGATGTTTGGATTTGTGAAATATTCTGTTTTCAATGTTAATATGATCATTTAATTGAAAACAGTGAAGTAATTTCCATCGATGGACTTTTGATTACATATAGGATCACGTTCATTTATCAGCATATCCTTGACTGCGATGGGACACATTGTCAGGGCGGATCAGGAGCGGAGGCCGGGCCTCTCCGCCCCCTTCCCCTGAAAAAGAAGACACAAAAAACGCTGATAAGCTTTTCTTGTTGTTGCTTGACAGAGAGTTTTGGAGTAAAAAGACACCCAAATGCTGACGACTTTTTTTTTTGTTTTATTTTTGCTTGTCTGTAAATTTCAAAATACTGGGCCCCCTCCCTCACAAAATCCTGGATCCGGCACTGCGCATTGTAGATACAATTTCGGAGAGAGTGATATATATATATATATATATATATATATATATATATCCGGAAATGTTAAATAACAACCGACATTAACCAAATCAAATAACACTGTTTTCGAAGTCATACGACCTTCAATTACACGCGAAATTCACACATTAATCCATGTCGCCTATTGAGGAAAAGGTTTCATCACACACATATCATAAATTCGATTAAGTATGGAATATTAATATATTGACTGATGTTTACCATGGAATGAAACTTTTAATTCATAATCAAAATCTGAATATGTCATGAAAAGATTCAAGCAGAAAATAAGCTAGCATAGGGTTACATCTCTATTGTGTGAAATATGGAAAGAAATTTATCTAAGTTTGTGCATCCGTTACCTTATCACTAAACACCATTATAAATAAGACTTTGAAAAATTGTAAATAGTTTGGAGGTTACTTTTCTTTCGACATAGCATTTCCCATTTTCCATGGACCAAATTCGTAACAGTATTTAAAAGCATTCTTGTTTGTTGGATAATCGTTTATCATTAAGGGAAGTGCACACTCGACGTCACAGCAATTCTGATATGATTTAGTGAAAACATACAGATATCCTTAAGCAGTTCTAATTTTAGTACATCTACGCCTGTGGTTAAGACTGTCATTGAAGTCTGATATGTGGCATGCATCGCAACATAACAAAGTTATGGGGGAGGGGCAAGTATTTTTATTGAGGGGCACGCAGTATCCCCCACTCTCCCAACTGCCTTGGTTGTGAATATAGACGTTTGTAACTATAACGACATTTTTTTCTAAATTGAGGATGTGATAATTGTTATTAATTAAATGTGCATTTACATGTAGGCAGAAATGAAAACAAAAATCTTTCTAGTAATATGATGATGTATCACCTTGAAAGAGAACTTTGGTAAAATCAGGTATCGTCTTTAAGTTTGCTATGGGCTTTACCATCAGGCCGACGACACAGTGGTGTATCTACGGGGGCGGGGGCGGGGACACTTGCCCCGGGCGGCACTTAAAGTGGGCTTAAAAAACGTAAAAGAGAGAAAGCAAAGAGGAGAAAATGAAGAAAATTATGAACATGAATGATTATGCGCCCCATTCCACAGGATGAATGCTTCATAAGGTTTTTCTTTTGAAATTTCACATGTTAAATCATGTGAACATATTCTAAAATTAAGTTGCTTTGCTTCCTCACATAATATTATGATGCTCCACGATCTCGTAATATCGCTCCCCAGTATACGATTATAGTTTACAAGTAGTGGGGGTGGAAAATGAAGCTGCACGAAACAAACGTCCTGCGCTTACTCACTTAGCATGCTTAATCAATAATATAATATGCGTTATACGACAATGTGAAGCGCATTACGTCATTAAAAGAGAAAACAAAACAAAACCGTATTACGGCCCCGGGGGGTTATGTCTCATTGAGGCCTGTACGGCATCTGCGTCCATGACTTTCTGAATAGCACCCTAAACGAGGATTTCGGTCGACAGGTTTTTGATACCCTATTCAGGGAAACCCGCCAAAAATTTCTGAATTTTAGATCCTAACAGGGATTTTTAAGATTTTGCATAGTATTGTACACCCAATTCGAGGATCGGACAAATACTTACTTTGGAACACATGTTTTCATTGAAAGAATAGGAAAGAACCTCTTTGGATTCATGAGAAAATCCACGGGAAGATTTTCAGATGCACTGCTCCTGAGCGGCTCCCGAATGGTACTGTCGAATTTCCTACCCTTTTCGAGGATCTTTTCTCATCACTTCTAGCGAATTCGATACACTTTTTCAGAATGTTCCTGTTTTGATACCCTAAACGAGATCCCCGGGTTACCCGTCTGGTGATGAAAAAAACCAACTTTTTACTCATGGACGCGGATGCCGTACAGGCGTCAGTGAGACATAACAGTGTAACGGTGTAACAGAGTAACTTAATACAAAGTATATATTTTTACAGTACGAATAAGTGTATGGTGTGGGGCATATTTTAAGTTGTTCCAGAGTTTGGGACCAGAAAAAACGAAATATTTTGTTAAAACGCAACTGTTCTGTGTCTAGAAACATTGTTGCCTCTCACAGATCTTGCTGGATGATTATGAAAATTACAATTAAACAAATTAAAATCGAAAAGATTACAAAATTGTTCGCGGAGATTTTTTTTAATACACTGTCTTATACATAATAACGTACTCTTAGTTACAGTAACACAAAGCAGTCCATTGTCGCTGGGAGGATCTAGGACGGCGTTCACGTTGACACATTCGAAAACTCCCTACTACTGTATATAGCTAGCGTCCGGAACTTCATATCCTGGCGGGCAGTGCAATGTTTCGGTTTCTGGCAAGCATTTTCAAAGTCATTCACACTGATAAAAACAAGTCACCAAGAGGGTTGTATATTTTCCACGTCAAATGTTTAATAGCAGTTGATATTCTGAACAACCATTACAGTACATTTATCAAACATGGGAAATTGATAAATAGGATGAATATATGAATTTTTAACGTTTTCTGAGAAAATTGTCAGAAGAGCTATATAGGTGAAAAGATGACTGACTTCGAGTTAAGGATCGGATTAAGCCCATGAGATTAATGAGTTACTTTATACGTTCAGGAAGATTAGAGAATTTACATCAAACAAGGGAACAAAAAGAGAATGAAGGTAGTAGAAAAGCATCGTTATAGCAGATGCGAAAGTTAGACACAGAGAGTTGAGGAACGACATATTCGCAAATATGACTTTGAAAGAGAAGTAGAGAGCGGCAAATGGGGTGGGAGAGGGGAAGGGAGAGCGGGGAAGGGGAGGAGAAAGGGAGAACGAGAACGAGCGAGAGAGCGAGTAAGCTGGAGAGAGAGAGATCTCGAATGATGAATGACAAAGTAATGTTTGTATGCTGTAATTTTACTACTTAGTATTGCGAAAGCTTTTACAAAAATGATATCAACGCTATACCAAATCATCATCATGTAATAATTACCTGATAAAAAAATTCGCACTATATACACGGACGGACAGCATATATAATTATACCTATTGACCTCGTCTATCGACACACATCATTCATAACACACTATTTATATAGGCAATTTGTACATGGTTGCTATAGAAGTGAATAATAAATATGCTCATTAAGGCTATTAATATTACATAGCACTGACTGGTACAACGTATACGATATCAGATGATACAGTATATACATATGACATGAAAACAAACAAATTATTGTCTGTCCCACATGAAAGGCTTCAAAATGTTCGGTAAAGGAACTATTTCAAAGTTGGACATTTTCATTCAACTTTCAATCTCAATTGTCCTGATATTCAATACAGACTTAATGACTTAGGAAGTAATCGAGAGATTATACCCTATTCCGTGTAATTAAGAAATTTGATGCACATAACATGATGATCTGGGAGCCTTAAAGCATTCATACGTTTTGTTTTTTTACCCATATCAGTGGCGTAGCTAGGATTTTTTACAAGAGGGGCAAATTTTGTCGATTGTCAATTGGCTTCTCACCAGCCCTCCAAAACTCGTTCAGTGGGGGCGGGGGGGGGGGGTAGCGATTTTTTTTCGCCAGCCCTCAAAAAAAGTCGCTCGGTGGGGGTGGGTGGAGAAAATATATATACTGATAATATGCTTCTTTTGCAAAAGAAAGCAAATCGTGTGACTCTTTGTACGAATACTGAATCGTGAACGTTCCGACCCCCTGTTTGCGAAGTTGAAAACACTAAGCAACTGATATAAAACTGTTTACCAAAGGCATTGTTTATGTTCCGTTTATATAATGGTTTGCTGCCTTCCTGCTTCTCAGCATTATTCTGTTTAAATAAAGATATCCCTGCATACCCTACAAGGCAATCGAATAAATATCATTTTGAAAAATAAGTCATCATAAAACAGCAATGGCTACGAAATCTATTAAACTCTCTGGTGATCCAGATACTTGGAACTGTTTTTCTCTTGGCATTCGCAACTCGAAGTCCATATATTCTTATAAGAAATCTGTGAAATCAACGGGGCTATGCAAATACTGACAAATCTACTTTGCTTAACTGTATTTACATGTTTTTCAGTCTCGTACAATAATGAAATAATGATATGCAATATTTAACGTAATGAACTTACTTGAACCATTAAGTCCAACATGTGTAGAATACAATATTAATATATCAAATGGGTACGCTAACATATACCTTGATAGCTGGAAAATCCCCAACCATCCCTTCTTTTTCTTCTTCATCTCTCTCTCTCTCTCTCTCCTGCAAGTCACCCCTGTTTCTACTTTGTTTATTTTTTTAATGTTATGAATTCATTGTTTCGGGGCTGCAAGCATATCAAGCTTTGCTTTATAGGCGGAAGCCCTTCTGTATCATCACCCTTTTTACACTCTGATGTACTCGCATTATGTTAACATTGAAATGTTATATGTTGCTATATTGACTGATGTATATACACTGTAACATATTATTGGTATATTGGGTGGTACAGTAACCAATAAATATTTCACCATTTCATTTATTTTTAAAATTTCTTTTTGAAAGTTCGCAGTTTTTTTTAAGATAATAAAACAACGCCATGTTAACCTTACACCGGACATGACGTTAAAAAATACTTGGCGAGATGCCAGACGGTCCGCCCAGAATTATCCCATTCCAGAAAAATGATGAGAACAAAACAAAAGAGTTAACGTAGAAGCACAAGTGCATTTCAAACCATTGATTGAAAAGCGGTATTCAAAAGATGAACGCACTTAGTTATTAATATAATATAGATATAGATATAGATCATATACAGTAGATATTTACATGTGCATATAAAATCCCAAACACAACGCAACGATATAGGCCTACATTTATCCTATCTATAATCAAGACACTGACGTTAGATTTGTAAGGGTGATAAAAAAATAGTTTCAGATGCAGATACATGACTGCCGGGAGGGGGGAGTATTTTTTTAAATCCCGGAGTAGTAGGGCCTTTCCGCAACTTCGCTTCTTAACTGGATCCACCTATGGCATAATAATATTAGCTATTACTGATTGAAACTTACCACTAAGATTGTACATTTTTTATCCATTTGTTTCTTTAAAGAATTGAATAATTTGTAAATTACCTACAGGAGCTTGAATGGGGTGTCATATTGATAATAACATACGTAAAGCTCCTTCAAAGATCACTGAAGCCTTTGCACATAGAAATGCTAGATGAAATAACCCTGTACTTATTTTTACTGAAGTATATAGGAACTTTTGAAAGTCTTAACTTTTTACTGGATTATTTCTATTTGATTCTCCTATTTTATTTGCAGTTTTTAAAATAATCTGACCAACAAAACATTAAGTAATTTGTACACGACAAAATTGGCTTTTAATTGGCTTTTGTTAAAGGCAAATACGCAAGTGATTATGATAATAAGAACGAATTGTATTGTTATTCTTTTTGTAAAGCGATGGGCTTTTTTATACAAAAAATATAGTTTGTGGTTTCAATTTGGCCAATACATGTATCTGGCTTCTATTTGCTAAGACTCCTTAATTATTAATATACATGTATGATTGTGATCATAGATTGTGAGTAATTATTTGCAATATGAAATATATCTCATGTAAAATAGGGGGAAATGGCATGCTAAATAATATAAGTTTATTCAGTTTGTTAAGATATATCAACAATATGGCTTTGCCGTTTCTAATGATTTGCTGCCAGTTACAAAATTATCAGTGGATTTAGGGGAGGGGGCAACTCTCGCCCGTGCCCCCTCCTTGGAAATAAAAGTATACATTATACCCACCCCCCCCCCTTAGAAGTGATAACCTTTTTTTTTTTTTTGCTTGTCTGAGAGTTTTCGGACATTTCTGTGCCCCCCCCCCCCTTTACAAAATCCTGGATCCGCCCCTGAGTGCAATATATTATCTAGTGTATTAGCATTAGACCCGAGTCACACCGTCGAGACCGACACTCGACCGATAACGAACCGAACAAAAAAGTTACATTATCTTGAATAGCTTTCGGTCTGTTTGGAGGCGGTTTTGGGGTGTGACTGAGGTTAACTTAAAAGTTAACGTCATTACACTGAAATTATATCAAAAGCAATTTACTGCCAGAGTGAAAATACAATTGTAACACCCTGTATATGAAATCGCTTACACAAAGTTAATCGATTTCTTATCGCATGGTTTCTTTTTATTTTATTTTTCAAATAATTTATACATTCTTTTTTTCGTATGCAGCCATGAGATAAAATTCTTTTGGCCTCATCATATTAATGTAAAATGCTTTTTTGATGGCAGTGTCCTTTCTGTGAAATGAGCGAATTATTTTTATGTAGTAAAAAAAGCCTTCATTGATTTTCGAAAAGGAGAATGCATGTTTAATTCTTGGCTTTAAAAATAAGCGAATTATATTATCGACACAAGGTAATGTCTTTTGCAGTGGGCAGTTATCTTACGTTTACAAATCAGAGATTATTTTGTGAAATTTCGAGCATTGCCACCCAATATTTCGAAATACTCCCTGTAAAGAGTGTATGATCCCTATTTTAAATTTTGAAATGGATTTAATTCAGGAGACAAAAATTCGATGACGCCCTAAATAGGCTTCTGTACAAAAACAACAATCGACCCCCCCCCCCCTTCATTTAAATATTATTTCTTTGAGGGGAGGAGTTACAACAAATTCAAATCAAAACTGTTAAAAACAGATCATGCCGAATTGTTTTCGAGATGATAAATGAAAAAAGTGTAATATACTTTGAGCGCTTAAACAGAATTCAAGGTTCGAAGTATGAACATCCCACCTCCTCCTGGAAATCACTGTAATGAGCCTGGCTTCTCTTACTGTAGTTAAGATCACAGACGCCCTCTTTGAAATTGAATGAGACGCAGTAGTCCTCCTTTAAGCACTCAGCCGCACAGCGGGTCTTGGACTTCCTGTGGACCGTCTTCTGTGTGTGGCCTCGGAGACAGCGGTCAGAGAGCGGTGACGCACTAAATTTGTTGGAGCGTGTTACAGCCGCTGGAGCTGTGTATTTTAAGTAAAATAATTTATAGTCGAATAAGCATTCTGATGAATTGAAAATTAAAAAAAACACAAAAACACACAGGGCCTCGAGAGCCTTCTGTAAGAAGAGCCATGCGCGAGACCAACACCACAATTTCTAAGAAGCAATTTTCGACATGTTACATTGACTACACTTACTGAAAAGTTGATGAATTAAAATGATTATAACCACGTCACGGTATCTTGATTTCCATTTTCTTCATTTTACTCACGTAAATCATCGAAAAAGTTAGAATGCCTACAATTATGAAAATGCGGGATTAATGGCGTCCCGGTGATGTTCGATACGGGACGCGGGACAAATGATGGAATAAAGGGCGGTCCCCTAATATATGGGGCTGATGGTTGCCCAGTGTTCAATATGCAAATTTATGCATTTTGCTATTGTAAAGACCTTTTCTTGTATTAAATTCTTCTTTCTAAAAACAAACCGGACACATCCTATCTCGCGATATTTGCATGTGAACGTCTTAGCAAAGAGCAAAAGAGGACTGATATTCAGAATAAGATTCGGATTCAAATTTTATTGATTGTTTTCAATGATATTAACAGACTGCACTGAAGTGCATAACATAAAATAAATACAATAAAAATAATATAAAAATGATGTTCTTTTTCCATAGATACGGGCAAATAATTAGATATCAATAAGTAAGGTATATGATGCACAAAATTGACCTAAGTGATGTTGAAAACAGTTGGACATGTTTAAAAGCAAAGCCTGTATATTACATGTCCACAAACTTATATAACTTAATCATGATTGGGTCGTTCAAAAATTTCAAAAAGAATCATTGCGAGAAGCAAAATATTGATAAGAGGGAATTGATGAGCGAGTTGAAGTAGGACTATTGCCTCAACCTATAAGAAAAATTAAAGTGTCAAAGTAAAGCGAAAGTGCAAGACGGTGTGGAAACAAAAGATAATGAAGAGAAGGAGGATGGAAAAGATGGATAGAGAGAGGAGAGAGAGAGAGAGAGGTGGGTCCTGCTTGCTCAGTTTTAATTCACTACATAAGGTTGAAGAAGATGTTGTTTTAAAAAAAAAACATCTTCTTCAACCTTATGTAGTGGATTAAAGTTTTGGGAGTTGATTATATCGCTGCTGAGTGACTTGCAGTATTAAAGAGTCGTAGTAACATAACTGGAGAGGATAAAGCAAACCTTTTAGAAGAAGTACACGAAATAAATTATAAATACTTCTAATGGATGTACAGGGAAAAAATTGGGGTTTAAACAAAATTATGCTCACAATATAATTATTGTGATCTCTGAAGATGACATTACCTTCACAGAGTACTTGGGATGAAACGTAGGTTCCATTACATCGAAAGTCTTCAAGTCCGTCTGCCTTTCTGTAAATCACACAGTCTTCGTCGCCATGGGTGGTACCCTGACCATTTTCTGGCTCACCATTCTTCCACCATGATACTAATATTACAACAATACAAAAAAGCACATGAATTAGAAAGGCTATTTCTTTTATTACAAAAAATAGCCACCGTTTTCAGCAATTTGCCAATTTGTAGAGGAGGTATTTTGTGGTGTCTTTCCTTAAATTGAAAAGTTCTTAGAATTGAGATGTAACTGATAAACTACAAGAATTTGTACATTATAAATGTATAATGTCCATGTACTATTATTACATCGCGACGATGTGAAATTGTTTGGCGTAATTTCTTAAAATTAGTCGGCGTAGGATTCCATATTTAATACATTTTGGTAAAGGTATGCATTTGTACTTCTGCAAGGCCTTATCCTTTATGAAATGAAACATTTTTTTCGCTTCATGAAGCAAAACATTTGTTTGTAATGCCAGGCTACCCCAATCGATTCATTTAAGCCACAGTAGCCTCAACAGGTAACTACATAAATATTAATATATTTTGTTTCATACAGGGGGCGGATCCTCAAGGGGATGGGGCGAAATATTTCCTGAGGGTAATTTTTCTCGGATTCTGACGGGGTCACGGCAGACAGGATATCCTAGCCGGATTTGTTACTGGTACCGTCACCAAATCCGACTTTGGTGCTCTTCACGGCATATTTCGGGGAGGGGGCAGACTCAATTGCATCATTTTATATCTTATGACTCTTTTTAATCACCTCTGTTTTTATGTTATCATTAAAATATTAAGCTTGTATATGTTTTGGGGTTTTTTTTACATTAACGAGAGTGTTCTACTCTAAATGATGTTGCTGTTGATGATGAACCAATTACCATCGACAAGAACAAAAGTCCGCTCAACGAATTTAGTGCTCTTGACGAAATAATGAGTGAATGTCACTGAATCAGTCTGATGGATTCGGTACCGTCACTAATCGGATCTGCTGGGAGATCAGGGCCCATATTCATAAAACATTACTATAAAGCTAGTTACCTCTAGGCCCTAGTAGCCACCTCCGTAGTTTCCAACTAAACTACGGAGTGGCCAGTTAACTCAGCTAGTTGGGAAATTGCCATTGTTTGCCTGCTAATGCTTCTGGTGGAGTAGATGGAGGTGGAACAAATGAATGTATAGAGTGCATTAATCTGAAAGGCTAATTTACATAATTCTCTGTGCAGCACTGAAAGTCTTTCAAGTCAAGTTGTCAACTACTATAAGGTGCCAACTAACTCGTTATTCATAAAACCTTACTAAGAACCTAAACTAGGAAGCACTTAGTTTCCAACTGTAGAGAATGGAATCTTTTGTTTTCTGGTAGAATAAAATTTGGTAGAAAGGAGGGCGGTGTGCAAAAATAATCCATCAGGCTGATTTCCACAGCTATTTATCCAAGATCTTTACTTGCCAAAAAATGACAGTAAAATTAAGTTCCGAAAAAGCGCCATCTTTTAACAGGATTTGGAAAGTGTCTGTGCCTCTCATTTTTCCATCATACCCCATCCTAGTTTGTAGAAGCTTTGAATGTATCTGCAGGCAATTTTCCACATTTGCCAAGTCAGAAATAAAAGTTTGAAATATGCAATGTGCCTATTATGTGCCAACTAACTCGTTAATCATTAAACCTTATTACCTAAACTAGGAAGGATTTAGTTTCCAGCTGTATAGGATGGAATCCTCTGCTTTCTTTCATTTCAAAACTTTTATACTTTAAATAACACTACTCACTCCTACCCTACTGGCAATTCATCCAGTTTTCATCTAGTCAAATCAAAGTTACTTATTGCCCATATATCTATAAGACACCATGGTCCAGACCTATGTTCCATTTACTCATTTAAAGCCAAAGTTAAAACGATGTTACTATCAGAATATACACAAATAATTTCTTGGTACTACAATATTTCAATATGGCACGAAAAAGAGACATGATAACGAAGCTTTTCGACCTGCACTCATCAGGTTATCACGCAGGTATCGAGTATAATATAGTTGATTTCGAGTAATTTGTTATATACCTGTGTGATAACCTGATGAGTGCAGGTCGAAAAGCTTCGTTATCATGTCTCTTTTTCGTGCCATATTGATATCAGAATATACAAGGTAAAATTTCTGTATCAACTCTTCAGTCTTTTTCACATTGTTATCGTATCTATCATGTTAATCATTACCGATATCATCACCGTTATCATCATCATCATCATCATAATCATCATCATTTCATCATCAACATCATCGTCATTATGCTTTTATCTTAGGATGTCAATTATTTATCCATTCTGCTTATTAACCATATTTTAGCTATTTCATATTTGTTTGGGGCTGCCATATTCTCAGCCAAATTGCTTACAATGGCAGTCCTTCCGGAAATGATTTTATACTCGATGAATTACAATGATTTGACAATTTATCATTTCGTGTTTGTTTTTGAAAGATGATTGTTGCATATACTTGTTTATTTATGATTCATTGTCAAAAAGTACTTTTGTATTTTATTTTATATATGTTACCGAAAATTTTTGTACTAATATAAATGCAGAAGAAAATAAATCAAAATTAATTTTAAAAAATCAAAATCGAATACGCCCACAATTGAAAAAAAAAACATCGATAGTTACCAGCGTTTTAGAGAAATTTCGATACGTCGGCATACGCTAGCTTAATCGTCAATATCTGACGGTGCCATTAATGAAGTTCCGCCTTTGCGCAGCTATACTTTGCAGTTTGAACTAAGAAGTAAGGTTAACTTTTCCATCTTCGTTGTTAAACATTTTCTTATTTTTCTTCTTGCATCGTCTTCTTTTGCAGAATTCTTTCTTTATGTTATTTCTTTGTTTTTATAGCCTTCTTCGTCTTCTTTTTCTATCATTCGAATGCATTTTATTTTTCTTTCATCTTCTCTTTCTATTTTTCTTCCTGTAATTTTTATTTTTCCTACTGTAATTTCTTTTTTTCTATTTATACCTTTCCTTATGGTGTTCTTTGTTTCTTCCTCCTATCATCAGTTTTCTCTTCCTTTCCTCATGTTTTCCATATCTTTCTTCTTTCATCGTTTTTTTTTTCTGTCATTAACTTTGTATTTCTTTATCATTCTCCCTCTATCTACTCCTTCTATATATCTTTCCTGTTATTCTTTGTTTTCATCTTATCATCTCCTGTTTCATTTTTCCTTATGTTTATCTTTTTATTCTTTAAAATTTTTCATCTCTTGTCTTATCCTTTACTTTATATATCTCTTTATGTTTCTTCCTCCTCTTCTTTTCCTATCTGTTCTTATGCTGTCATTCATTCTTTATCATTTTTTCATGTTCTCTTTCTGTTTTCCTTATGAATTATTTTATTTGTCTTTATTCTTCTATCAGTTTATTTTTCTTTGTATCTTCCCTCATGTTTTTCTTTTTTGGTTTTGAACTTTCTCCTCTTTCTGTCTTTCTTGTTTTCTGCTTTATTTTGATCTGTTTTAATATTTTCTTTCTGTCTTTCCTTACATTCTTTTTCAATTTCTCTATCATCTTCTCTTTCTGTATTTTCTGTTATACTGTACTTTGTTTTTATCTGGTACATCATCCTTTTTTTTCCTTATGTTTATATTTTCCTTTTTTCTTTCCATCTATACTTTCCTACTTAGCTGAATGGCTTCTTACTCATCTATCCACTCATTTGGGCAGAAATCAAGCAAGTTTTTCATTTTACTTGTTCTCTAGCATACATTATTGATTTTCTCTGCATGCATGGCTGTCATATAAAAGAGAACATTATGAATTTTTACGTGATGTTTTCCTTTTTTCGATATGATTACGCATACTACCCTAAAAACTCATTCAAATTTGCAATTTGTGCGTGCAAATGAAATTTTGGTACCACTTTCCATGTTTTAATTCATTCATGTGTGAATTATGAATGATAAATTGTGCATCACATAAAAGAAGAAAAGCAGAGCTTTTCATACACGTATATCTCATCAAGGACATTATTCATTATGATAGAAAGTTTCAGCCATGAAATCTCATTCAAATTTGCAATTTGTGCGTGCAAATGAAATTTTGGTACCACTTTCCATTGTTTTAATTAATTCATGTGTGAATTATGAATAATAAATTGTGTATCACATGAATGAAGAGAAGCAGAGCTTTTCATACATGTATCTCTCGTCAAGAAAATTATTCATTATGATAGAAAGTTTCTTCCATGAAATCCGGTTTCCTGTTTTCTGTATAAAGCTAGTTACCTACTAGGCCCGAGAAGCCACCTCCGACTACACTACGGAGTCAGGTGGCCAACTAACTCAGCTAGTTGGGAAATTGCCATTGTGTGCCTTCTAATGCTTCTGGTGGAGTAGATGGTGGTGGAACAAATGAATGTATAGAGTACATTAATCTGAAAGGCTAATTTACATAATTCTTTGTGAAGCACTGAAAGTCTTTAAAGTTAAGTTGTTAACTACTAAGGTGCCAACTAAATCGATATTTATAAAACCTTACTAAGAACCTAAACTAGGAAGGATTTAGTTTCCAACTGTACAGTTCAGAATAACAGAAACAATATGGTTTATTCTTCTATTTTACTGCAATGACATGTTTTACAAAATAAACCATAATTTTTAGAAAAAGAATGTTAGATATGTCAGATATCAAGATAATTCTCCTACAATAAAAATCTATGGCACTTGAGCCATTTCTACATCGCTAAATATGTCTATGGGATTCCTCCTGTCCTGAAATATACCCTCTCTTCGGATGCCATGACAAATTTCTTCCTATTCAATACATTTTTTTTTGCCATGTTGTCGTGTCCCTTTGACAGTCGGTGATGAAATTATTAGTTGCGAACTAAGGAGAATTTAGTTACCAACTAGCTTAGTAAGGTTGTATGTATGTCTATGGGCCCATGCAGTTCTTACTCTTATTTCCTTCTCCCTCTCGCCCTTTCTGTCTGTCTGTCTCTCTCTCTCTCTCTGTCTTCTTTCCCCCAAATTGAGGGGGAGAGGACAGGGATAGGAGCTGCATTCTCGGGAATTTTCTTTATTATCATTGAGTAACAGTAATGAAATCATCCATACGATAATTATTCTTCAAGTGGTGAATTAAATAACTGAAAACCTTAGCTGATATACTGTACATACCACTAGTGCTGTTAAAGTTCGTTCCATCTGTACACCTGAATGTCCCCTCCTCTTCCTCATCGTCACATCCTATCCAGACATCGTAAATCTCTAAAGCGATGTGAAAGTATGGCGTGAGCACAGGACCAAGACTGTTAATGTACGACGCCACAGCGTTGTACTCCTCTGATGACGAAGGGACGAATAGCTGAGACTTTCCCTCGGTACACACAATCGTTGCGTTAGTTTTTGGTACATACCTACTATTCAGGACTCGGTAACACCTTTCTTTAAAATTCCACCAGCCTTCTTTGCATCTATAGTTTACCTCTGTAAGTTGAAAAGAGTTTTAGTTGTATATTCATGTTGTTGCTTTTTGAATTTGATTGAAAATATCTTGAAATTGTCATTTGGGTTGATAATGTAATGAAAGAAAAAAATAAGCCGGGGCGTCGCTAAAAAAGCCATTTCGAATGGGAAAAGGTGATAAACTAAATATACTGACAAGTTTTCCAAAAACATTCTAAGCAAAGTAGCAAAGGACAAGAAATATCAGAAAAGGAATATATCATATTTCCAACTTTGCCGATAATAAAAATTAAATGTCCCCTGATTTTCACATTTCCTATAGGTTGAAAAATTCTACTAAAAAGAATGAAATGTTTTTCCGTTAGTTATTTTGAGGTTTGTGTGCTTGGGGGGGGGGGGGGGGGGGGGTTGACACACTTCCATCTATTGGCACCCGCAGCTGTATGGACTTTAGAGCGATTTTGGAAACAAAAGGAAAAAGTTGACTTTGAAATTCATGATTTTACAAGATACCATCTAACCGAAAATGATTTCATGTATCATTGAAAGATGTCACCACATAGAGAAAGGAAGTGAAAATGAAATGATAAAGTGCTATACAACAGTGTATAAGCTTTTTAGTGCTTAAAATAGTTTCAATCCCCCCCCCCCAAAAAAAAAAAAAACAAACAAAAAAACAAAAAAACAAAAAAAAATAATAATAAATAAATAAATAAATAAATAATAAATAAATAAATAAGTAAATAAATAAATAAATAAAATAAAATAAAAAATAAATAACAAAAATAAATAAATAAATAACAAATTAAAAATTAAAAAATGAATAAAATAAATGAATAGATAAATAAATAAATAAGATGAAATAAATCAATGGAAAATCAATGTAGAAACCCTGTCTTCTATGGCTTATTTAAATTTCCATTTTAATTTCCTTATGGCTTATATGTCTGTTAAAAATAATTTATAATACAAAATCTACGAAATGAATATATTCTTACCCTGAGAGCTAGACTGCCCTTTCACTATATGTTCAGTCGTAAAGCGCCCTTGCATGATAATATATGTGATAAATTAATGCCATAGGCCATGGGTCCTAAAGGGAATTTTGAGTTCTGGGAAAGGTAAAACAATAATTTGTGAGCTTTCTCATTCCTTTTATGTTAGTTTAGAAGATTATCTTAGTAGAAATGTCCCCTGAAAAGGATTGCTCTTCAAATGCACTCACATTCAAAATATGACAAGAAACTGCTGAAATGTTCGGGCCGAACATTTGTGTGTAGTCCCATATACACATTTCTGTGTGCAGTGCATGTGACTCTCAGCAGGATTGAGTCAACTTCTTATCATTTTGGTGATTCCAAAACCTTATATCATACACCAATTCATATTTGGTATAAATCAAATCTTTCCCGATTGCTTTGAGTCTCATGACCAGAACTCATCTTCATCTTTAAATTGCGGCCAAAGGGCGGCATCGTCCCAACCAGACGATGTGATACATCCCACCAATTTCAAATAAAAGGAAAAAACGGATATTTGGTTCCGTTTTGGTGCTAGTGGTTAAAAAATCGACATGAAATGCGAACCTTGCTCCTAAGATCAGGCCCCGGAAGTCTGTACACCGTAAAAAATATTTGTATTTTTACAGGGGGAAAATACAGATTTGTTCTGTTTATTATAAATACAGCAGTTGTGATGTTATTTTTACATTTTTTTCCAGTAAAAGTATCTCATTTGTAACTGCGAAACTGAGTTACATCAGAAAAATTGTGATTTTAAAGCAAAATAGGGTTTTTATACATTTTTTGTGTAATTTTACAGTTAAATTTTTTTACCTTAATATTGTAGGATTCGGGTTCCAAACTGTTATCTGAATTACATATCTGAAATGTATGCTAAAATTACATACAGCATGTATTTTTACAGCGAATTTATGGCGACTCTGCTGACATCAGATTTCTGTAATTTTACAGTACTTTTTTTTACAGTGTAGGCCTATGCCGCCTATATCAAAATAAAAGGTTGTCTTATTGGAATCTACTTCTTATCTAGAACTTACTCCAATGAGCTAGGAAAGAAGGCTGTAAAGACAGATTTCCTAGATAACAGACCTTTTTTTTAAAGCCAAAGAAGTGTCGATGTCCCTTCGAAAAAAAAGAATCTCTTAAGATAAACTGGATGAACTCTTCTTACCAACTCCTTGCACATTTGATGTAAATCCTGTCAAGATCGCCAGCCAGATTAGCCTGGTCATGCTGATGGTATTTATCAAGTTCAGAGAGCTCTTCGGAAAAATACAAACCAACCTTCACATGGATGTTGGCCAACTGAAATGTGCCCTACAGCAGATTCATCCTCTATTTATTATGTGGAGGAAAGTATGAAATGCATTTTGACTGGAATTGATGTTTTAAATCCCCTCTCACGGAAAGGGATTTGTCTACAACAAGCACGTTCATTAATACCACAGCTATGACCGTGCCTGTACCCAGTTAATCGTTTTAATTTACAGGTAGTATTGGAGTTGGAGAGAGAGTAAAGACAGAGAGAGGGGGAGAGAGAGAAGGGGTGAGAATGAGAGAAGTTCATATATTTGAGGGTTTTTTTCCATAAATTCCAAATATATCTCTGGGACTCTGATTGATTTAGTTTTTCTACGTGGGTATAGCTCATGGAAAATAAGATACTGGGTTAAATATTCAGCAACATTGATAGTTACAGAAAAAAGGATTGGGTAGATTTAATTTCATATGAAGAGTAAATCCTTCTGATATTAAGAGTGCTCACTTGTCCAGGCATGACTAATTCATTGGTGGCTAGCTAGCTTAAAGCTGCCCTGTTTGAATAGTCCTCATTTAGCCATGCTAGCTGCCCTGATAAAGCCGAGTTTATGAGTTAGACTCATAAAGTGTCATTCCTCAGTGGATAGTCGTATTTTCGTTAAATTATTTCTACATTTACAAGTGCTACAACTGTTCGGTATCTTATCATTCAATCATGATAAATTTCTTATTTGGAAATTTCTCTAAACTGAGCAGTCAGTTATTATTTTAATCTCAAAATATTTCCAAATTTTTATTCTTCTCACAATTATGCAGTTTATCACTAGTTCATCACTATCCTTCTTTGTCTGGTGTCGCCGAAACCACTGGCCCGTCTCCGTGGTCTAGTGGTTAAGGCATTGGCTTCTAAGCCAATGACCCGGGTTCGATTCAACCTTTGAAAAAAAATTTTAAGAAGGGAGGACAGCTCCTGGAAACTTTGATTTAAGCTATGCAACGTGTATATATATATATATACAAATTATGTATAACAGATCGCCCTCCCGGCTATTACCATAATGGCTTTATGGCAACACAAGGACTTGGGACCCTTGTTGTGCGGTTACACATTGTGGGGAAGAATTGCATAGTGGAGTCACCAGAGTGCTCAAACTGCGAGCAAATATAAATATATGTATTTATGTGAAATTCACATTTCATTATGTAAATTAGACTATTTTTAATTACACCGTTTTGTGTTTTAAAATTGTTTTTTCTTCAGAAAGTTATTGAAAGATTCTTGACACAAAGATGAACTTTCATGAACCCTTTTCGTGACAATCGCTCAGAACATTCTAGCAATGTAATAACTAAAACATCAAACACTTAATGAAATGCGCAGTCCATAAATATAATTATCTTTGCTTTCCAATCTGTTTGAAATAAATTTTAATTATCAATATCTTAATTAAGAATTTATACGAACTTAAAACCTGGGATGTTTTGATTTGTGAAATATTCTCTTTTCAAGGTTAATATGATCATTTAATTGAAAACATGCAGTAATTTTCATCGATGGACTTTTGATTACATATAGGATCACGTTCATTTATCAGCATATCCTTGACTACGATGGGACACATTGGCAGGGCGGATCAAGAGCGGAGGCCGGGCCTCTCCGCCCCCCCCCCCCCCTCCTTTTCTTGTTGTTGCTTGACAGAGAGTTTTGGAGTAAAAAGACACCCAAATGCTGATGATTTTTTTTTTGTTGCTTGCCTGTAAATTCCAAAATACTGGGCCCCTCCCTCACAAAATCCTGTATCCGGCATTGCGCATTGTAGATACAATTTCGGAGAGAGTGATATATATATATAAATAACAACCAACATTAACCAAATAAAATAACACTGTTTTCGAAGTCATACGACCTTCAATTACACGCGAAATTCACACATTAATCCATGTCGCCTATTGAGGAAAAGGTTTCATCAGACACATATCATAAATTCGATTAAGTATGGAATATTAATATATTGATGTTTACCATGGAGTGAAACTTTTAATTCATAATCGACATCTGAATATATCATGAAAAGATTAAAGAAGAATAGAAGCTAACATAAAGTTACATTTCTATTGTGTGAAATATGGAAAGAAAATTATCTAACTTTGTGCATCCGTTACCTTATCACTAAACACCATTATAAATAAGACTTTGAAAAATTGTAAATAGTTTGGAGGTTACTTTTCTTTCGACATAGAATTTCCCATTTTCCATGGACCAAATTCGTAACAGTATTTAAAAGCATTCTTGTTTGTTGGATAATCGTTTATCATTAAGGGAAGTGCACACTCGACGTCACAGCAATTCTGATATGATTTAGTGAAAACATACAGATATCCTTAAGCAGTTCTAATTTTAGTACATCTACGCCTGTGGTTAAGACTGTCATTGAAGTCTGATATGTGGCATGCATCGCAACATAACAAAGTTATGGGGGAGGGGCAAGTATTTTTATTGAGGGGCACGCAGTATCCCCCACTCTCCCAACTGCCTTGGTTGTGAATATAGACGTTTGTAACTATAACGACATTTTTTTCTAAATTGAGGATGTGATAATTGTTATTAATTAAATGTGCATTTACATGTAGGCAGAAATGAAAACAAAAATCTTTCTAGTAATATGATGATGTATCACCTTGAAAGAGAACTTTGGTAAAATCAGGTATCGTCTTTAAGTTTGCTATGGGCTTTACCATCAGGCCGACGACACAGTGGTGTATCTACGGGGGCGGGGGCGGGGACACTTGCCCCGGGCGGCACTTAAAGTGGGCTTAAAAAACGTAAAAGAGAGAAAGCAAAGAGGAGAAAATGAAGGAAATTATGAACATGAATGATTATGCGCCCAATTCCACAGGATGAATGCTTCATAACGTTTTTCTTTTTAAATTTCACATGTTAAATCATGTGAACATTTTCTAAAGTTAGGTTGCTTTGCTTCCTCACATAATATTATGTTGCTCCGCGATCTCGTAATGTCGCGCCCCAGTATACGATTATAGTTCACAAGTAGTGGGGGTGGAAAATGAAGCTGCACGAAACAAACGTCCTACGCTTACTCACTTAGCATGCTTAATCAATTATGCGTTATACGACAATGTGAAGCGCATTACGTCATTAAAAGAGAAAACAAAACAAAAACGTATTACCGCCCCGGGGGGTTATGTCTCATTGAGGCCTGTACGGTATCTGCGTCCATGACTTTCTGAAAAGCACCCTAAACGAGGATTTCGGTCGAGAGGTTTTTGATACCCTATTCAGGGTAACACGCCAAAAATTTCTGAATTTTAGATCCTAACAGGGATTTTTCAGATTTTGCATAGTATTGTACACCCTATTCGAGGATTGGTTCTTCTTGGCCCTTTTGGGGCCAAAAAGAAAGAGTTATTAGATAAATACTTACTTATGGACGCCTCTTACCTGAGCATCTATAGCGGCAAACCATGCAATCACCTGCTTTCGGATAATGGACTTGAAAAGTCAGAATGCATGCTGCATATATTATGTTCTGCTCTGTTTGGCAAACCCAAGAAAATAGATTTTTGTTAAGCAAAACCAGACAATTTAAAAGTATCATTATAAAGATTTAATTTTTATAATACATGTAAACACCCACTTTATATTTTCCGTCACATATGGGATTTTAGGTAATGAAGAAAATCAATTTAGGATTTGGATTCAAAATATCTTCCTGACTGGAACATTTCTCAATGGTTCATGTACAACTCCAAATCAGCAAGAAAATGGCAGCCCCCATGTAAATGAGTAAGAGACGATACCGGGTGTTGGAATATCTTTATTTATACCCTTTTCTGATATCTTATTAGAAAATGATTTATGCCAATAAGTAGGAATATATTACACCTTCCAATATAAGTAAATTTGTAATCAGGGCTTAATTCTCCTTTAAGTTGTCGCGATTGGGGAACAAAATCAAAGGCCTGCAGCTGATATCAGAAAACAGGGAGAGAAACCCCACTAGATATTGCTTTCAACTCCCCCACCGACTACCCCATTTTCCATCACGTCATGTACAAACACATTCACTTTCTTCTCACAAGTACAGAATGGAATTAATATTGACAAAAACATAGGGGAAGGAGGTGAGGTTAACCTGGAAGAACATGGCTTGTGTTGGGGTCGCCGTAAGAATTCATGTTTTACATATATATATAATATCATTTAAGTATCGTAACATTCAAAAAACATCTAAAGATCTTTTTAATGAAAAGGGGGAGGGAAGAAAGATGGAGAAAAAATCTGCTATATTATGTGTAACTTAATACAAAGTATATATTTTTACAGTACGAATAAGTGTATGGTGTGGGCGCATATTTTAAGTTGTTCCAGAGTTTGGGAGCACGAAAAACGAAATATTTTGTTAAAACGCAACTGTTCTGTGTCTAGAAATATTGATGCCTCTCAAATAAAAAAGATTAAAAAATTGTTCGCAGAGAATTTTTATTTTTATTTTTAAAATACACTGTATTACACATAATAACGTATTTCTGGGACGTTGGTATGTTACAATCACACTTTCACGGAATATTGTGCTTTTAAAAATATGTTGTGAGGTTCGAAAGGTCATTCTAATAAAAAATGGTGTGTTGCTAATTATTCAAATTAGTGTGAAATGTATTTGCTGCTGTTTCTACCAACACACTTGTATTAGTAAGTGGAGGGAGGAGATCAATTCATCAACGCAGAATGACTAGATAATTATGCATATCTACGCCTCTCACACTTTCCACAATCCCGTCGTAAGTTCACATAGCATAATAGTGAGTTTTGGAATGTGTCGACGTGAACGCCGTCCTAGATCCCCCAGCTACAATGCACTGCTTTGTGTTAACTGCGGACCGCGCTTTGAGCAAGAACGGCTCACCCGTCCACTGGCTTCTCCCTCGTCCACTAGTCAGATCGAGAACGCGTCAAACATGGTATTGCCGTCTTCTCTAATACTTGAACCTCGCTTCACCCATTGTTAGCTTCATGCTTCACCTACTTTGTATGTAGTTAACACAAAGCAGTCCATTGTCGCTGGGAGCATCTAGGACGGCGTTCACGTTGACACATTCGAAAACTCCCTACTATATAGCTAGCGTCCGGAACTTCATATCCTGGCGGGCAGCTAATTTTTTTTTCCTGTACCTTTGGGGCTATCCAATATGAATATTCATGACTTGGGTCTTAGAGATGAGAGTACGCATGCGCATGACCAGTAATACGGTTTATTCCGTCAAGACTAGTCGGCATGAATATTCATGAAAACGAACTGTAGGGATATGATAAAACGAGCAAGGCCATTGAGCAGCTGTTCGCAGTCGGATAATCTGGTGCGCTATCGATGAAAGGACCGCAAGTTCGAATCTCGGCAGAGGAATATATTACGAAATTTCCTTTTACTGATTTAAAAATAAGGTGAAACTGAGTAAGAAAATACAAGTCCGATACTTGTAGTCTCTTTCATGAATATTCAGATTGGATAGCCCCAAAGGTACAGGGGAAAAAATTTCGCTGGCGGGCAGCGCAATGTTTCGGTTTCTGGCAAACATTTTCAAAGTCATTCACACTGATAAAAACAAGTCACCAAGATGGTTGTATATTTTCCACGTCAAATGTTTAATAGCAGTTGATATTCTGAACAACCATTACAGTACATTTATCAAACATGAGAAATTAATAGGATGAATATATGAATTTTTTTACGTTTTCTGAGAAAATTGTCAGAAGAGCTATGCACTATGAACATGGCAAACAAAGAAACGGACAAAATATACAGCTCCTCATTGTACCTTCCATAATTGTTCTGGTAGACAAAAGAACATCCCTTGATTGCTATTATGTAAAAATATGTAGAACAGGTGTGACATGCATATTCACCTGTTCTACTTATTTTACATAATAGCAATGAAGGGATGTTCTTTTGACTACCAGAGCAATTGTGGAATGTACAATGAGGAGCTGTATATTTTGTCCTCTCTCTTTGTCATCGTGTTCATAGTGATAGGTGAAAAGATGACTGACTTCGAGTTAAGGATCGGATTAAGCCCATGAGATTAATGAGTTACTTTATACGTCCAGGAAGATTAGAGAAATTACATCAATCAAGGGAACAAAAAGAGGAGTGAAGGTAGTAGAAAAGCATCGTTAGCAGATGGCGAAAGTTAGACACAGAGAGTTGAGGAACGACATATTCGCAAATATGACTTTGAAAGAGAAGTAGAGATCTTGAATGATGAATGACAAAGTAATGTTTGTATGCTGTAATTTTACTACTTAGTATTGCGAAAGCTTTTACAAAAATGATATCAACGCTATACCAAATCATCATCATGTAATAATTACCTGATAAAAAATTTCGCACTATATACACGGACGGACAACATATATAATTATACCTATTGACCTCGTCTATCGACACACATCATTCATAACACACTATTTATATAGGCAATTTGTACATGGTTGCTATAGAAGTGAATAATAAATATGCTCATTAAGGCTATTAATATTACATAGCACTGACTGGTACAACGTATACGATATCAGATGATACAGTATATACATATGACATGAAACAAACAAATTATTGTTCTTCCCACATGAAAGACTTCAAAATGTTCGGTAAAGGAACTATTTCAAAGTTGGACATTTTCATTCATCTTTCGATCTCAATTGTCCTGATATTCAATACAGACTTAATGGCTTAGGAAGTAATCGAGATATTATACCCTATTCGGTGTAATAAAGAAATTTGTTGCACATAACATGATGATCTGGGAGCCTTAAAGCATTCATACGTTTTGTTTTTTTACCCATATCAGTGGCGTAGCTAGGATTTTTTACAAGAGGGGCAAATTTTGTAAATTGTCAATTGGCTTCTCACCAGCCCTCCCAAACTCGTTCAGTGGGGTGCGGGGGGGGGGGGGGTTAGCGAAATTTCTTTTTCGCCAGCCCTCAAAAAAGTCGCTCGGTGGGGGTGGGTGGAGAAAAAAAAATGGCCAGCCATTCAAAAGTCACTAAGTGGAGGGGGGGGGGGGGTCTTGAAATTTTAAAGGGTTCAGTTTTCATCCATAATTCTTTTTTTTTTTAATGGGGGGGGCAATCTGTCATCTGAGATGGAGTGAGAATATACATTATATTTGAAAAAGAGTCCTATATGCACTGTTGGTTAATTGTATAAACTAAAGCATTATGTGCATTCTTACGTGCAGACTCAAAGGTATATACTGATAATATGCTTCTTTTGCAAAAGAAACCAAATCGTGTGACTCTTTGTACGAATACTGAATCGTGAACGTTCCGACCCCCTGTTTGCGAAGTTGAAAACACTCAAAGTAACTGATATAAAACATTTTACCAAAGGGCTGGCATTGTTTATGTTCCGTTTATATAATGGTTTGCTGCCTTCCTGCTTCTCAGCATTATTCTGTTTAAATAAAGATATCCCTGCATACCCTGGCCTACAAGGCAATCGAATAAATATCATTTTGAAAAATAAGTCATCCTAAAACAGCAATGGCTACAAAATCTATTAGACACTCTGGTGATCCAGATACTTGGAACTGTTTTCTCTTTCGCAAATCGAAGTCCTTTAAGGAATCTATGAAATCAATGGGGCTATGCAAATACTGACAAGTCTACTTTGCTTAGCTGTACTTACATGTTTTTTTTTCAGTCTCGTACAATAATGAAATAATTATCTGCAATACTTAACGTATTGAACTTACTTGAACCATTAAGTCCAACATGCGTAGAAAACAATTATATTAATGATATCGAATGGGTTCGCCAACAAATACCTTGATAGCTGGAAAATCCCCAACCATCCCTTCTTTTTCTTCTTCATTTCTCTCTCTCTCTCTCTCCTGCAAGTCACCCCTGTTTCTACTTTGTTTATTTTTTAATGTTATGAATTCATTGTTTCTGGGCTGCAAGCATATCCAGCTTTACTTATCCAGCTGAAGCCCTTCTGTATCATCACTCTTTTTACACTCTGATGTACTCGCATGTTAACATTGAAATGTGATATGTTGCTATATTGACGTATATACATTGTAACATATTATTGGTATATTGGATGATACAATAACCAATAAATATTTTCACCATTTCACTTATTTTTTAAATTCTTTTTGAAAGTTCGAAGTTCAATTTTTTTTAAAGATAATAAAACAACGCAATGTTAACCATACACCGGACATGTGACGTTAAAATACTTGGCGAGATGCCAGACGGTCCGCCAAGAATTATCAAATTCCAGACAAATAACGAGAACAAAACAAAGAATTAACGTAGAAGCAGAAGTGCATTTGAAAGCATTGATTGAAAAGTGGTATTCAAAAGATGAACGCACTTAGTGCTTGTTAAATATAGATGGATATAGATATAGATCAAATACAGTAGATATTTACATGTGCATATAAAATCCCAAACACAACGCAACGATAGGCCTATACTTATCTTATATATAATCAAGACACTGAGTACGTTAGATTTGTAAGGGTGATAAAAAAATAGTTTCAGATGCAGATACATGACTGCCGGGTGGCGAAATTTTTTTTCCTGTACCTTTGGGGCTATCCAATCTGAATATTCATGAAAGAGACTACAAGTATCGGACTTGTATTTTCTTACTCAGTTTCACCTTATTTTTAAATCAGCAAAAGAAAATTTCGTAATATATTCCTCTGCCGAGATTCGAACTTGCGGTCCTTTCATCGATAGCGCACCAGATTATCCGACTGCGCCACACAGAACAGCTGCTCAATGGCCTTGCTCGTTTTATCATATCCCTACAGTTCGTTTTCATGAATATTCATGCCAACTAGTCTTGACGGAATAAACCGTATTACTCGTCATGCGCATGCGTACTCTCATCTCTAAGACCCAAGTCATGAATATTCATATTGGATAGCCCCAAAGGTACAGGAAAAAAAATTTCGCCGGCCGGACATTAGTCATAACTATAAATCAGCGGCTATCATTAAAAAATGACTAATTCTTAGTGTACCAAAGTATTGTGGGAACTCACAAATGTTATATATTTGAATTGAGTTTGTAGCTGTTTGATTATCTTATTTTTTAAGTTGAAAATTATCTAACGAATAGTGACACAATTTATACAAGACAAAATACTGAAAACAGGCTATAAATTACAAGATATAGATTTGCTATGAAGTTTCTTTTTCTACGTAACAAAGATTCGGATCTTTTGTTCCAAAATCACTCTCTTTTTGGCAAAGTCGTACAAATGACTTGAATTTCACTATAGTCGGACTTTCATCATCAATAGCTTTCGAAATTGTGGATTAGTCTAAATACGGTTTAAGATAATTGAACTATTACTAATAAATTTCAGAGAAAACCCCATTCGATTTGATTCAGTAGTTACGAAGAAATAAGGATTTTTGTTATGTATGTGATAAGTCCGTTACATCCAAGCTTTGACGTAAGGGAGACTTGTTACGTATAGTGAACAATTCAACGATTCCACATTCCTTTCACATGGGTTGAAAAGGAAGTTTTTCATCTGAAATAATTGTTATGACAATGCTTTATTTATCTTCATAATTATCATCGTTCTTGTTGTTATTGCTGTTTATAATAATCTTTCTAATGGCATGCATACAATTTGAATATGTCAGTAAACCTGTTTATTGTGAGAAAAATATTTCCGTTCATGTAAGTACATCCAAGTGACAAAAGATGGAAGAGAGTGATATTTGTCAGTTGACCAAACCTGGGTTTCCATCGTCCGATATGAATTATTCACGAGTTGACATTCGTACGCTAACACGCCTACCGAGGATTATCGACCAATCACAACGGTATCTGCGGGGCTTGCTTTCCATGATTGATGTACTAGTAGCTTGCACGGGCCGCGCTAGCTCGAGATGAAGGCGAATTTGCATACCTAATGTATGCTGATGTCACTAACCCGTCTCCGTGGTCTAGTGGTTAAGGCATTGGCGTTCTAAGCCAACGACCCGGGTTCGATTCCCGGCGGAGACATTTTTTCAGCCTTTGCAAAAAATTTCAAAAAGGGAGGACAGCTCTGGGGAACTTTGATTGAGCTACGCAACGTTATTCTCGCAATTTCTTTCACATTTGTATTTATTTTCCACGAGATTTGCCAAAGCTGTTGTATATGTTATTTACTTACACTTGTTAATAATTATTCTAATGTATACATGTATTCAAAGCATTCGCTTGGATCCAGCTGAGGCACGCGGCTTGTCTTTGTTCAAAACTCACCTGCCCCCGACAAAGGAATTAATTAATAAGGTTGAGGATTTGTCAATCTGTCGGTCAACTGAATCTGGTGTCGCCGAAACCACTAACCCGTCTCCGTGGTCTAGTGGTTAAGGCATTGGCGTTCTAAGCCAACGACCCGGGTTCGATTCCCGGCGGAGACATTTTTTCAGCCTTTGCAAAAAATTTCAAAAAGGGAGGACAGCTCTGGGGAACTTTGATTGAGCTACGCAACGTTATTCTCGCAATTTCTTTCACATATATATATATATATATATATATATATATATAAAGAATATATTTATTGTTATCGTTGTTGCAATATTCATGATTACTTTGCTATGATATTAAATGCAACTCCAAGCTTGAGAAAACATAAGCAAAATTGTCAAACATCCAACCTACACAGTCATATAATGAGTAGATTACCTGTACTAAATCGAGTTTTTATGGCATCAGGTTCAAAATTTTAGACTAATGAGTATGTTGTATGTTGGTCTAAAGCAGATAGCATTACATGAAGACTTATAATTTTGAAAGTTTTCCAGGGAAATTACTCATTGATAACCAAGACATCCTGGCATTTGTCACGTCACATTTTCAAAAGAAAATGCATATATGCTATTACTCTACTAACATTTATTCGAGACGATTAGCCTTTAACTTTGAATACTTGAATAATTAATACTCTTTTTGTAGCCAATAGATAGTTGCTTTATATACACTTCACGTCAGTGGCAGGATGTTAATGAGAAATGATTTCATCCAGCATAAGCTACTTGTATTTAGTTTGTCACACATTCAAAAGCAGTATGATCGAACCAGTGGCGTAAATCTATTTCAAGGAGGTGGGAAGGGGGGAGGGGGGATGGCAATTAGGCGCCGAGATTTCTCACGCGAACACACACACACACCAAACAAAAAACAACACACACACACACACGCACGCACGTTTACATGGCTTTACTTCCGAGGACAACTGTTGTTCCTCTATTGTTACTCGTCCTCGGACAGTCGACGGAATAAGGCATAAATTCATTGTTCGACGTTCGAGGACTATTGTCCGCCTTCCGAGGACCATTGTTGTCATGATTTTTTTTTTGTTCTCTGTCCGAAAATGTCCTCGGACATAATGCTAAACAAACGCACACACATTTATGTTTTCTATTGTTCGAATTTCAACCGATGACTCCACTATTGAATTGCGTCACAAAATTCATTGACGGAATAAACCTCACCAATTGTTGACAACCGATGACATATTGAATTACTACCGATGACCCATTGTTCTCTTTGTTCGATGTCATCGGTTTGAATGCGTACACAATCATGTACACAGGTACGCACAAGTACCTATATACACACACGCAAAACCCCATTTCCTCGAGTTTTGGCGATTTCGCGTTTTGTAAATTGTGTTATCACCATTCGAGAGTGTTAATATGCACCCATCTGGAAACTCACAACTTTCTCTTATGCTCATTTGATTGCTTGATAGCAAGCAATAAATGTTATGGTTATTAAACAAGATATAAAGATATAAAGAAACTTAATGAGATATATAAAGGCATGTAATGCTAAATAAGATATAAGGTAAAGCGTCTGCCTGTCGAACCAAAGATTGTGGGTTCGAATCCACCCTGGGAGGATGACTGAAGCCTGGGTTGTGTGTTAACGTGCCCCTCCCTGTTTCATAGACGCGGGATATGTTACAGTGGAAAACACTCCGCCCCTAGGATAGGACGTTAAATGGAGGCCCCGTGTAAAGGAGAGTCACCACCTCTGCACGTTAAGAACCCACTGCACTATTCGATGAAGAGTTGGGGGAAACCCCGGTGTAGTGGTACACCTGCACATCCCAATCAGTTATATCGGGAAGAGGGACCCGAGGGTTACAGTGATTCAGCTCGCTTTTCCCCACCCATGCAGGCACAGGTGTCGCCAAATACTTAATAATAATAACAATAATAATAATAATAATAATAATGTGTTAACCTCAAGTTGTTAGTCACCCAAATTTGCATATAGTGAAGTCAAATTCCAAAGAATTGATCATCCGATACAAATTTTGTCGTTAAAAGTACTTCCACTGGTTTACTCTACTGTATAGTTAATTCCGGCAGTTATGAAATAACAATATCCAGAATGAAAACACATCACACTTGAAAAGACCAAAAATAATGATATTTACATAAATTTCATGTAAACAAAAATTGCTTAAAACTATCGTACTATTCAGTATTTTTCGGGGAAAAACATAAAATCAAATATTTAAAACACTGCTTATAGTTTATATGGAGCAACGCCAGAGCGAGGAACTTGGCTAATAACATGAATAAGGTCTGGCGTGGCCACTGATGTGGAAATCCATTGCCCTCCAATGGCGTCTGTCCCTCGTACTGTCGACAATCTGACAATGGCCCGTATTCACGACAGTGGCCTAAGTTAAGCCTGGCTTAACTTAGGCCACTGATTTATGGAAGGCCATTTGTCAACCCCTAAGTCCCATATATATTTCTATAATTATTTAGGACTTGTAACAAAATGAAGAAACAAAATTATTTTCTGGCACAAAATGAGCATAAGAAATCAATTCTATCGCGAGGTTTTTTGTTTACATTTGCATTTAGTTCTAGATCTAGAGGGAGTCTATGGTGATTTTGTAAGATTATAAATTTGGCTCTCCATGATTCAGTGGCCTAAATCTGCACACCTAGGCGAGGGGCTTAAGGTTAGACACCTTTCGAGAATACGGTCCAATAACGCTACCATACAGAAAATCCTAAAATTTTGCACTTTGTATTGGACTTCGAAGGGGGAAATCTGTGTAACTTATAGGAAACAGAGAAAAATAGGGATACTTTACATGTCTTGCATAGTTAAAAGATCAATGATTCAACATCCTGATTTCTATATTATTTTCACAAAATAAACCCTATTTTATTTCATAGTTATCTTCTCCATCATGTGGGTGTAAACAAAATATTCTTGTTTCTTATCACAAAATAATAATTTCCAAATTACGGAATGCATGTGTAAATAAGTCTATATCACACTGGTATATTGATAACTTTAAAACTGCCTCTTTATTATTCATTTATGGTTAAGGACATTATGGTTCGTAATAGGAGCATCCCTCCTCCTCCTGGAAATCACTGTAAAGAGCCTCGCTTCTCTTACTGTAGTTAAGATCACAGACGCCATCTTTGAAATTGAATGAAACGCAGTAGTCCTCCTTCAAGCACTCAGCCGCACAGCGGATCTTGGACTTCTTGTGGACCGTCTTCTGCGTGTAGCCTCGGAGACAGCGGTTAGAAAGCGATGACTCACTGTATGTGCTCGATCGTGTTATCGCGGCTGGAGCTGTATTCATTAAAGGAGAATTAACCCCTGAGTACAAATTTACTTATATTGAAAGGTGTAATATATTCCTACTTATTGGCCTAAATCATTTTCTAATAAGATATCAGAAAAGGGTATAAATAAAGATATTCCAACACCCGGTATCGTCTCCTACTCATTTACATGGGGGTTGCCATTTTCTTGCTGATTTGGATTTGTACATGAACCATTGAGAAATGTTCCGGTCAGGAAGATATTTTGAATCCAAGACCTAAATTGCTTTTCTTCATTACCTAAAATCCCATATGTGACGAAAAATATAAAGTGGGTGTTTACATGATTTATAAAAATTAAATCTTTATAATGATACTTTTAAATTGTCTGGTTTTGCTTAACAAAAATCTATTTTCTTGGGTTTGCCAAACAGAGCAGTATGCAGCATGCATTCTGACTTTTCAAGTCCCATTATCCGAAAGCAGGTGAATGCATAGTTTGCTGCTATAGATGCTCAGGGAAAAAGCATCCATAAAATTTGAATTAATTTGCTCCGTCCATTGCGTCACAGTATCTAGAAAATAGATTTATATTAAGCGAATATCGATTTTCAACAGAAATATATAAGGAAATCTTCAGTTTAAAAATAAATTGACATATCTATTCTATATTTTTAATCTCAAATGGGTTTTTAATTTTGAAAAAGGCAATTGGGCATTTGGATTAAGAAAATCTTCTTGTACACATAAAAAAATGGCAGCCCCCATGTATTGCTAGCAGACGATACATATTGCTAGCAGATGATAAATTTTGCTCAGAAAATCTTGATTCGTATCGATCTCGTATATTTTGACGCGAAGCCATATAGTCTAACAAGTAGGAATAAATAACACCTTTCAACACTATCGTCTTTATTGTTTGAGGTTAATTCTCCTTTAAGAAAGTCAAATCATTTATTGTTGAGAAAGTATTCTGGTGAAATTATGGTTACAATAAATGAATAAACGAAAACACCGGAATGCTATAAAGAAAATATACGCTGAACGCGCTGAATACTACGCTCTGTTTGATGTCGGTCATATAGAGCGACAATATTGGTCCCAGTGTCCATCTGGAAAGTTTGAAAAAGTTTGAAAAAAGTTTGAAACCCTACCAGACAACAAAATCAATTTTTTGATTAGCATTTATCGACATTTCATATCGACTGCTCTTATTGAAATGATCTAGATAGTTTTGTATTTCTTGACTTGTACAAACATTCTAGAAACTTTTAATTTTGTTTTCATGTCTGAGAAGGGATAACTTATGGTGATAACCTCAGATATTTATGACCAGCTCAAATGGCAACTCGAATCATGATTTTGATTCATAATATTCACATGTAGATATCGTGAGAGAAATCAAAATGAGTAAATGTTTCAAGAACTTCAAGAAATGCTACATATATTTTGTTTTCACACATATAAAACTTATTATGCCCAATATTCCAGTTAGAATGTTTGAAAAAAAAAGGATAAATGGTGTACCGTTGGCTATTTTTTTTAGGTCAGGACTTGCGCCACCGACGAGATTTAAGCGCCAAATTGAAGTGACAATACGGTTAATTCCGTCAAGACTAGGCTGCATGAATAATTATGAAGAACAAATTGTAGCGATATAATAAAACGAGCGAAGCTGACTTGCAGTTGCTTGTGTGGCGCATTGGGATAAACGATGCACTTACCATATAGGTGACTCGAGTTCGGGTCTCGTCTGGATCAGATTGGATATTCAGTATTGACAAAATTTTCTTTTGCTGACATAAAAATAGGATGAAACTTTGGGAAAATACAAGTCTTAAAGTTGTAGTCTCTCTTAAAGTCTTAATTCAAAGCGGGGCCTCATGACCAGAGCCCTACATAAATGGCGCATGTCCTGCCAGAAAAAACAAATACACGTCCCGTTGAGGCTTGAAACGGGACGCGGGACGATCGTGTAGTATACGGGAGTAATGGGACGGATGGTTACCATCTTTCCATCTTTGCCATCTTTCAACAATATTTGATAAGTGTCTGTGCCTCTCTTTTTCCCATTACTGTCCATTCAAGTTTGTAAAAGCTTAGAATGTACCTGCACACAATTTTCCACTATGCCAAGTGAAAAACAAGTTTGAAATATAAAATTTGCCTAATATCCAAACAAGCTGTTTGTCAAAATTCAAAATGAAATGCAATTAATTTTCAAATTATAATCTTAATATAGCAGTCACTGTAAGATGGCGGTGTTCAGGTTTTACGAGTTTAATGCCATTTTAAGACCATTTATCTGTATTTACATGTACTTCCTTTTCTTAAAAAACCGAACACATCCTATTTTACGATATTTTCATGTAAAGATCAAAATAGGGCCGAGGTAACATAACTGGAGAGGATAAAGCAAACCATTAAGTAGGAGTACACGATATAAATTATAAATGCTTCAAATGGATGTACAGGGAGAAACTTGGGTTTAAACAAATGACACAATTATTATAACCACATAGCTCTAAAGATCACATTACCTTCACAGAGTACTTGGGATGAAATGTAGGTTCCATTACATCCATAGTCTTCAAGTCCGCCGGCCTTTTTGTAAATCACACAGTCTTCGTTGCCATGGTTATTTGGCTCACCACTCACCCACCATCCTACCAATATACAACATGGGTAAAATAAAAGCACATAAAATAGAAAACGTTTTAAAAAATATTTACTTTATTATGAAAAACGCGTTAACGTGTTCAGCAATTTGATGATTTGTAGAGGAGCATTTTGTGGTGTCTTTACGTGCCTGATAAACTAAAAGAATTTATACAATATAATTGTACAATATCCATATACTATAATACCATCGCGACGATGTGAAGCGTTTTTTGCGTAATTTCTTAAAATTAGTCCACGTAGAATTCCATATTTGATACATTTTGGTAAGGTTATAACATAACTGTATTTGTACTTCAGTATGGCCTTATCCCTTACGAAATGAACTATTTCTTTCGCTTTTGGAAGCAAAGCATTGTTTATGAAATTCCAGCTGCCCCAATCGATTCATTCAAGCCACAGTAGCCTCAACAGGTAAATACATAAATATTAATGCATTTTGTTCCAAACAGGGGCGGATCCTATCTTAAAGAGGAAGGGGCAAAATATTTCCCGAGAGTAATTTTTCTCGGAGTCTGACGGGGTCACGGCAGACACGATATCCTAGCCGGAATTGTTACCGTCACCAAATCCGACTTTGGTGCTCTTCACGAAATAATTCGTCGCAATCAGGGGTGTCGATCCGATCCGTGTTCATGATTGGGGGGACGACCGGCGAGGGAGCGAAGCCAGTGGCGTATATAGGGATTATGGCGCTCAGGGCAAACAATGAAGTCCCCCCCCCCCCCCCCCCAAGTTCCCAAACTTATCTAGGTTATTGCACGAGCAAGGGAGCAAAGCGACCGAGCGGCAAATTTTTCAATTTTTTACCCTTAAAAAAACGCAATTTTCTTGTGCATTTTAGCCAGGAAATTTGGCAATAGACCACCGCAATTGAGCGGCAGAGAAGCTCGAATTTTATAGATCGATAACGGTCTTCTATTCACTCACTTCTAAAATCGGGAGCAAAGCTAACAAAAACCCTATAGGCTTGAGAAAGAGTCGAGAAATTCAGCAAGGCTACCTGAAATTGAGATTTTTTTCAAAAGTTTAACCTTTGCAAATTCTGTTTTATACACTGCTATAATGGGGGTGCAATATTTAGCAGGAGCACTGGTGTAGCCACGATTTTTCAATCTGGGGGGGGGGCAGACTTGAAGGATCCAACCGCGCAGCCAGGATTTCATTTGTGTGGTGCGGTTATGAGAACGCGAAGTGTGAAAGTTCTGACGTTATATAGCAAATTTGAGAGAAAGCTAACGGCTCCTGGCGCCCTTTTTTAGGCGAAACGTAAGCTCGACACCCGGACTGCTTTTCAATTATTTGGAGGCGATATACTGCATTGTATGTTACAGGCATGGGTGCAGGGAGTTACTTCCCCCATTGATGTTTGAGCAAATATTGATTGAAATATAACGGCTCGTAGCGCCTTTTTAGGGTGTTTTTCTCTCACTTCCCCCGCTTTTTCGCTCGGCTCGCTTTTTTTTAGGGAATGAATAGGGGCATGGCCCCCTTGTGCCCCCCTGTATACGCCTATGAGCAGGAGTCATATGAAACTTACATGATATAGCGAGCGAAGCAATTACATCTTTATTTTTTCAAATTTTGAACCCTTTAAGCTATTTAAGAACTATATACTGAGGGCGCGAAATTACGAGATCCTGAAAGAAAATAATTATAGGAGGGAGCAAAGCGACTGAGCTTTGGAAAATTTTTGCATTGCAAACCTTCAAAAAAGAGATTTCTAGTGCATTTACCCAGCGGATATGGGGGAGCATAATCCGTAAGTATTATGATTTTTCTTCATTTCCGCCTTTTTTCTTTTTCTTCTTTACGTTTTTTGCGCCCCTCCAATTGCCGCCGGGGGCACCTGCGCCCTGCCCCCAAGATACGCCACTGAGTGAAGCGACCTAGCGGGGAGGGTATGGGAGGGGGACTTTTTCAAATATCTCTTGAATGTCTATGAAACTTGCATTTTAGAGCATCCCAAAATGGTTTTTAATGAAAAGAAGGAATGCTCGGATCTACGCCAATGGAGGGAACCGCTTCATTGAGAATAACAATGCGAACGAACAAATTT